>VWZV01005878.1:226405-536649 GCA_013397155.1 Irena cyanogastra
TGTGGGTGGGTTTTTTTTTGTTTTTGGGGGTTTTTTTTTTTTTTTTGGGGTTTTTTTTTTTTTTTTTTTTTTTTTTTTTTTGTTTGTTTGTTTTTTTGAAAGAGACCTCTTAATTTTACTGTGTTGTTGTGTCAGGGAACATGGATGGAGTGAGGCAGAGACAACACAAAACAAAAATACCGGGGTTCGTTTCTGCCTATAGATAGTACATGTCAAATAGACATGGATTGAGTCACAGAGCTTGGAGTTGGATACGGTTCCTGTTCCTGTCTCTTCCACAGCTGTCTTAGTAGTAGCTTTGCCTCAACTTCCATGCCTTTAAAATAGAGATTATGCACTCTTATTCACAGGAATGCTACAAGTCCTACAGTAACTTAAATGTTTTCAGTTACTTAGGAGAAAACTGCTATAAAAAAGGTTAAAATATGTATTTTTATGGTATAAACTGTATGTTTGTACTTGCACAGGTTTATGTTAACTCCATACTCTCTGTAGGCTGCTTTTAAACCTAAGAATTGTTATTCTGTAGTGCATTGTGTTACTGTACAGATTGGTTGCTTTTATCCAAATTACGTGTTGGAAATCAAAGGTGACACGCACAGGGGTTGTTAGGGATAGCCTTTTTTTTTACACAGAAGATTTGGAAGTAGAAAGAAAGCTTAGAAACTTGATTCTTTTAAAAAGTAAGTTCTTGCATAAAAGCATTTAAGTATTCTTTCTGTCAGCTTTAATAATAATGAGCTTTTTGGTGCTGGAATGAGCGATAATTGCAAATGGCAAAAAGTCATCAGAATGTTGTTGCTCTGATTGCAGATTTTATTAATCGTAAAAGAAATGATTCACCTAGAAAGGCTCTTTTACAAATGCTCATTTATATGAAGATTTTCTGCCTAATTTACTTTGTTTAAAAAAAAATTAAAAAAACCCCACAAAACCCCACAACCAGGAACCTGCACAAAGGTAATCCTGTCCTTCAAAACCCTGATTATTTTGTCCTTCCCATCTAGTTTGCTCAAAATTGTCATCTGTGCTCCTTCTTATCAGTGGCACCAATCTTAATTTTGCCTCCTCTTTCTCAGAAATGTATGTGAAGGTTCTTGAAATTATTTTATAGTTGGGTGCTGTGCATCTTCCCTGCATGAATTTCCTCCACATTTAAAAAGGATGTTTATCTTTTATGAATGACTTCTTGGGTAGATGAGTTGTCTGGCCCTTTACATGTTTCTGATCTCATGATGTGTTGGGATTTGCAGATGTAAATTAAATTTTCATCTGTTTTCTCCCACTCCTTTTATGTTGTTTTCAACATGAGTCTTGAGTTAATAAAAAAATGGAGCACATCCTTCACTGTAAGAATACAATTAATCAGTGAGCCTGCCCTGTGAGCTTAAAACAGGGTACATGCAGAAGTATCTCTTTAATTGGGGTTTTGGATGGTAAACTCTTTGGGGTAATGGTGCAGCCTTTACATGTTCCTTCTAGAGAATTCATACAGAGAGCATTGCTACAGCATGAATATTCAACAGCTGCCTGCCCCTTATTCCTTATGCTGAAATATTAATACAGCAGTGATTCTTCACCTAATCGTGCCGAGATCAGGTGTGTGGCAGTAATCCTACTGACAATTTCCCAGTATTTTGCACACACCCCAGCCTTCTTGTGGTGGGATCATGCCTTCCTGGGCCACGCTGAACACCAGTTGCTCTCAGTAAATCCACAACTGCTGTTGCTAAAATCGTGATGGGCTCTGCTCCTGGCTGTGTGCCACCAGGTCACCCTTTCAGCCTGTGGAAGGACAGTAACTTTTAGGAGACAATAAAGCTGCTACTCATCACAGCAAAAAAGAGTTCAGATGTGCAGATGGAGAAGCACTTTACTATAATGCTCATTGTGACAAAGCTGTCTTTGAACTTTGCCATATTGAGACCCTTCGCCTGGCATTGTGATCACTTGGGCATTGGGTTGCAGGAGAGTTTGTGGCAGATCCTCTAAGGAAGTGCAGAATTCCTGTGCCCTGGCATGCTTTGGGCTGTAACTTGAAAACAGAATTTCACAGGATTGATGTGGCAGACTTCTCAGTGTATTTTCTAAACTAATATTTAAAGTATGCCCCACTAATTCTGGTCTCAGAGTTGGCAGTTGAAAGTCTAATGTATTTTAACACAAAATTATGCAGGCTGAAGTGAAGTTCGGTATGGTGGTGGAGCAGATTCTTCTGTTTCATGCGTATTTGAAAGCTGAGAAAGCTTCTGCTAAAGTCAGACAACACTGGCTTGTCAAATTGCTCATGAGTGAAAAGATTGCTCTTGGATGGAATTAATTTGCAGTATCTCATTTACTATCTTAGTTTTGTCATGAATTTCCCCTACTCGGCAGCCTGAAATGCCAAGTGAAAAAGTGTTTCAGTGGGAGATAATATAATATATTAAGAAAATGTTATTGATCACAGTATGCTTTTACTGGAAGATGACTTTTTCTGACCGGAACACAAGGGACTTTGCCTTGTTATGATAGGAAAATATATTGTAATATGCAAACAGGATTATTGTTAAGGTCACAGCAACTTTGTTTTTACATTCCACTTCTTCTGGAAGCGAGCTTTTCCACAGCTAATGCTGTCAGCTGGGCTAGAGTGAGAACAATTTCAGTTTTGAACTTTGAAGCAAGAGATTGCAGCAAGGGTTCTTAGTTTTTGAAGTAGGGAATAAATACTGTTTTCCACATCACCAAAGGTCAGGACTATAATTCGATAGGGATTACTGTAAGCATTTCATTATGATGATGGACTGCTTTGTGGTGGTTCTTTGTCATAATCAATTAATGTACATTTCCTTATCACACATGTGTTTTAGACATACCTTACAGACAGAACATGTTGCACATTTGGGTTTTAGAGTGGCTTCCACACATAAGGGCTATGGGGCACTTAATTTTTCTATGTAATGTGGGAAGATTAGCCAGGTGGAAGAGTCCAAGTTGCTCACAGACATCTTATGTGGGTCTGTGGACATAATTGCTCTGCAAAGCATGAAGGCATAAATTTGTGATGGGGTGCCCAGTACAGCCAACTTCAGAACAAGGACAGTTTTAAACATGTTTGATTTAAAGAGGGCTCCCACTGCATAAACAGTAACTCAGAGCCATTAAAATCCTGCTTGCAGTGAGGTTGCTTTCTGCTGAAGGGCTCAAAATTTCCCCTCAAGGGTAAGCACGTCATTAAGATGATAATTCTTAAAGTTATTTTGAGCTATTTCTAAGGAAACTCATCCAAAGAACATTCTGCAAAACTTTACTCTTCACCAAATCTTATCTCTGTGTGATATAAGCTACAGTAGTAGCCATGTTAATTTAGACTGGAAACACAAACTCTCTTGAAATAAATCAAGGAGGGTTGAGCTGCAAATCCAAGAATATTGTCTTTTCTGTGTTGGTTTTCCTTTTGCCGTGCTCCACTTGCAACATATCCCTCCAGTGGTTTTCTGTTTCTGTTGCAATAAATCTCTACTTCAGTGAATTTGAAGATACAAACCTGTCTGCAGAAATTAATCTCTGGTACAGTAGTGGGTTACTAACCTGCTCAAGGTTTCCACATGGCAAAATGATTTCTTCACTTTAAGAAACCATTTCCTACACAGGCAGAGCACTGCTACTAAAATGATTGTTATATCCTGAAATTTAATTGTATTTCTTTGCAGGTTTTTCTAATTCAGTTTGTACAATGAGAAGTTGCTGTAAATCAGAGGAACAGACGTTGGCGGTGCACAAGACCTGTTTCCCTGGTCCCCTTTTGCAGACTCCTCTTCTAACATGCAGAGAGAGACCACTTGTGTTATTAAAGCAAGCAGAATGAAACAGTTTAGGTTTTGGCTTTTAAAAGAGTAAAAACAAAACCACAAGTCTCCAGATTTTCTTTTTGCCCTTTTTAGCTGCAAGAGTTTGCTATGGTTTATTTAGCAGAAGAAACATGACTTGACATGCAAGTGTAGTAAAGGTTAATTGTTGGACTTCCCACAAGAATTAATCCATTGTTTGTACTTAGGATGCTTAAAAATATGCAAAATACTTTCTATTTTCCTTCATGGCTTAAAGAGAAGCAGAGTTACTACCATCACTTCACTTCCCAGTCTCCATGGGGCCTTGGTTTAAGGCGACTTGGCTCACAGGACTGGCTCAGCTTGTGCGGATGTCTGCCCTGTGGGACCCGTGCTCCTAAAGATGCTTTATGTTGCCACGTGTTTTCCTGCTACTTGGCAGGAAAATGATGCTCAGCCTTTGTAATTCTCTTCATCTTCCCAAGATGTGCCAGAGCTCACCCCAGTCACAAAGCTTGTCTTGTGCAGACACGAGTCTCCAAAATGCAGTGGCAGTTCAGGACGGCTGGGAATGTGTCCCTGTCAGCTGTGTTCAGCAAGGATAGGTAGAGTGTCAACACGTGTTGTTTAAAAGCAGCTCTATCAACACAGCTGTTCACCATTTCCTTGCAACCTTTTGTGACTAGCTCTCCAAAATGCTGTTTAAAATACCACTAGAATCAACTACATCTGGCCAGCCCCTTGGATGAACTCAGGTATTGGTTTGATGTGCCTGAAAAGATGAATTATTTACACATAAATCCATTTAGTTTTCACGTTCCTTATCTTCATGAACTGAAAGATGAATGGAGGGAGAGAGAAAAAAGAGAAACCCCATGGGAGAACAGTTTGTGCTGTTGAAATCATAGCTAAGTTGTTTTATTTGGCTTTTTTGATGGTTCTTGGTGGGCACAGTAAACACAGGGAAGGTATCGTTCACTTTTACTGCATCTTGTGCTGAGTGTGAGAATTCAGTAGTAAGCAGAAAAGACAACAGTCTATAAAATCCCTTTGTATGTTTGTAGAAGAGTTTGATATAATGACATGAAAGGTATCTCTTAATCTATGCATCTAATTGTAATGCAGTAAAGAACAGCTTATCTGCTTACAAGTATGTGAGCAAAAACATTTACACTGAGCATTTATGGGACACAAAGAGGTGGTTCTTGAAGAGCAGAAAAGGCTTTCTAATTTGTTTTTCCTGCTTATAGGAGTTCGTTTTTTTAAGAAAGTCTTTTGCACAGAAGAGACAAATTGAAAGATGCAGATAAATTGAAAGAGGTGATGAGGTTGTAGTGGGAAGATCATGGCCAGATTTGAATCTTCCCTTCCTCAGCCATAAAACTGCTCCTGAGTTGCTTCATGTCCCCATGAGACATGGCTCTGTGCAGCCTGACTTTGAATAATAGAGTTGCCATTAGAGTCCAACATAAAAAAGATGATTGGCTGTGTGCTTGATTTACGGGAAGGCAGAAGTGGTGAAGCATACGGTACACCAGGGGATATTTATGCCGCTAATGCTTAAAACACAGCCCAGTGTTTTGTGCGCTGTGGATGCTTTCAAATGGCAAAAACAAAGGTGTGAATGGCAGTAAATCCAGTTATTCTGATAGTTGAATGGCCCCAGATCAAGATCAGGCTGTGCAGTCTCTTCAACATGCAGAGCAAGTCTATTAAAGCCCCTGTTTAGTTGCTGCCTGTTACAGGATTATCAGCTTTGAATCAAAGAAAATAATTTCAAATATGTTAGGATTTAGGGTATATTGTTTCATCTTCATCAGTTTCTAATGCAAGAATTATTTTTTCCAATTTATGTGCAAATAGGCTTCCAAAATCTGTTGTTGTGAACTGAGATTTTGTCAGGTTTTTTTTCCTTCATCAAATTACTCCTGTTCTGCTAATAACTGTCAAATTACACCTCAACTCAGCATTTTCTTGATTTATCTTCCCTGCAGTAGCTAACAGTAGCTCTCTGAGGTGTATCACTTGGCTGCTGTGCAAACAGGCTGCTGTTAAGGTACTGAGCTGTGCATTTAAATTTTTTTGAAATGTTACAGCAATTATATTTGATTTTTAGAATAAGAATTCATTGTTGACTCAAACTGGATACATTTTTCAAAATGTGGAGGGTTTTTTCTCAGATGTTCATAAGCTGAGCGAACATTTGGCATTCATCATTCTGTGATATCTAAAACAAAATACTAACTCCGTGTTTTTAGGCTGTTTTTTCCTAAAGAAAATATTAGTCAGATCTTTCTGCTAAATAATACAGTCTGCTCCATTTGCATAAATCCCCCCCTTTCCATGTTTCTCCAGGAAAATACTTTACAGGGCAGGAGATCCTGGTAAAGCTGGTTTGGGGTTGTTTAGTAGCTCCCTTAATATAAAGATGTTAGTGAGGGTTGCTTCTGGCTGCTTTCTTTCTAAAGGTGTTTCTAATTAACGAGCATCTGCTGAGCTTGGATTAATTTTGTGTGATACAGAAAATTCACCTGTATTCCCTAAAATACCATTTCTAAAAATTTTTCTGCATTTTAAGCAATTTATTTCTCTCAACCCTCTATTTGGGGAAAACAGCTAGAGGGAAAAAAACCCTAGTTGTCTACTAAGCCTCACTATGCAAAGTGCATATTAGCCCTTCTCCACTCATGAAAGAGCTCACAATTTTGTTGAAGTTGCTTGATACTAAGAAAATGTAGATACACACCTGTCTCTGTGTGCTGTGTGGACTTGAACCAAAAAGATGGATGTATCCAAATTATAGTAGCTTTGTCTAGTGTGAATGAGATGCTACTTACATTTTCAGGTAAAAGAAATCAACAACTATTAATTTGGCAGAATTATTTATTTCTTACTGATGATATTTTCAGTGTATCTAATCAGAGCACTCATGAATAGAAATGAAACAATTTAAATAGAGGCAGTGTACATTGTATGATCTTGTTTTCTCAAACTGTTCCATAATGCAGTGAATAAATTTATCTGTTCTACTGAAAAGACTTCTGCAGAA
Organism: Irena cyanogastra; assembly: GCA_013397155.1. NCBI lineage: Eukaryota > Metazoa > Chordata > Aves > Passeriformes > Irenidae > Irena > Irena cyanogastra. The sequence goes on from VWZV01005878.1 coordinate 233,267, forward strand.
ATCACGCACAGTGCTTTCACCTCTGTTATTTAATACGACTGTTTTATAACTCTTAGAAGATGGTTATTTCTGCTGCTGCTACAGGCATCTGGAAAAAAATGTTCATTTGGGGGCAACAGAAGGGAAAAGCAGACTTAGAGAGTCTGAAAATCCAGGAAGGTGCACCAGGAACACGTAACTGAAAGGTGTGTAGGAAATGATGAAGTGGTCTTACTTGATACTAGTCCCCATCCCCTGGAACAGCAAGGTCCAGATTTACAGAGGGTGAAGTAATGACTGAAGAGAGGCTGGGCTGAATCAGCATCTGAGCCCCTTGGAGGCACAGGGGGAAAAGCATCTGTGCAGAGGCAATGCTCATGAAATGTCCTGGTAGAACTTGAATTTTACTCTGAATCGTTGGATAAATGGGGGACTCTGGGAGAGAGACAAGTTTTAGGTGGCCTCACCAGAAGTCTGTGTTCTCCTTGAGGTGTTGTACTCTGGCTGTGCAGTTTGGGGTGGTGGTGGCCAAGGGTGCCAGCAATGAACTTTGCATTTGATGCTGATGGAGACCACTCTGTCACAAGGGAATCTGACCAAGATTCTGTGGTCTGCACTGTTTAAAATGCCTTCTTAGTAAAACTTTTCATCCAGAGTTCAAATTTGTTTATTAAAAGTTAGTGTTTACTTAGAGGTCTTTGCAAACTAATTTTTTTCTCCTTTCGGTTTTGTTTTTGGTGGTTTGTTTGTTTTTGTTTTTGGGTTTTTTTTGTTTTTGTTTGGTTTGGTTTTGGTTTTTTTTTTCCCTGGAGAGTTCTCTTTTGCACACTCCAGATTATTTTATATGGGTAGCTTTGCTTATCCTTGGTAACTAAGAATGTAAACTGATCTTAGAGGTGAAGCTACACAAGCTGGAAGCAAACTAGGAGATCAACATGTCGTCTTATCCTTCCTACTGAAAGGATGCAGATACAAAATACCATCGTAATTTCTGTTACAGTGCCTTTAAAAGTTGTGACTGCACTGTCCAGGCAAGATTTTGGTAAGCAAAATCTCCTAATTCAAACATGCTTTAGATTGCCATAGTTCATTCACAGATACCAGAATAGAAATACTTGTTTCTCCTCACTAAAGCTGCCTCAGGATCATTCAGTATAAGCTATGGCATACATTTCACTTTTCCACAATTAACTCTCCTGATGCTTGGGAAAGGGTTGTGGGCAGTGCAGGTAGAACTGGCTGCTGTTTATGATCTGTCCTTTACTTTTCTTTTTTTTTCACTTGAGGAATTTTAATCCCAAAATGAATTCCAGCACTTACATGCTTTTAAAACCTTACTGGCAACCATCACCTCCTAATCTTTTTACATTTCTTGTGATTAGCAGTGCTTTCTAATCCTAACACCAGACCCAACAGCAACTGTTAACTGCGCTACTTGTTTTACAGCTAAATCTAATCCTTCTAGCAGTCTGAGGCCAACATTATGTTTATCACTCTGAAATTACTAACTGCGAGATGTTGTGGCAGTTCTTCAGTTGTTTTGGGGTTTTTTGTGTGTGGTGGTTAGTTTTTTTCTTCTTTTTTACTTTCTCATTCCTTATCGTGAGTTGATAAGTACAGCAATTGGTATATTTCCAGAAAAAGATGAAAATAGGTGCTTTTCCCCCCTTCAGTCTTTTTGTTCTTTTCTTCTTCTCCTGGTCCTAGAGAAGCAATTTGCTTTCTACCTGAGTTTATGATTCGTAGTGTGATGTGTAGGTGGAATGTGTTTTAGTGGCTTTTTCCCCCTCTTCCTCTCCCTCCCCCCACACCTATTAATATATCTGTTAGTAAGCTAATGCTTTTAGGCTATGCAGGCTGCTCAGTGTGCAAGGAAAGCTAAGACAGCCATCAAATCCTCACACTGCCCTGAAACATCTCTCCCTTGTGCCAAAGGCTCTGTGTGTGTTTGTCTGTGAGGCAGCAACAGATTTTATATCCAGTGACTTCTCAAAGAAAGGGTAAAGAAGTTGCTGTTGTAGATTTACTGGTGTGAAGTTTTTTACCTTTTCCCCACCTGGAAAGTTGTGTGGGTGTTTACAGTCTCTACAGGAACTGCTCTGAATTTACATTAGGGAAGGGGGAAGGGAACATCAGAAAACTGAAAACTTCTCTTTGTTGCTGCTTGGATTTTTTTATTTTTTCCCAATGAGGAGGGGCCAGGGAGGTTTAGCCAGGAGCATGAAACCCCCAGATGACCCTATTTACTTAAATCCTGGAATCATTTTCAAAGTGCATGAAAAGAATGGCAAAGAGAGGCTGCAGAATAAAAAAATAGCATTTTTCCATAATCACAGTAGGTAATAGCTAATGGCATCTGCTGCTGCTGCTGGGGTCTTCCGTGGTCTGTTTCTCTTAGCTGTGATTTTCGTTTTCCAACCAAAGGAAATTTGAGCTTTATTTGTTATTGGCCGTACTGAGAAAGCATTTGGATTTTAAAGCAAGGTAGGAAGCTTTTATATATGTGTCTATATAAACAAGTCCATTTGTGTTTATGTATTTAAAGAGCAGTGGTCCTTGCTCTGTGAAGATCTCCTGTCTGCTGGTCCTGGTGTCTGAAAGCTCATCTGTATTCTCTGTCAATGGACTAACAAAAGATGGTACTTCTCTCTCTGTGTTCTTTGCCTTGTTTATATACTCATACCATGTCAGCTCTGGCAAAAAGTGCTGCTTTTGTATTTAAAACAGGGAGAGAATTGCAAAGCAATATATAGTCTAAAACAATCAAAATGTAACTGTGTCATTGCCCTTTTCACCTTATTAAATGTATAGTTACTTAGGTCACTTTAATCCATTACTAGCGAGATTGTCTGGCTGCTGGAGGAGGATACAGGGCTTTCATCTCTGCTCAGACAGAGCTGCTCCACATCTCTGGGGGGAGAGCAAGTCAATGCCTCTTGTGTCTTCTTTTTCTGTTGAGCAGCCAGGAAAATTCAAGGAGCTGCATCTTCCCCGTGTACCTGTGTGCTACCCAACTGCTCTCCTTGCTCTGGCTGTTTGCTGAGGAGAGGTTCAGGCTGCCCCTTCCCTGGAAGTGTTCAAGGGCAGGCTGGATGGGGCCCTGAGCAACCTGGTCTAGTGGAAGGTGTCCCCCATGGGAGAGGGGGTGGGACTAGGTGGTCATTCAAGGTCTCTTCCAACCCAAACCATTCTGTGGTGCTATTTCTGGTTTCGCAAGGTTGTGTTGGGGCTCTTCATGCTTCTTCTAACAGTTCCCTCTCCACTTTCTCTGTTTTTCTTTTCCCCCCACATTCTAGAGTTCAGTCAAGGTCCCTGTTGAGTTTGTACAAGCTTGTAAAATATTTTAGCAGTGATTAATTTAGTCTTGACTTTCCAAAGGGGTAAGTGCTTGTGATATATGATGAAATCAGGCTCCCACCCTTTTTAATTATTTCTCTGCTTCATACCTTTGAGTTTCTTTTCCCAGATAATTTTAACATTTTGTGAGGTGGGACAAAAATATATAAACATGTAAAGTGCACAAGTCAAAATTAGGCTTTTTAGTCAAATGCCCTGGCAGGGGAGAAGCTGGGACACTGGCTGGGCTTTCCCTGGCAGCCTGGCAGGAGACGCTGATGCTCTTGTGAGCTGCAAATACTCGTGGCTGTGGAAGGAGGGGATGAAGTGAGAGCCAGTCTGGGAGTTGGTAATGTTCATATTGTGTCTTAAGTTACAAGTGCAAGCGCAGGGTGCTTGGTGCAGAAAGGAGAGTCCGAGGGCGGAGCCCTAAATTTTAGGATCCTAATGCCTTTAGTGCCATCTTCAGTGGAAAGTGGCTTAAGGAGGATCTAGTGCGAATTAGAAAACCGTGGTGATTAAAAATTGGGGTGAACAATACAAGAGAAGCATGGGGTAAATAAACAATATAGGAAAAATTAAATTGGTACCCTGCATAAAACATAAAGAAGTCAGAGGTGTGATGTTTGCTGTAGTGTTGCTGATGGCCAGGGACTTTTGAGTGCTGCTGTTGTTCTACTCTGTTTATTTCCTTTTATAATTTCCCATAGAGAGGTATTTCCTGAGTCCTGCCTGCATAACTCTTCACTCTCTAGTCAGTGCTCCTGTTTCCTGCACAACATTATACCTACTTACAAAAACCACTTTAGTTAAAAAAGAAAGCATATTTATCTGACAATTTTCTGTTTTAGCAGAGGCAGAATATCTGTTCCTTTCAAGTCTTCTGACTGAAAGCCATGCCGAGCTGATTTATGTAAGAAGTTGGATCTTCCACCATCTCTTTTTTTAATTCAGCTCTGAGCTCCAACTACAGAACACATGTGGTGGGAAGCAGACAATCCCATTACCCTGCTCCTCCTTCTCTGTATCAGCTGAAAACCTTTTTTTCCGGTAGATATTGTAAAAATCAATATTCCAGTTGCTGGGAAGGAAGTAGCACTATGCAGGTTGATGCTGAGGGATCTGCAGTCTGTTAGGTGTGAGATTGCTTTCTCCTTGCACTGGTTACAATCTTGGTCTTGCTGCTTACACGTTTTGGGTTTATATACATGAGACAGATGCTTTTATGTTTTTACGGTAAGTTTCAAGGGAGCAGAATTGATCAAGGCTGCTATCATGAATAGTAGATGTTCAGTCCCATAAAAATTGCTTGTATAAGTAAACAGTGTTCCAGAAAGTGACACTCCTAATGCCTTATGTTGAATTTCATTAATTATTTTACCTATTGAATTTCTTCAGTAGCCTTTGAGGTGTGGAAACTGATAACCTTCAGGCTACTCTGTACCTTGGAAACCTTGCTACCTTAGAACAGTGTAAGCAATGACCAGTGAAGCTGAAAGGGAAGAAGATAGTGATTAAAAACATAATACAGATGTGTGGAAAATGGGAAGAATCTGGAGTTCAGAAGACACTGAGATTCAAGAATAAGAAATTTTAACACTCACAGGGCCCTGAGTTCCAGCAGGGCAGCAGTAATGATAGGCATAGCAGTACTTACTTGAAAGATTTCTTTTCTTACCAATCCCTCTCAGTGATGCCAGCTCAGGTGTTGGGCTGGAGGACAGGGGTGGCTCTGGCTGTCAGCACTGAGGGTGGAAGGGTGAATCGATATGCAAAGCATGTTTTTAACTGCTTGAAACCCAGGGACATGCTGTACCTGACCACAGCCTATTTCAAGGTCTGTCAGCTTTGAGGAGTCAGCGAGCTGGCGGTGTCTCTTTCTGAACATACCCATGAAAATAATTGTGAATGATTAATTTTAATTACTGCTGGCTGAGGGCAGATCCTTGGCTGTGTGGATGAGTTTTATCACTCCATGTCAAAGAATTGTCTGAGCTAGAAAAGTCTCAAACTTCTTGCTCTTTGAAAGGTGTGTTGGGGAAACGGTGTGTCTGCAGGAGGCTCTCTTGCCATCACTCACAGTGACTCGGTGGTGTAGCAGCTTCAGCAGCTGCCCAAGGTGTGTGAGCTAGGGCAGAAAACACTTGAAACTGGCAATGGGGTGCAGCTGGAGGTGAAGATGACTGATGGCTGCTCCTGTTGCCTTATGGTCTCTCTTCCACATGTTATGTTCCTCTAACCTGAGACAAGCAGACAGGATGACTACACCAATCTGAAAGGACTGTACTTCTGTTACAGCTTTAAAGCACATTCCTTTTGTCTCATCATGCAGTGTGTTTCAGGCTCTGTCAGTGGTTAGAGTAGCTCTCCTCCAAAACAATCATGTTGGAGTTGCTCAGTGTACCTCCTGTAAAACCTAATCTGGGAGCAGTGGTCTGTTTTCTCTGTTTCAGAGATGCACCTGAGACAGAGTGATCAGCTGCTGCTGTACTGAAATCTCTGGCTTTCCCATCATTTGTGTGGTATCCCAAAGGCTGTAGGAGAAGAATAGGTTTGAACCTCTTCTCACTGTAGCAGAAAGTTTCCTCTCAGGCATTAAACCGAAGTGTCTTCATTCTGGTTTAGGAGGGTTTATTTATTTATAAGGTTGAAGTATGTATTTAGACACCCAGGAGCCAAGAGGAGGTCTATCAGGTAAGCTGCTGGCCTCAAACTCTGAAATCTACAGCTGAAATCATGTGCTCAGCTTCACTCCCAGCTTTTCCACTAGCTTGCTTTTTGGCATTGATCAAATCATTTGACCTTTTTTTCTTACATTTTTGCTTTTCTATTAAAAAACATACATCTGCTGGGCAGAGGCTGAATTTGTTTGTTTAATCCTTTTCTTTTTATATTCTTGTACAACATTAACAGGAAAAATTTTTGGTTGGGAGTGTGTAGATGAGAATTGAAATTGCATGCAAAAATATCTTCCAGTCATTATAAAAAACCTAAAAGCATTCCTAATTTAGAAATGTCTGCTCATGGAAATAGTTATTCTCAGCCAGTGAAATTCAGTTTGGTACTACTAGACTTTGAACTACGAGAGTGTGCAGATCACCAGCACTGATTTATGTCCCTGCAGAGTTTTAAGACATATTCCTAATCCAAGAATGGTTTTTGAAAAGGTTTCCATAGAGGGCTTACTGCTTCTGATTTTAGTGGAGCCCTGTAGACAGCTGAACTTCAAGCCCTGAGCTCTTTATATATTCCTTAAAATTTTATCATTTTATTATATTTAAATATTTATATGGGCCTTATAAACTTGATACAACCTTGCTCTTGTAGGTGGAGGTGAGCACTACATTTCCCTGGGAAATTACACCACAGTGTTGGGAGTGGAGCCCAAACCAGCTGAACCTCACACCAGGGTTTGAACCTTAAATAATGTCACCTTCAGTGCCTGGCATGGAGGCTGTGTGTGACTAAGCTGTCATTGCAGCATACTGTGATGGTAGATTTTCCTGCTTAAACTAATCATGGTCATCTTCACAGCACCTAATGGAGTGCCAGAAATTAGCAGACTGGGCAACAGCTGAGTCTTGTTCCAGCCTGTGAGGATGTTAGGAATATGTCAGCTATAAAGGTTAGCAAGGTGGGCTTGTTTTATCCTCTTCCTTTAGTTCTGTTTTCTGTTCAGAGCTAAGATACAATGATTGTGGCAGGCTGCCATTGTATTGTCTGTGCAGTTTCCTTTTGCCAGGATAATCATCATCTGGACCCTTTTTAAATTAAATTAGCTCAAACAATGAACCGTATGAAAACTGCACTGGGACTTCAGTGCAACCGCTGCATTCTTTTGGGTAGACTTGCACAGTGTTGTTTGGTTTGGAGACTGATGAGGGGACTTGGCTGGGCTTGCAGAGGTGGGGAGGCATTTCTTCATACTTGAATTTTCTTGGGCTGAAGTCTTCAAATTGGCAATTTTGACCAGGAGTAGGGTTTTTAATAGGCGATCTCTGCTTTTACTGTTTTTCAGAGGAGATTTCTTGTAAAAAACTGCTTCCATCTGAAGATTTTTCCTGTATTTCTAGTTGTTAAATGAATAAATGAAGAAATTAAGTTGGTTGTTTCTACATAATTGCCCAGATCATAACTGGTCAGTGGGAAATGTGCTGTCAATTACTGACTTCTTGGTAATCTCTGATTTTTCTTAGCTCGTGTACGTTGTTGTTGCTTTTTTTTGTAGATCAGCATACAATTTTTTCCTTTTCCCTCCACTACTAACTTCTAAACTCACACTTCTTATGGCACCCTTTACTTATTTTCTGCATTTTTGTCCCCCCTTAGGTTTTCCTTTCTGTACAGTTAAAACAGATATCAAAGTACATGCTTATAGAATATACAATGAAATAGGGAGCAAATGGAAGAAGAGAGAGAAATCATATATTGCTGTCTTTAAAGCATGCCGTTCATTTTTGCCTTTCCTTAGGCATTCCTGATGTAAAACGACTTGTTGAATGACCTGTAATTATGCAAACATCATTTTTTCTAGTCTTCTGTATGAACTAAGAGTTAAGCAAATGGTCTTTTCTATTCCAGCATATATGGAAAAGGGGTATTGTGATCTTGTCCAAGGCGAGTGTTTGTTCTTGCACAGCCTAAGCAGCATTTAATGTGTCGGGAACACCTTCCAAATCATCAAGAAATTTTCAGATGAAATTTTCCAGTTACCTGCCTGGCAGTTTGTCAGGAAATGATGGAGAAGATATGGAAGGATCTTTCTTTGTGAGTGCATTATGCTGGAGCCCCAGCTGCTGGTTTGTTTCTGTCTGTATACATTTTGATGTGTAAAAAGCATAGAGGCAGTATGATTTATCCTCACTGAAGGATTTTGCAAAAGGGTGGATTCCATTTTCTCTATAGCTCTGTTTTGATAACGACGTCAGTTACACTTCAGCCAGATATCAAAAAACAGCAATGTAATTTCAGCACAGAAAACAGAAGTCAGGGGATGACTCTTAATCATCCTTACACGTCCAAAGCAAGGATAGAAGTGTTTTAAGGAAAGCATGTCCACAAAGTATGGTGGTTTCCATCCGAAAATACTGGTGTGTGTACCTCCCAGGTGACAGCTTGTTCTCTGTCATCAGGGCAGTGCCTCTTGATGCTACAGAATGGTCTCCAGGAGGTCATTCATTGAGAGGAGATTGTACAAGGGAGTTAGGGCACCCACAGACAGCACACCTTTATTTAATGCCAGGTGCATGGCAGTACCAGGGATGTGCACTGGAGATGGTGTTGCATGGATATGGAGAGGACAGCTTGAGCCTGAAACATTTGGAGGTGGTGGTCAAGACTTTGTGAGGCTGCAGTGCCGTTGTTTTCCCCCAGGCTGTGGGCTGTGTGTCACTCCCACAGCAGGTGCCCAGTGCTGGTGTCAGAGAGGGCAGTGTCCCCGTGCTGCCCTCACCCTGGACCTTGACCACTTGAGTCAGCTGGTCCATCCCTCCCAGAGCTGCCAGTCGCCTTCCTGGGCTTCCAGAACTGTCTCCAGAGTGGCACATGGATTAACAAATAGCCCTGTGTGCCTTGCAGGAAATCCTGGGCGACCCTCATAAGATGATTATGATTTGCTTTTTTTTCTTGAGGGCTGTTTTGATTAGGTGCCCTGCCCTACCACACAGGGCAGCTACATCACTGCTTTTGTTTGCTGAATAATGGCTGAGGATTTGTGTCTTTGTGAACATGCATCAGTGTCTGGTGCTGGTTTCTGCAGTGCCAGCACTACCTGTGGGGAGAAGAAGCTAGGAAAAAAAATGAAACAACACCCTGAAAATCACAGAAGAAATAAAGAATCTGTATTTCACTTTTAATAAGACTCATTTTTTTTTTTAACAGGCTGATTTCTGACTTTTTTTTGTTGTCTTTTGCTACTTTGAACTACTCATCACTTTCCTGTTTCTGAAAGATTTTGAAAACTGCTAGGTTCATATTAATATGCTAGCTTCATATTAATAGGAAAATTATGCAGCTTTTGTACAGTTCCCTTCCATCTCTTTCTTCTGCTGTTTTCTTCTAATTAATGTGCAACAGAGTCCAGCCACATCAGGTAATTTGCCATTTGTCAGATCAGGTGAAGGTAGTTTGGTGCAAAAGGCACTTTAATGACATCTGGGTGAGCTTCTTTGCTAATTGGGTTTCAACATATGCATTATTACCCACTTTAACTCAAAAGAATCATTTAAATCTGATTCCTTCACTGTTATTTTACACTTAAAATTTGTGACATTCAACCTTTTTTTTCCCAAGGAATAAATATTATTTAATTATCAGAGATGGATAGAACCACTGAAGTTAGCAGGCGCCTCATTCAGTCCAACCTGAGGCTGCCCTCAGTGTCTGCATGGCCTGATGCTTTGTTCATGGAGTGGCTGAGAAAATCCAGAATTTGGTGATCTTGTTGGGAGAGTACTATTTAAGGTTAAAAAACAAACATATTGCCTATTAAAAATGTTTAAATTCTGGTTTACACATGTATCTTCCTGCATCCTTAATGGAAATGGATGTGTGCTCCCCTGACCTAGGACACCATTTAGTCACTGTCCTTTGTGCCTGTAGCTATAGAGTGTCTTGATTTTCATATAACTGTGTTTTCTTTCTCCTCTCAGATTCCCTTTTTTACCCAGAAGAGAATTTCATTTTCTACCTGTGAGCACTGCTGCTGCAGCAAGTTGGAAAACAGGATGCTAAAGGCATTTTGTTGGTACTTACTGAGTGTGTTGATGTTGCAGTCAGAGAGGGAATTGCAGTGTCATGCAAATACACCCAGTCTAGCTTGGCATCTTCAGATACACCAAACCAGCTTGTTCAGAAGCTTGTAATGCTCTACCCACAGTCTGATGGGGTTCATAATAAGCTGGTGTACCCTACTGCTGCTTCAGCTGATTTACGGTGCTTGTATTTACCTTGCAACCCTATGACCATGTCATAAAATCACTGAGGTTGGAAAAGACCTCTGAGATCACTGAGTCCAACCATTAATCCAGCACAGCCATGTTCATCACTGGCCTGTGTCCCTAAGTGCCACATCAAGATGTTTATTGAATGCTTACAGGGATTGTGATTCTATCACTTCCCTGGCCAGCCTGTTGCAATGCTTGACCACCCTTTCTGTGAAGAGTTTTCTCTTAATATCCAATCTAAACCTCTCCTAGTGCAACTTGAGACCTCTTGTCCTATCGCTTGTCCTTTACTCCTGCATGACATACTTGGAGGTGGGTTGTTTTATTTATTCTTTTTCCTAGGAAAAAGCCCTTCTTTCTTAATGTTTTGTACTACAAAAGCCCTTATTTCTGAGAATGTATTTTTTGGTCAGACAGGAGTAAGGTTAATCAGTGACCTGGTTCCCTTGGAGTCACATCTGTTTCTTTCTGGCATGGATATCATCACCTCCCTGCTGCAAGGGTCCTTGTGAAGAGAGTCTTTGAGGAGAGCATGGTCCTGTATTTTAATTTATCTGACCTATGTCAAAAGCACTTATGCCTGTGGGGCACACTGGGGAATGCAAAACCCCCTTTTTAAATCATAACCACAGTAATGCAATATTGTCATAGAAAGGAAATTAGAAAAATAGATAATCGGGCTGGAATTATTCAGGAATTTAACTCCAGGGGGATCCTGACTTGCACAGCTGGTACTTGGTTTCCTACTTCCAAAGCAAGAGCATACTTCCAGCAGCCCAATAGCCCTGTGCCTGGGGAGTGGTTTCTGTCTGTCTTTTAAGGGAGCTGCAATGCAAAATGCCATGAGAACCAGCTTTTGTCACTGATAAACAGTTAATGTTTCTTAAAAACTGCAGAATGTGCAGGATTTGGCAACTTCACAGAACGTGGCAGCGTCGGAGCAAGCTGGGCTCCCTTGATGTGATGGGATAACTCCTGATATGCCAGCGTGTGAGGGCTCAGAGCCCTTGCTCTAATTAACATGGCTATTGTACACAAATGAACAGAACCACTTCCTTTTGTCTTCTGCAAAAATCCAAGCTCCTGTGCTAAGAATTGTTTTGGCAGTTGCCTTTCCATTAGCAGTGGGGAGAGGAGCGAAGAGCTCCCATCTAGACCTACTTGCAGAACTATTATGGAGAGAAGAATAATCTTACAGGAGAAGTTCCTATTTCCAGGACCTATTTGTACATTCTGACTCCTCTCCATGTAATAGGATTACACATTTCTTATCACAACCACAAACTGGATGTGAGCCAGCCATAAACTGTGCACAGTGTAACAATGTGATTGCAGGCGATCTTTTTTTTTCCTTCTCTCCTTTTTTCTCTCCATTTCTTCTTATTCTGGGTTAACAGGGAAAAAGAAAATCATGTTAGTGTAGGATGAATCATAAAGCATCACTTTAAACATTCCTATAGCCCAATATATAGAAGCAAACCCACTTGACCAATGGAAACTAATTACAGACAAGAAGTGTGCCTTAGGAGGAGAAGATATTGGTGTTTGAAGTGTTTCCTGAATGCATACATTTGAATCTGGGGAGAGAATTAAGATTCTGTTGCTTTGAGGGAATCTTCATCTATTCATATGATAAACGTGGGAGTGACACTTAAAGCTGAATGACTGTGGACTGGCACTCATTGCATTGCATTACTGTTTTCCTTGGCATGTGGGTTTGATTTGCGTAGTACTGTGGCAGTATTCTGTCTGCTCTGAAGTGTACCGGACTCTAATATAGTGAACAGATAAAATTTGTTTGGCCTGAGGTGTCTTAAAACTAAATAAATTCTAAAAAGGGAAATCTGAGCATGTGGTGACTACCATTAAATAGGATTTAAAAAAAAAAGGGTAGAGGGAAGACGCCCACCCTCTTAAAAAAAAAAATCATAATATGCATACTTAGAAGTGGAAGTCTTTTATGGTTCCTCCTGTTAAATGTTGCTGTAGCCATCTGCAGGGAAATGTGCATTCCTGGAGTCTGGCCAGACTTCAGCATTGTTCTGTGAGGAGAGGACGACCCAGATTGCCCTTCCCCACGTCTGTACCAAGCACATTCGCTATAGCTATTTTGGGATTTTTAAACCTTGGTCTGGGAAAGTAGGATGAGTCGTAGCAGTCATTTCAAAGGTAGAGCCTCTGTTGAAGCTGAGCTGAACTATGAACAAGTGTGGCAATGTTAAATGGTATTTGGGATCTGCTCTTTATCTCGAGGCTGCAAAATAGAAATGTTTGTCACTTCCTAACCTCCATTTCTGAAATATGTTCTTCCAAGAGATGAGAGTGTCATTGTTCTCTTGCTGTTTGGACTAGCTTGCAGATTTGGGCAGAAGACAAATAGCTTTTAAATAGTTTTGTACCTTAGTCCTAGTTTTGGAAGGACAAAGCTTTGAAGATATTTGCTGGGTTATGTCAGCTGTGAGGTCTTGTGTTTGTCCTGGATCCCTCTTTTAATGCATCTTTTCCTGCCTGAAGCAAATGTGAACTTAAGAAAGGAGTGTGTGGGAGTGAGGATTCTGTACTGGCAGAGATGCTGACCCAAAGGCAGATGTGGATGGGGGAATTGTAGGGCTTTCTCTCGCTTTACCCATATGAATTAGGGTTTGTGATAGATACTTGCATTGGATGTCTTACTGAAGAAAGTCTGTTCACTGAGTTGTTAGAAGAAGAGCATTTTTAACTGAATTTTGCTGGCCATTTGCAGGAGGCTCAAAAACTTCTAATCAGGGTAGAAATTCCTTGCTAAGTATATAATGAAAAAGTGTAATGTTCAAGCTGGGTGGGAAAAACTCAAGTCAAAGCTGTGGTCACTAAAGGTACCAAGTGCTTCTCAAGCAAGCGTAGGTGGCATCTTGGCTGGGGCAGCTGTTGCTGTGTTCTTGGCTCACAGATTTTATTAACTCAGTTACAGAAAAAAATTGTCAAATGAAACTGTATTAGTCATGATTCTGAGGAAGTGCTTTGGGGAGGGTGGGGAGGAAGGCTAACACAACATGAACCAGTTCTCTCTGGGTGGGGCTTTTAGGATTTCCAAGTCCCCTTCTCCCACCCTGAGCCTTAACTGTGTCTTTTTGAGCTGTCTGAAGTAGTTCTGGAAGTCGTTGAGGTTCTAGTCACACATCCATAAGGCTTCTCTAAATGTTAATGTGCAAGGCTCCAATTACATGTGCTGTTGGATTCTGCATGCTAACTGTGGTTATTTCAGTAATTGACTTGAAAGGTATAGGTGTGAGCTGGATTGATACATTTAGTCTGTAAATTGTATGTAAAAATTGGCAAAAGTTATCTGCATTTATTTCAGTATTTGAGCACTGTTTCATTCATTTATTTTAAAAGCATGGGAAATGCCAGTTTAAAAAAAAAAACCACCACAACCAAAAGACAGTTAGCATGAAGCTTTATTGGGAATTTAATGTACAAGTTAGGAAATTAAAAGTTCCTGCAATAAATGCGACTCTTCTATTACAGGTATACTGCAACATAAATTCCCCAGCCTCTACAACACCACTAATGTCTGAATATGTGCAAGATGGTTGACGTAGAGTGGTTAGGAGAATTACAGCCTTGTTTTTCCTAACTACTTCATTTAAATTCTTAACCTTAATGTTTTGTTAGCCTTCCATTTTCTTGCTAATCTGCTTTAGAAAAATAAACAAAGTACAAACCGTAAGTATCTTGCAACTCAAAGTACTTGAACAGAGAGAGAGTTTGCAGTAATTTTTTGTGGCTTCATCAGCATTGAATCCTTGACTGCTGATATTGATGTTAACACATCTTGTCTTCATGGAAGTTGTTGATGGACCTATTGGATCTGCTCTGTCTGAGACTGAGAAAATGGGATGGAAAGCAGTTTTTCATTTGGAGAGTGTGTAAAGCATTTTTGTGTCACACATGGGACGCCTTTGGAGTGCTGGGAATGAGGAGGTGAGTATGGCTCCGGCTTGCACCCGACCTTGCAAGGTCCACACCTTGCACCTTACACCTGGGGGGTGCAAGGTGGAACCATTGCTTCTCTGAGGAGGTAGGTTCCATGTAGGGGACTCCCCTGTCCCACCCAGCCTTTGAGGTTTTTTTAAGGTCTGTGTCCTCTTTGCAGATACGTCCCTGTCTTGCTGACTGATCTCCTCCTGGGGATCACTTTTGTGGTATTCCACTCACACAGTCGTGATGTGCAGCATTTTCATGGTGTAGTGTTTACTCAGGGCAGGACATACAGACTTCTGAGGGCTCTTTCCCAGCTTTCCAGAGCTACAGTAAATCACACTTCTCCAAATTGCAGGAAGTTTGATCCATCTTTGCTGGGCCCCTATCCGCAGTTAATGTTTACTTCAGGGCATTGTGCAATTTCCCACTTGCATAAGAAACTGGCACACAGAACTGATAAGGAGTCACTTCTGAATGTGGGTCACCCTTTGTGTGGCATCAGGCTGGATGTGGTGCTGGCAGAGCTGAGAGCCAAGAACAAAGTTTCAGAAGCAGCCTCTACAAACTAGCTAGAGACCCCTGGGAGACGGAAAACCGATTTTCTAAAATAAATCTCTGTCATATTTCATATGCAATGCAATACTAGTCCCTTTTTGAAATCTCTTGTGGCTAAACACTTCTATCATGTCCTTACCACCTGCTGCAAATCCAACAAGAAAACAAAAATAACCAAATCTTAAGTTGTAGCAGCTGAACCCATTTCAAATAGATCCTAAAAGCTATTGTTTACGATAAGTGTTATCTGATTGCTGGTAGAACCTGTGTTTATTGCTTTTTCCATTGTACAGAGAGATTTGTAAGTAGACAGAAGTCTATAATTATACTTAGTGGGACTGGAGAGCATATAAAGCATAAAATGAAATTGCTTGGTTTTAATCTGAAGTAGCATCACATCAAATTTTCCCCTTTTTTACATATCTTGGAACAAATATTTTGCTTTGAATAACATTGGAGGACATTTAGGGACTATCAGGAACATACTCCGTGCAGACTGTTTCCATGTACTTAATGTTTCAAAATGTTTTCACTGCAAGTCAAACACTGGGTGCTTATTGTGCTGGTGGTCATGAAGAAAAGCTGTAAAAGTGCAGTCTGACAAGTGTCATTGACTATCTAGAGTGAATCTTTCATTTCAGAATAGTAATTTGGTCTTTTTCACTCTATGATTAAAAAAAACAACAATCAACAAGCCAAGTGCAAATGGATTGTAGAGTTCATTTTTTTCCCGTGTTCTAGCAGTCCACTTTAGAGCTCATTCTTTTTTTTGTTTATTTCCCACATGAGGAATGAAGAACAGAAGAGCCCAATTTATGTATAAAATCTCAAGTTGCAGCTATAAAGTCTTAGCTGTATATTTTTGGGTGTGCTTGGTTTCATGTCTTTTTTATTTATTTACAGTTTATAATATATTAATTTCTTTGTGGGGATAGAATAATACAAATATTATAATTTCATATTTTGATTTTCTCCAGTAGTGTCACACTTCATGCTAACAGAGCAGTCAACAGCCCGGTCCCCCTGGCAGTCACAACAGTCAAGAACAGAGAAGTGTGATCCACCGTGAGCAGGGTTTAATTTGATATTAGATGAGCCTTACTGCTGCCCTGTGCTCATTTTTGTACTGGTGGTGCTGGCCAAGGCTGGTGGCTGTGACATTTCTGCCAGCTGCCTCAGTCATAAAGTCCTGGAATGGTTTGGATTGAAAGGAGCCTTAAAGATCCTCTAGTTCCAGCCCCTGTGCCATGCAAGGGACATGTTCCACTGGGAGTCATCCATGTTCATACCATCTAGACACAAGGAAGTGAATCCTTAAGAATTTGAGATGTTGACTCAGTGAGAGCTGCTCGCTGTTGTCCAGGAGATGGTTTTAGTTGGGGGTAAAACCTGCATGTTACAGTCCCTGTGAGACGGGGAATGAAGTTACTCACCAAAAGAGGGGGTTGATCTGTGGTTTTTGTCTGTCATGGCTCTGTCTGTACTGGGAAGGTCAGGATACAGGCGTTTGACTAGGTAGGAGCTAAGCTTGGTGGTGGTTAGTGCTGAACGGCCACGAGGGCACCACCTTTACCCTCTGCAGAAGCAGGGGAGGGAAGGGGAGGATCATATCTGAAAAGACCATTTTGGGAACACACGGAAAGCCTTTCTCTGCTTTTAAATCAGAAGCAGTGAAGGGTAGGCCCTGTGAAAGAAAATTTTGCTCCTCCGAATTCCATGACCCACATTCCTTTGAACTCAGAATGCTTTGTATATTACAAGTCTGGACCATTGTGATAGCTTGTCTTAAAATGAGAAGACTAATCTAAATTAGTCTTAAGTCTGGAACTTAATCTAAATGTTCGCTGTCTTACAGAATGTGCCTGTGGCACAACGTGAATGTCAGATCTTTGAAATCCATTCTTCCAGTATTTGCCCCTTAGACTCACACATGCCTGGTAGTAACACAAATTATATTGAATCACACAATCATGATGCTGGTCAAGAAAAATGTATCAGCATGTCCAAGAGCAAGAGGAGGAGGTTGGTTTGGACTCTCACCAAGCTTGACTAGCCTACCTGTGTTCTTTTGAAATTGCAGCTAAAGCCAATGGTCTAGGTTGGAGGCATGGAACAATGATATTATCTGGTCATCTGGGTGGAATTCATTTCACAGATGCTCGTGCATGTTCTGGTGCCATAAAAATCAAATGGTACTTGGTCAGGAGGATTTTGAAAATGTCAGACTCTTCAGGTCGTGACAGGTATGCCAAGAAATGTAAGATCATGTGAGTTCTGTGCAGGCAGCAGCTGTCTTACGCATGCAGTCCAGAGATGCCTGCAGATGTCCACTCTCTGTCCCTTCTTCTGTGCTACTAGCTGCTAAATCTATCCCAATAGATTGGAAGAACATAAAGACTTAAAATCCGTACACCATTGCCCTCTGTAAAGAGGTGGAGCCCTCATGGGTATGCCAGATCTGGAGGGTCCTGGAACAGCCAGGAGATCCCATGGTAGACCTTGGGCTGGACCTGCTATACACTGTTACTTGTCCTCTAGAGAACTGGAGAGCAGGATGCTGCCTCAGCTCTTCTTTATTTTCAGTATTGAGGACAGGTTTCTCCTTCACCTTTCAGTTTAAATTAGAATTCTTGCATAATTTCATTTTTCCTTCTGCTTTGAAAGACTGGATTAGAAAAGTAATTTTAAAATGTCTTTGTTGTATTGGCCAAAAAAAAAAAATCTTTTCCACTCTTTGTTTCCTTATGTTCTTTTACATCTGTGTTCCTGCCTCTGATCTGTTTACCAGACCTGCCAGGGTGAAATTCAGATGTGGTTTAGAGTATCTCACCCTGGTAGTGTGGTCATCTCTGACAGCTTTGTTTGTCAACCTGTAGCAGTAGTTTCACATGCTGAAGATGGGGAATAAATATCTGAAAAGCAGATACAGTTGTGAAGCCCAGTGACAGAGACATTAATTTCCTCTCTCTGAAAATGCACCATCATTCCCATTTCAAACATAAGAGAGTGCATCTGTAGAAAACAAAACCATCTCCTTCAGTGTGTTTCTGTTGGGAGCATTCCTTGTAGAACCATTGGCCATTTTGTGGTATGTTTTGGAAACCAGAAGACTTTCTATGGAAATTGTTGTCAGTAACTGCAGGAAGCTTTTCTGTGTTCCACAGTCCCATTTGCTCAGACTGGGTGATCCCTCTCCACCAAGACTGCTGTCAAACCAGTGGGTGGCATGTGGGCAGCACTTGGGGGCTGGTCAGCAGTCTCTGGAGGCCACTAGTTTAATATCTAGGAAGCAGTAAAATTGTACAAGTGTAGGATCCTTAGATGGGCTGTTTGACTAAACCTTGAATAGGACTGTTCTTTCAAAGTATTTCTGTTATATCTATATCCTACAGCTGCAATTGTCTTGAGAATAACAACAAGAAAGGTTCACCAAATATGTGCTATATATGTAAAAGATGTATATTTATTATTAAAAAAAAGGAAAAGAAATACATTATCCTTTTACTGCTGGGACAGCTGAAGTTTAGAAAAGATGGACATGTAGAAGTTGCTGCTAAATTGGAGTGGCTGGTTTACATGTCATGCCTGGGCTCTCCTTGCCCAACAAATTGGAGAGATTTAGGCTTCTTGCCTTGAGTGTATGTCTGCCTTCTACTGGTTGCTAGAAAACTATAGTGTTAATTATAGCATTAAATCCATTTCCCCCAACATGTCAAAGCTTCAGGCATTCACATCCATCTACTCAAACCTTATTTTTTGGACCTTTCCCAAAGGCAGGCTCTCTACTCCTCTGACCAAAAATCCAAACTGGCATGTGATGTTCTTTTTTCCTATTGTTACAAAACCAGTGCCAGCAGTTGAGGTACAAAAGCTGACAGATGCTTTGGTGGGTAAGAGCAATCAGTTCACTGGTAGAGATGCTCAGAAGTGAAACTCAGATGCAGCAGTGGAGTTTGGGGCTTCACAAAACTTTAGTTAAGTGGCTCCTGTCTGGGTTGCAGCTGTAGGCTTGAGAGGCTCCTTCCTTATTCTTTGGGGCGCTAAAAAAACTGACAGGTGAAGGAAAACTCATGGAAAGTGTAGGATGACTTAGGTTCCTGTGCTGATGTACCAGAGCACACAGAGAGAAGCTCTGCATGTGGCAGAGCTCCTGAGGGTTCAGGCAAGGCAAAGGTCCCTGGAGCCCCAGCAGCTCTCCTGGCTACACCCTGCACCGTGCTCCCAGGATGCTCCAGCAGCCCTGTGGATGTTTTTCATGATCTGCAGCAGTGTTTTCCCTTGGCCCATATGTTTTCCCTTTTGTATAGGGCTCTGCTTCCTTGCCTGAGGAACTGTTGCAGACATCTATTTCTCTCATCCTTTCTGAGCCCTTTCTAAGCTTCCTTCCCTTCGCAAGTCTTTGATATATTCCCTTCCCTTCCTGATCTGAAGACTGGTAAGCACAGCAGGTGAGGAGTGTTAGTGCTGCATCTGCTGCTAATTGGGCTCACAAGCTCATTCAGAGAGTGCTGGCAAGTGATGTACTGAGTTAATCAGGAGCTGGGTTTGTAGAAGAATGTTCATATTATGTAGGGTAAGTAGAGATTTACATGTCAGCTTTTAAAATGGGAGCTTACCAAAATGAGCCTGGCTGCTGCTTTCTGTTGTTGGTCTCCCCATGGCCCCCATTTATGAGGGATGTCTCAGCACCTTGACTCCATTTATCCCCTCCAATAGCCTGGGAACGTGAGGGGTGTTGCTGTGCCCAGCTAGGTGATGCCTGGGAATCCAGGGTTTAGGGAGGAGGTTAAACAGTACATTGCATCCAGTGCTGGTTTTGGCAAATTCCTGGCTGTTTCTTCCTCTAGACAGCAGCAGGTGAAGTCTTGACATATTTTTCCTTCTGCTGCCCTTGCTAGGAGGGCAGCCATCCCTGCCAAGAGGGCTGGAGAGGCAGCTGGAGAGAGGGAACCACATTCATCACAAACACACACGGCTGACGCTGTCCAAGCGCATCTGGCATTGCTGAGGAGGTTCTTTCACCAGTCTTGGACAGCACCTTGTCTTTGCAGCCTTCCTCCTGCTTATTCCAGCCCTTGTGCCATCATGGATGGGCTCCCTCACCTTCACCTCTTCTGCTGCTGTAGCTCATTGATTGTGGATCCTTTAATCAGTCCAATGCAAAATTACCCTTCTCCTGTAAAAGACAACCAAAACTTGCTTTTAACATCATCCCGTTCAGTAATTTGGTTTACAGGATAGTGCCTGTGGGCTCTTGGGGCAGCACAAGTGTGGAGGCAGCAAATGACAGGCGGGGAAGAACTTCTTAGGCTGACTTTGCCTTTGAAGCCAAGGTATCCGCTAACTACAGCTTCAGTGTTTTTGCCTAAGGTCATGCAAGAACGCTTGGCAGAGCAAAGAACTGCAGTGGGTCTCCCCAGATCCAGGTTACCACTCTAATCCCAGGACTGTTTTTCTTTCAGCCCTTGAAAATGGTCTAAACCTCCCATGAGGTGTTTTGTGAGAGCTTTTTAGGCAAAGATCTTGTTCTAAAAAAGCAAGACTCTTTGGCTTTGAAAGGGGAAGTTCTTGTTCCTGTTTCCTTTTGATGTAGTCCTTCTGTTCTTGGCTTGCTAACTTGATGATACCACTCCCCATGCACTGGGCAAAAGCTGTTTTCCCTGTATTCAAAGAGCCAGGAGGAGCAGCAGTTATCTTACCTCTAATCTGTAGTTCTTCCCCCACTCCTGTGCCATGCCAGTGGGAGCTAGGACCAAGGAGCTGTGTGGAGAACACAGATCCAGAAGTGAATCTGCTGTGTCATCCCTGAGGCCAAGAAATGGTTCACTGATGTTTGTTCATGAAGGATCCAGAGGCTGTGCAGGAATGACACGGCTGTGGAGCTGGCTGGCTGTGGAGCACACCCAGGCTCTTTGTCAGAGCCACCTGCGGCAGTGGAGGTGGAAGCCGTCACCACCCAGTGACTTCCCTGTGACACGGTATGGGAAATGAGACCTTACTGCTTTCCACCTGTTGCCACAGGATCCCATATTGGAGTATGGGTACAACAACATCTTCTGGCTTGCCTGCATGCTGTGGAAAAAGCTGTATGAGCAATTAATTTCACTTCCTTACAGGCAGCTTCCTTCAGTCAGGTACTCCGACCTCCCCTTCCTCCCGAGGACCATCATCCACTTGGGTCCTTGGTGCTTAACTGCATTGATTTTATGTGTTTGGAAAAAAAAAATGAAACTTGCTCCTTTTCCTTTATGTCCTTTTCTGATGATGATATCTCATTCTTTAAAAAAATTGAGTAATTGCTTCAGCGCTATCCACAGCTCAGTTGTGCAGGTGCCTGACTAAATTATCCCATGCATGTATCTAATGTTCACTCCGGCAGTCTTCCGTAATTGACAATTAATTTGTGAATCTTTTTCCATGCTGTTCTTTCACCTTGAGTGCTGGGCGTACTGGATCTCTGCCACCTCATATTTCTTGGATAAAGTCACTGTGGCTTTTTGTCTTACAATGTCTGACTCTGAGCCAGTGCAACTTGTTGAAAAAAAAAAAACCCTGTAAAATATAGTGTGTGTTGGAAGATGCGTTTAAAAAGGTGAAGTACTTGCTGGAGAACAGTCTCTAAAACAAAGAGAAAGTTAAAAATCTTGATGTGTCCGGAGAAATTTCAAGAGAAAGTATTTACCAAGTAACACGATTAGGCAATGCCTTTGTCACCATGACATTTTTCATTCTTTTGTTGTGTGAAGAGGGGATGATATAAATCATCTTCTGGGATGCCTTATGTCCATCCCATTCAGTTGTATAAAATTCCACTGCGTGGTGCTTTGATTTCTAACCTTTAAAAGTTATGAGCTATGACAGAGAAAATTATAAACTCCCATTTGTTTTGTGTGCTTGTGTCGGGAAATTCTGTCCCAGTCCAAGCACCATGAAGCCTACAGTGCCTTAAACTGATTTATGAAGCCTTTTCCTTGATTTGCTTGCAGCTGGTATGTGTAAAGCCAAATTCAGTTACCACACCTGCAGTATATCAGCAATATATAAATGTTTTCTAACTTGGGAAAAAATCCATTAGTGGTTGAATTAAACCTTTAAAGGACTCTTTATTTCCTGAGTGTTAGACTACTATAACTTTTATGTGTGATTTTAACACATTCTGAAGTGTTAGGCAAACTACAAACAGCCAGTGAGTATGTAAGTTGTTAATATATTTTAAGAATGGTTTGCTTCTAATAAAAAGGGTTCTGTCATGTAAATGTTGGTGTATCAGGTCTAATGACGGGCTTACAGAGCAATCAGAAGTTAGTGATTTGGTAGGTTTTATTGTTTTCTTCACCTAAGAGACCTTTGTAATCTGTGCCTTTGTAATAACATTTAGTTTTTATTAGGACAAGCTAAAAGCCTTAGAGAATGACTGGAGAAATGACAGAGCGAAATGACAAACCTCCTCCTTTTCCATGTTCTGCATATCCTTCCCTCTGCAGTCACTGGGACCTGAACAGGGAGCAGAAGTGATCTACAGCCTCCTCTGTGTTCCCCGTGGCAAAGGCTGAGGATGGCCCTGTGCGCAGCCATGCCCCGAGCTGAATTCCCAATGCCCCGAGCTGAATTCCCAATGGCCTGAGCGTGTCCTGCCTTGGCAGGAGGAGCCCCCAGGGTGGAGGGGGTGGCAGGTCAGGCCAGGCACACGGATCCGATGGGATCTGCCATCTAAGCTGCTTGCCTGGGCATTTCCATCGTGTTCAAATGAGCCAGAGCTTAAACGGTTCAAGCACAGCAAGGCTTGGATAACTAACCCATGTAATTCTGCTGGCGTGCTGGTGGCCATATGGATGCTGCTTGCATGGACCACTGGGCAGTGGCAAAATTGGAGGCCTGTCCTACAATTTGCTCTTCTTTTTGCTCCTGTAATTCACTCTCTCCTTCCTTCCCTTTCTCTTTCCTTTGCACCTCCCAGAGTATATTTCAGCCAAGACAGCTGAGCAGGTACAGAGAAGTAAACAAGTTGCATCACTACACTAAATTGCTTTCTCTCCTCTTTCCTTCTCAAAAGCACAGAAGGGAATAGAAAAGGAAGATTAGTTGTGTTGGAGTTCCATCCTGGAGCTGTTCCTGTGCCATGGATTGCTCAGAGCTGAGCATGTATGCTTTGTCTGGGATAAATAACACTGAAACTCTGTCTCAATTTTCTCTGCAGTTTCTCCCTCTTGCATTCATTTTAAAATTTCATTCCTCACTCTCATTATTGCCAGGCCTGCTGTTGCATGCCCAGGGGAGCCAGGTAAAACATTTTTATTTACTTTTGGTTTGGTTCGGTTCCACTTTTAGCTTCCTCTCTCCAAATGTGGGTTTTATGTTTTCCAGTGACTTTGGGAGGAATGGGGGCAGCAAGGCAGGAGTGACATTTATGCCATGTGTGAGACACTTTCAGATGTAAATCTGTCTCCAGCAGTGTTAGACTGCTGGCTAATTCTTTCCCTATAAAGTCATCCCAGTCTGGGCTTACTGTCTCCACCACTGGTTGTAGTCTTGATCTCAAAAACATTTACATGGAATGAAGAGCACCAGGAGCTGCGAAAGTTCGGGAATTCTGGATTGGATTGCTTAGATTATTATTGGATAATGGATTATTTGGCAGTTTAGAGATACCCTGATTTTGCAGTCTGAAAGCCTCAGAAGCAGCAGTGGTTTAAAGACTTCACTCTTCTTCTGTGTGTTTATCATCCCTGCAGCCTTTTCAAGCTGCCTGTTTTGTGGTGCTGATGCTGTAGTTTGAGGCATGCCATGAAACAGATTATCAACTGGTCTGGGCTAAAAATAATCCTTCAGCATAGGGAGGAGGGGAGAGATGCTGGGGTTTTTTTCCTGCTTACATCAGTTCACCACTTTGCAAGATGACCCACAAGTGGTTGCTACAGCTCAAACCAAGGGACGACACAGTGGTATGCAAGGATAGGAGCAAGACAGTAGAGAGTTGGGGAGATGTAGGAACTCGATAAAATAGCTTTCTCCTAGAAATTCTCACTTCCCACTCGGCAGCTGTTTTTTGATGCACCTTACTGTAAAAGTTTTCAGATGTTCTCACCATGCCTCTCTATGACAATTCCTGCGCTTGCAGCAGCTGCTCTTTTGGTATCTCAGTGCTGTCGCTCTGTAGTTGATAGGTTATTTCAAATCCACCTTTACCAGCAGTTGCTGTGAGTGCTGGGGGGAGACACACCGTGTTTAGCTACTTTTGATCTGAGAACAGTAACCTTTGCAGAAGGCCAGAGCAATAATGTTTTAAACCACAGACACTAAATCTGCAAGAGCATATCTGTCAGAACACTCTGATATAAAAGGTAATATCCTTCTGCAGGATTACAAAAGGGACATCAACTGATACAGAATTTACACAGCAACTTCCAAATCAGTGGCTAAAACAGCTTCTGGGGTGAGTATGATGAGCATTTTCTTACGTGCGTGACAGATTAAGTGAGGATGAAGAGGGGTTTGCAGAAGAGGCTCAGAGATGCTCTCTGCCTGTTTGTAGTGGAGGAACCATGGACCATGTGGGTTAGCAGACCACTAGACTGTCTAAACGCTCTTAAGGGACAAAGTTCAATCAGCTTTTATTCCAAAGAGCATTATCAGTGTGTTGCACTAATCCCATGTAACGGTGCTCTAGCCTGACATAGGTACCGTGAAGTAGATTTTGGTGGCGTGGATTGGCCATGCTGGTTTAGTAAAGACATTAAGATGCTGTCAAAGTTGATAGCCGGAAAGACTTTCTTAAATTACTCTGCTCTTCTGATTGAAGCCAATGAGGCTTTGCCCCAAGCAAGTTTCAATAGTTAACATGCCATGAACTCTGTGATATTAAAATTATTGCCCAGTTATTTTTGATTCTCCTGACTATTTTAGTGTTTGGTTATAGAATTTATTACTTTGAGGTGTTGCTTTTTTCCCTTAGCTGTGACTATTGTGCCTTGAAGTTGGAAGTGTTCTGCTCAGTGAGTTGAGTATTTGTGTCCCTGTGTGCACTGTGCCAGACTGGGTCTGGACAACAGAATAGCCTGCACTCTGATAGTACCTGGGTCAGATTTCACCTCTTCCAGCTTCTGCAGTATCATTTTGTTTTTAATTTTAAAACACATGGTAGAGGCAGGAGGGAGTAATCTTAAAATATTCACAGATACTCACATGCACAGACAGCTTGTAGCAGAGATTTCCTAATCTTTCCATTTTCAAGGAAAGAGATAGAAAAAAAACCCTTCAGGTCATTCAAGGCTTTGCTCAGAAAACGGCGGATTTATTGAGGCTGGAGACATCCTGCTGTTAGGGCTGCTGGGAAGGAGAGGGCCCAAGGTTCCTATTCATGCACAATAGTCCTATTTTCCCTCATTTCTTTCTTTTATTTTCCCTATGCCTTTATATTGCATTACCATGCTCTTGCCCCCCGCCCCTCCCGGCTGAGCGTGCCTCTCCATCGCTGCACATTGTGTTGCTTTTCCCCTGCTGTGGCACTCTCTTGTGTGCAATGGCAGCAGCAAAGTAAAACTGACTGAAATGCTGATCTCTGAAGCCCTGGCACACAGTGCTTTAGAGATTAGGATTTTAGTGCATTATACTCAGCTGCTAGCAGAGCAGAGCGCTGTGACAGGGAAACACAACGCCAGAGCCAGGGGATCTGGCTTGGAGCTGAAGACCTGGTCCCTCCAGGCAAAGCTCTTCACACATCTCCTCCTGCAAAACATCTTGGTGAGCGTATGCATGGATGGGCTTGAGTTTACGCAGAAGATGAAGAGGGATATCCAAAGGCAAGTTGAGAGCTTTTTCATCTGAATCGTATCTATTATTAAGAAATTAAAAAAAAAAAATCTAACTAATGAAACAGAAAAGTTTTTATGGCAAAGTTTTTCTCATTGTTCTATCTACATCCTCATTCTTTTTCGTTTGCTGGATTTAGCTTTTTTGTTTTCCTAGAAGCTAAGGAAGACAGATATTTTTCCTCTCGTTCCCACAGACTTGCAAGCTCATATTGCTGCGGTAGCAATTTGCTCTAGATCCAGATCCCCAAGGTTCCTGGACAGTACAGGCATTTGGGGCAATGCAGTGTTGTAGGAGAACTAACAGCAGACTTGCTGCTTGTCCAGCTTCCAGGGAGCCTGGCTGGGTATTGCTGGGCACTTGCCAGTTGCCCCCGGAGCTGGTTGGTCTGTGAGTACCCATGGCCAGTCCTGCAAGGTGGACCATGGGGTTTTTTTACCCTTCCAAGAAGGCCTTTCTAATTACTGCCCTCAGCTAGTGCCTGCTCTCATTGCTTTTGAAAGAATCATTACTTAATGACATAAAGTAATTTTAAAAACTTGGTAACCTCTAATACCTTTATCAAATATCAGATAATCACACATTTTTCGGTGTATAGTTTTTCCATTGGCTTAAGGCCACTTAGTTATATAAATATTAACACTTGCTGCTGCTAGGTTTAAATCCTATTTAAAAGTGCATCTATTCTGTATTCAAAAAGGGAAGAAATTATATCAGGTACCAGAAGAAATTCTCTCTTCTGGAACAGTGGAATGTTTCTCCAGCATAAGCTGAGGTTTGTGCTGCCTGCAGATGCTGGTGAGCATCTGTCTCTGCTCTTGCTCTGTTCAGCAGCTCTTACTGCTACTTGCTTCAGCATCCCATTTCTCCTTCTCCTCAGCACCATGCTTGGTTCCTCTTCCTTCTTATTTTCTTTGTCCAGTGGCACCACTTTTCCGCATGGCTTCTGCTGATTTTTGTATGCCATTTCTTTCCTGTTTTTTTTTTTCATTTTTGTTTTATGCGCTTGACCTTGACCTGACCTTCAAGCTGTAGTGAATTTTCTCTTCTTAGAAAGTGGCATCTTCTTACACCTTGGTGCTTTAGCACACTTTCTTTTCTGATCTCCTTCTCTGTTCCATGATGCAGGTTTCCTTCCTGCGTATTCTGTGACTTGAACTATCTAGGGCTCTTCTTCTCCTTTTTGCTTATAATAACTTCCCTCCACAGCCATTATTAAGTGGAATTTTCCTGTTTTTCCTCCCCTACTACCCTGTTGCTGTGAAGCCATAAGGCACATACTGAAGGCCCCCCACTGGTTTCCTGCTTTTCATGTTCTTAGTAGCTAGTTTTAACAACTTTACTTTGTCATCACATGCAGCCCTGCACTTTCAGTGATTTCCAGTAACTTCTCTCAAATTCTTGGTCTGACAGATTCATAGGGTATTCCACTCAGCTGTGGTTCATGTTTTGCTCTCTACCACATTTTCCTGACTTTGGTTTTTTGCCTTTTCTTTCAGTTTTCCTGATTTTGTTACCTTCCACTTACTGTCCTCTTACAACCTGTCATGCTTTTTTTGTGTTTTCCATATAAAAGCAGAATCTGGTAGCTTTGAAGCATCCCACAAGTGGCCATTTGTATTTCTGTTGTCTCTTTTTCCTTGTAAACATGAGAAGTCAGCACTCACCCTGCTGGGGTTAGGCACAGTGGGAAATAAAAAATGAGAGTCCTTGAGCTGTAGTCTTTCTTAGTGTGATTTGAAGCACATACCTGGCTCCTGTGCAGACTGGGAGCTGCATATGCATGAGCCATCCCATACCCATTGCTGTGGCTACAGACATCCCCTCTCTGATCAGCTGGAAACACTGAGCCCGTGAGCACATGCACGAGCCGTGGTGGCTGCTGTGATCTGCTCTTGGTCCCCTCTGGTTGCCCTGGATTCTGGCTCTGAAGAGCCTCCCCTGTTTATCTTCTCTCTTTGAGAAGATGCTGAAAAAGCAGCCCTGGAAAGGGAAGCAAGACAAGGGAGAGGAAAATATCAGAGCCAGGAAAGAGGCAGAAAGGTCAACAAAAGTAGGGATGAATTACAGCCTTTCAGCTTAGCCAGGAACAGCACAAGGGAGGCTGTGCTGGGTGTTTCTCTAGCAGGGGAACACAGGTCAGAGAGTTTCCAGCTACATACTATACCTTCTAAATAAATAAACCAATAAATAAGTAATGTGCATATGGCAGAATTTTGAATAAAATGCCTGAATTTTTCTCCAAATGGAAGTGCTATTCAAGTTACAGGACATTGCTTTTCACCAGAAGCTGTGGATTCTAGGCAAGCAGTTCCACTGTCAGGGTTGTTCTGACTGACAGTCCCCAGTCTGCTGCCAACAGACACATGACTTAAATGGACAGTGAGCTGTCCTGGGCACTGTTTTGTTGGATTTAGTAGCATTTCCTAGCTCTTGCATACAGTGCCTGTTGTGGAAGTGGCTTGACACTGTGTTTACCATCCCTCATGTGCCATGTTTTCCATGCAAAAGGGGTGAGGACCCTGATGGTGGGTGCCCACTGGGGACCCACAGTAACACCAGGTATTTTCCCACAGTCCAGAGGAAGCTGTAGCTCATGGGTGCAACCGATGATGTGTGTGAAAAGCATGAAAATGGGGATTTGCATTGGAATTTTGCTTCTTTGAATAAAAGATAGGAAAAGTCTTGCAATTCAGACCTTTTTACATATGATTAACTCTCATCAGAGATTCTGTTGTTAATATCTGCTGTCCCATCTATTGTATGTGTCTGACCCATGAGGCTGTGTCAGATCCAGGGCAGTACCATTGTTTGAGGAAAGTGTTCACGGACAGGCTGGATGGAGCTTTGAGCATCCTGATCTAGTGGAAAATGTGCAGCAAATCTGGGTCTTCAGCAGGTGTGTTGGATGAAAAAATGGTACTGTTCTCTTAAAAAATGTCTGTACATTTTCTGTCAGCAGCTTAATGCCCTGCATTTAGAGTTTCTGTGTGGCCTGTGTGGTCACTGACCCAGGGCTTCTTTTTGAATGGGGAAAAAGGAAAAAGGGCTGAGAATCCTATTCATTTCTTTAATTTATGCTTTCAGAAAGTAGCTGCTGCAATATTTGGACCAGGTAATGATTTCTCAGCACTGGCTGTGTTTCAGTATTAATGCCTGGCTACCCAAGAGTGGGTTTTTTGGTTTTTTTTTCCCCCCTTGGTCTCTCAATTTAAGTGATGCTTTGGGAAGTCCCTGCTATGGGTGTGGTGCAGAGCTGGTGCATGGTGTGTGCTGGTTTTGCAAGCCAGGAAGCTGGTGTGCTCTCTGACCTCGGGCCAGCTCAGGAATACCAGACACAGTGTGTTCCAGTGGCCTGAAATCCTGGGAGCCGGGGACTGATCTGCAGTGAGATGTTGATTCTCCCTGTGCCGTCAGGTCCTGCTGCCTGCTCTGCACTGGGGACCCGTGGCCATATGGCTGCAGCACAGCTGTGCAGCCTTGAAACTCCCTGCTGCTTGCCTGTGCCCAGAGCCTGCTCTTACAGGGCTCTTGCTGCACTGGAACGAGGGGAAAGCCCAGTGATTGCTTGGTGCAAGCCAGACTCGTTTCCATCCTCGTCAAAGTGTTCCCTCTGTCACTGCACCTTGTGGTGCAAGGCAGGATTGCTGTGCCACAACCACAGGGCTGCTCTTTTTCCCTGCGTGCTCTCACTGCCAGATTTACACAAGAGACAAGTTAAAGGCATGGCCTGAACTGTGCAGAGCCGACAGGTGTAGCCCCTGCCCTGCCCCAGCTGTGTAAAGTCAGTATATCTGTGCCCACTTGCTTGGGCAGAGCAGTGTCAGGCTTGTGGGCAGGCAAACCTTGCTTTCCTCTTTCTAGGTATTAGCTCTGGGAAGGGCAGGATAAAAACAAGAAGAAAAAAGCCACATTCCAATGGTGACTTTCATGAGAGGAGGATGCCAGACTCTTCCAGAAGCTGATGTGTACAGAAGTGGGATAGGGCATTGTTGCTCTTCTCATCAGTGGGCAGCTGCTGGGGATATGTAGCACTGTGCTGTCGTGCCACTTCCTTGCAAGGTTTTCCTGGTGCTAGGCTTTCTATTTGTGCTCTGCCTTCTGCCAAACCACACATGGTTAACCCCAGTTGGCAGCGAGTGGAATGGGATGGGATGGGCATGAGATGGTTTGTTGTGGGTGTCCCTGGAAACCTTTCAGTGCTCTGTAATACTTCACAGCTTAAAACTCCAAACCTGACCTTTGCTTTCCTACTGTTTATTCACATACTCTGAAGCACCTTTTTCTTTCGTGTGGAGGAGAAGTATCCATTTGCTCAGCATCTGCCAGATAGATGATGTCCTGCCATGAAGTGCTGCTTCCAGAGCAAAGTATTCTGTGGTGGGCAGGCAAGATCCATAATCTTACATGAGTTTTTGAATCAGATTTCCCTGAGCTGAGGAAGGATCTGAATGGTGGTCAGACCCACTCCAGAGTGCTTCTCACGGATGTAGTGATACAGCTGCACAAAGGAGCCTTGCTTTTTAATAGCCAATTCAGGCTCTGAAATAGCTACTTTTATTTACTTCTAGTTTTACTTGTGTCATACACACAGACATACATATTAAAAAACCCCAACTCTACCAAGAAAATTACACTGGAGTGGGGCTCTTCAGTGGTTATTTTTCTCCTGCAGCTCCAAACAAGTGCTTTGAGCTTCAGATCATTTTTAGAACCCTCCAGAGCATCATCATCCTATATTTGCAGAGTAAGGGATCCTGTATTTGTTAAACCACCATCTTCACATGCTTTAGCTGTGATGGCAGCCACCAGTTGCACTACTTGCTTACTCACATATTGGTGCTTCAGAAGTGCAGGGTTTTATGCACTGTTGAGAGGCCGAGTGCTTCCAGAAGGGACTAGCACTGTGGCTGGGGCCTCACTGCAAGTGGCTGTCATGGATAACGAGCACAAACCTATTAAATAGTGAAACGTGAGATTCCCTATCAGATAACGTGATGCTGCTAATTTTGGTGTGAGGGAGACGGGGAGGTCATGAGGACACAGCAGTGAGTAAGCAGGGAGGGAATGGTCAGCAGTGGTGGGGGTTTAATTATTGTACAGAAAAATACAGGCAGAAATACATATAGTTTTGTGACTGCTTTAAAAAAAATAAAAACAAAACAAACAACCCAAAACCCAAAAAACCAAGCCAGCTGCAAGGCAGAAAACTCTACCAGAAAAGCTTTAAATATAGAGGGAGTTAAATCCAGGTGGTATAGATGGACTCAGATATGATCATAATGGCATTTTCCCTTTGTAATTCCTGAGAGTTGTTTTTTTGTAAACTTTCTTTTTTTGTATTTCTGTGCAGGCACTATATTACATTGGCATTGATTTACTGAATTTATTCATCAGCAGTAAAAATGAATGACATTCTAGATGTACAGTTTCAACCACCTGCTGTTGTTTACTAGTGAGACTTCCAGTGACCCTTGCCACCTATAAATACTTAACTGTGGATTAAAAGCAGGGGACTATCCAGTAGTTTCTCTCTTCCTCATCTTTGCCAGATACTATCTTGCTTTCCTTCCCCCTACCCCCCACCCCATTGTTATTTTCAGTCTCATCTCTGCTGCTTCAAGAAAAGCCAAACACTAAAAGGAAGATTTAATTTCTAGTGAACAGTAGACTTGGTCATTTGTTAAAAGGCTCATCAAGTTGTTGGACTGTGTGAAGATTTTTCTCTGGTCTGTATGGTGCTGACTTCTGGTAATGGCATTTTAAAGTGAAAACTCAGATATAAAATATCTGAACATTATTTTTGGCTTGCCTGAGCTCGTAATTCTTATTAAGGAGAAAGTTGTTTGCATTCATTGATTAGTTACAATTTTAACTTCCATATAGCTTTAGGCAATATTACAGCAGGACTGCAGTTTCTAATCTCCTTTTTCAGCGTGGTTTTCTTTTTCTTTTCCCTACTTTTACAAGTTTGACATGGACCAACAGGTTTTTTATTTTATCACAGGACATTAAAAAACCCACTGTTTTTGCTGAAGCCAGTCTCAGCCTTATGAGCCGCTAGGAAAGATTTTGCTCCTCTGTAGTCTAACCAGGTAAAATTCACCTGCTCCCTCTGTGTCGTGAGCATCTCAGTCAACAAGACTATTACTTGCCCTTTGATAAAAGCTTGGACAACATCGCCATCCTCACATCAGAGATTCTCGAGGCCTTATTAGCTGTTGTTAGAGATTTTGGGCTGGTTGGATGTTCAGCTTTCCCACCTGCTGTGAGGGTATGCTGAGCTCACAGCTCTGTGCTCTCTCTGAGAGGAGGGAGGCTATAAATTTGGCTTTGGTGCTGCAAAGCAGGGCAATACTCCTTAGCTGGCTGTGCTGGTTTGGGCTGGGGTAGCGTTAATATTCTTCAGAATAGCTGCTGTGGGACTGTGTTGTATTTGTGCTGAAAACAGTGCTAATAACACAAAGATGTTTTCATTATTGCTGGGCAGGGCTTCCACAGAGTCAGAGCCATTTCTGTGCCTCACCCCATCAGCAAGGAGGCCGGGGGTGGACAAGGAGCTGGGACAGGACACAGCTGGGACAGCTGACCCCAACTGACCCCAGGGATATCCCAGACCATGGAGTGTCATGCTCAGCATTTAAAGCTTAGGGGAAGAAGAAGGAAGGGAGAGCTTCTGAGTGATGGGATTTGCCTTGCCAAGTCACTGTTACACGTGAAGGGGCCCTGCTCTCCTGGAGATGACTGAACACCTACCTGCCTGCCCATGGGAAGGGGTGAATTAATTCCTTGTTTTGCTTTGCTTTGCTTGTGTGCATGGGTTTTGCTTTCCCTGTTATACTGTCTTTATCTCAACCTCTCAGTTTTCTCACTTTACCCTTCTGATCTCTCCCCCACCCCACCAGGTGCTGAGTTGCCTGCTGGGGTTAACCAGGCTGCTGCCCTCTCACCTCTGCAAATCAGTGTTGATACTGCTGACAGCACCAGGCTGACTAAAATCTCTGATAAAAGGACAGTTTAGTGCCATTCATAAAAACCCTGAAGAGCCAGACGGAGGAGGTTGCTCTCCGTGGGTCCCTGACGGGATGTGAAGGGAGATCTCACACCTCTCACAGAGCACCAGACAGCCTCTGTCAGTCTCTGCCACTAAAGCTGTTCCAGTTTCCATGCGGTGTTTCTGCATTTATAGAGTTGGAGCGAATGAGAGACTTGTCAGCCTCAGGATTAGGGCCACTGGTGTTGCTGCTGGCTGTCCCCCCACCTTTACACAGAGCAGAGATGCTTCCAAAGCAGAAATCTGGGAAGGACCCACCCAAGAAAGGGGCCAGTTTTATAGGAACATCTCTATTTTCACTAAAACTGAGCCAAACCAAACATTTTCTTATTAAAAAAAACCCCAACATTCTTTTGCTTTATGCTTTATGTTTTATTTTGGTTAGCCACCAATTTTGTGTCTAAACCCTGTTATTCATGCAGTCTCAACTGCTACAGGATATGAAGTTAATAAACACCTAAGGAGAGGCAGTGCAGAATTTGTACCGGATCAAAATGACAGGCAGCAGAACACTGGGAATATGTAAACCAAAGAAGCCATCGGGTTTGGGGTTCAGCTGCTTTTTGATTACAGGCAGTGGGGATTTTTCTTCAGCAAAATACACATCTTGTTTTCTGGTCAACTGTTGTTACAGTCTTGTCTTCACATCTTCCTACGGGGATATTTTTCCAGCTACAGCTTTTCTCTTTCACTGATGAGACCATCTTTTGTTATCTAGAAATAGTAATTTTTATGACAGGGTAGCTGAAGTCATTTGAGGACTTAGCCTTGCAGTCTGCTCTCATTGAGCAACCACACAACTTGATGAAATAGTTGAATTTGAAGATACAATTTCCAACTTTCCTCATTAATTTCCTACATTAAAAAGTAAAAAAAAAACAACCCACAAAACAAAAAAGCTGCTTCCAAACGTCTCCTGATGAGAAATTCTCCAAAATTCTACCACTTGTATCCTGAGTACAATGAGAAGCATTCTGTTTCCCTGATGATCTTTGTGGTATCGCCAACAAGTACAAAAATATGTTGATGTTCAGAAGGTTTTGTAGAGAAGCCTATTACTGTTTGCTAGTGTTTTAAACCAGGAAATTAATTCTAAGCTGTTTTGCCTAAATGGCTGAGTTTTGTCATTTTACCTGTAATTAAAAAAAAATCAACTTTTATTGAAGAGAAAAAAGATAATTATATAGTAAAATTGTTGCTATTCTCCTTTTTTAAAGACAAAGAAACATCCATCAGAACAGATGTGAATATGCAGACCTGTAGTAGTTTAGAATAATTGCTGTACCCATATAAGCCAGTATTTTTTTCCCTCTGTAATTTCGGTGTAGTTTTTCTTTTGCATTTCCAGGTTGGCTGTGCTTTTTCATTAGCTCTTTCATGGGCTATTCCGTGTATTCTGAGCTCGATAAATCCTTTTTTTTGGAAGTGGTGTGCTTTTATTCCCCATGTTGTTATCGCAGCAGGAGGAAGGGGAAATGTGTGATGATGGAAGAGTTTTAACATTTATGTATGCCACACATGAAGTTAGGGATCCCATGAGAATTGTTTGTGTTCTTGTATATGTGTGGATGAACATCTGTGGAATGACAGCTTAACAACTTCCTTCTGACATTATAAAGGGGCCATAATGGTACTATTTATTTTTTTTTAAGTTGGCTTTTTTTTGTGTTAACACTTCTAGTTCCATGGTGATTTCAAGCTGTGTTCACTCTATAATCAGTTAAAAAGTTACATTGTTTTGAAGTCAATTAGACCTCAAATTTTGAATTAATGTCAGAATAGTAAGCCTTGAATGTTCAGGTAACAAGGGTCTAAATCTGGCCTCTTAACCTGTTATTTCCTGTATTAACTTGCTCAGATGAGACATGATCTTTTTCCTTCCCCTTCTAATTTCCCTCTCCATGGCCTGAGAAACATTCTGCAGGTAGTCAAGTTGTCAGTTAACACCTCAATAACCTGAAGATGCAGAGGTGAATATGCCTCACTGCTTTGTGTCTCAGATTAGACATAATTTTAAGAAAGCAGAGAGATGTTGGAAGTTCTCCATGAAGTTTTCAGGCTGTTAGGCTTGGGAATGCCAGGCTTGCAAGGGCTCTCAGCTCACTATGTCCAGTCACTGCTGGTGGATCTCCATCTTGGAATAAATCATTGAAATTTCAGCTTACACCCTGGCATGTTTTATGTCTTTATCTCAGCTATTTTTGCACCTTGTGAATGTTACCACCGCGCAAATGTGTATGAATGTGTCCTGAATAAAGTTCAAACTGGAAATGGGAAATCAGATTTGAAAGCAGCATTTTACCAAGTTTCTACATTAACTTCCCAATAGGGATAATAAAGACTAAAAGGAAAAAACAACCCCAAAACCCCGATAACAACAAAATGCCTCTCAATCTATTTTTGAAGGCCTGATCCAAATCCCAAAGCACAAACCTAATCAACATCCTAATGATTAGAAAGTCTAATGTACTTTCCTGGTAATCTCTGCCTCAAACCCTTAATTTCTGTCTGAGCTATAGCAGATCTTTTAGGACATTAACTTGTCTGGTTTACAAATTCTGAGCGATTAAAAGTCCACACCATCCTTGTGTGTTTTTTTCCCAGTGATTAATTACTACATGAAACCAACTGGTATTTAATATGTATTAACTATTTCTGTCTTGCCTTTAATTTTGGTTTTGTCTCCACTGAATCTTCCGATGGATTAGACCTGTGTTTAGAGATGTTGATCAACAGCCTTGTTAACCTCCTTCTTGATAGCATTATGTTTCTTGAGCCTCTTCTTTATAAGCCAAGTTTTCTTTGCATTTTCAGATCTTACATAGTGAATACTTTATGATTTAATTTCTCTGTTTTATAGTAGAGACAGCAGTACTGTCTTTACTTATTCTTTATATTTTTCCTATATACTGAAGGATTTATTCAACTGCGTAACTGCAACATTGCATAGAAATCTAATGCTCAGTTGGTAATTTATGATAACCCCTTCTTAGCAATGGAGTATTGATTTCCCCAGCCTCTTCTAAAGGAAGAAGAAGGGGTGGCTTGAATATTAGAATTCTCCTACCATGATAGTTCTGTTTAATATTGATTATCATAACCATATAAACTCTTGAGATCTAGTTGATAGAAAGTTGCTAGAAACTTTGAAAAACACATAATAGCTTCCAAGTAAATAGTAGAATACCCAGAACTGATATTTCTGACATCAGGCAGTTCAGCTCCTGCATGCAAGAAATATGTGTTTATGCTAAAAATCCTGCCATAATTTTCTGCTTGGGGAATTGAGACTTGCTAAAAAAGTTTAATATGCAAAGCTGAAAATCTACATTTTAAAGTCCTTTTTATGCAAAGACACAAAAAAAAATTAGCAATTTTTAATAAGCAAATGTATAACTTAAAGAAAAATGTGCACCAGCGGTGTGAATTGTAGAGGTGGCAGTCATTTGGCTCAGGAGCATGGCAATGGCAGGCATTGAGCTCCCACGGAGGAGCAGCACCCAGCCACGCTGTGGGACTTTGCAGGGTGGGCTCTGCAGGAACCCCACCTTTAGTTGAACCTGTGTGAGGAATGCCAGTGGGCAGAAGGTTTTCATCAGAAGACAGATTTGGCCAGCATAGCTGGGGTTGGGTGTTGCTGCTCCCAGGGTATTTACATCAGCCTCACTGTGGGGTTCACAATCTCTGCTCGACAGCTGGTCCGAAGAAGAGTTGCAAAACCCCATCCAGCAAGCACTCAACAGAAGCCACCTGAGATAAATAACCTCACTTTAACAGCATTTATTTGTCCTTAGCAAATGGCTTTACTGTCTGCTGTGCTATATAAAGGTTTTCTGATATTCATTATGAAAGTTGTATGTAATGTGCTTTAACTCAATCTAATTTGAAAAGTGGAATTCCTGGAAACAGGCAGCCCGAGAAGAGCTCCTGAGCCTCCAAGACCTGGCTAAGAGAAAGATCCATGTCCTGAACTTGCTATGCTCCCTTGTGAAACTCTGCAGTTTAAAACTGCTTTTGGAAGCTATTCCCCTCTTCTCCTGTCTTGTGGTTAAACGTTTTCTGGTTTCTAACCTAATTCTATTTAGAGGAGGTTTATAACATGATCTCTCAATGTTATTTTTTCCAGTATCTTTTGTACAGTACAGTCGGGGCCCTCAATTCTAGATTATTTCCATCAGCCATGAAAGAAAATACTGGGTTATGCCTGAGAGTCTTTACCAGATCTATGCCTGTGATGGCTGTTTAAAATAGAGTCTGGAACACCCAGTACTCAGTTTGTAATGAAAAACTTGAGGTTTTGTTGGAGTAGAAGCTGCTGCAATTACCAGTAACAGTTCTGCTATCCCAGCCTGCTTGTTCTGACTCCTCTTGTCTCTGAAGACCAGCAGCACTCAAAAGCCATGTATAATTCTGCTCTTTAAGGCTGCGTGTTTCCTTGCTGAAGTTTTGAGTTTTGAGATGTGACTTTGTGACTCCGATGATAGCATTTCCCACTGAGATTTATTGTGAGGCTTTACCCAAACATCTTATTCAAAAATAAACCCAGTTTTCTATTACAAGGAATTTTTGCTGGTCTACAAATGAAAGGAGCTTTAGCCAATCTCGTCTTCCTACTCTGCAGACCTATTATATATAATAATATGTATTTATTTGACCCTGCAACTCCATTAAAAAAACTCATTTTAACCCTGAAAATATGTGCATCAGAGTATCAAGAATACAGAATTAGTAGTCACCTTTTCTGTACTTAACATCCGTCATTAAAGGTTGGGTTCAATGGTGAAATTTCATATTTCACTTTACCCCCTGGAATTTTGAGTTTGCTTTCTGCAGAAGTTTAGTATGCAGTGGTGCAAGGAGGTTATTTAAGAATACTCCTGGTTTCAGCTGATTTCCTTAGCAAATAATTTTGTGTGCTTCACTTTGCTTTAGCAATTTCCATAGCCTCTCGGATAAAATACTAAAAAGTATCACATAAGCTTTACCCCTCCCTGTAACATTTAGCCTGTCTCTTTCATTATAGCAAAATACTGCATTTTACATGCCAAGTCTTAAAACCTTCCTTCTAAAAATGGTAACTGTATTTAATAACTAATTACTCTAATGATCCTACAGAAGTGCTCGAGACCTGTTTTAGTAGTGGTGTCAATTACAACCATCTGCACGATGAATAAAGGAACCGTGGCCCAGCTGTAGAGTTGAAACATGTTGGCATTTTCCTACGGGCAGCCATATGGTACTTAACGAAAGCGAATTGTTCACACTGCAAACAGCTCTGCTCCTGATGAATGATAACGTTTTGTTCTGGAAAATGGCTCCACAAACACCGGGAGTATTTTTAAATGCTGGAAGTGTGTCTGTAAGTGACAGGCTATAAATGGGAAGGTCTTTGGAAGGAGGAGAGAGGGTTGAGAAAGGAATTGTTTTGATTGCCTAGGGGTGTTCTAGCACAGCCTTCCTGTCTCTAATAGCAGTATCTTTTTTGTGCATACATAGCCCCTGAATCTGTAAATTTTATTTATTTTGGTAAGGAAGCAGATAATTAGAAATGTAACTCTCATTTGCCATCAGCATGCCCAAGCTTGAAGCTGGTGTGAGTTTTAAAATACCGAAGCTGAAGCTGTGAAGAATTAATAACTCTTTGCCTCACATATGTGCAGACATTTTCTTACACTCAGAAGAGGAGGCTCAGAGTTGTCATCTCAATAAGTGTGTTAGCGCACAGGTTGGAAACAGGTCTTGGCTTCTCAGCGCTTGGTGTTAGTCAGGGAAAAAAGGGCAGATAACAAATCAACTGTAGAAAAGATCTTCCACTGCTTTTTATTAGGAACAGAAGTAGTGTTTTTTTCCCGCACACACATGACTGTCAGAGAATGGCTCAATGAACTCATTGTGAGACTGATGGCTCTTTAACCTCCAAATCATTAACCCCAGATCTGAGCTGAATCAACAATAGGTTGTTCCCATTTTATGGTTGATAGCTGACCATTTGGGTAATGTGTTTGGTCTCAGTTCAGTATCTGTCTTAGAGACATAACAGCTGCTAATGACCAGGATTGATCATTTTATTAATCTCAGAAATTGATTTTTTCCATGTGGCTTACTGCTTCTGTACATGATATGTAATCAGGAATCTTGCATCATCTGAATTCCTATTTGATTAATAAATGCTTAATCTGGGGATTTTTGTTTTCTCCTCTGTAGGTGGAGGTTGATGATTGTTCCTGAGGTTTCGTGCCCAGATCTCACCGAGGTGATACAGTACTCCTCACAGTGAGGTACACTCTGCATTTTGCAAAGAGATGACTGGTCTTAAGTGCCAGCACTCTGTGTGTTTGCAGGCATCAGGGCTGCTTAAAACCTCTTGATAGGTCTTGCAGCAGTTTTGCAGGAACAAGACAGCAAAAAGCCTCACAAAGGAGTGCCAACCAGGTTCTCATTACATGTGCCCAGAGCTATTTGCAAATGCAAAGCAGCAGCACCATGGGGGCTACAGCTCTGAAGCCCTGTGCTTTTGGTCTAGGAGCATCTGTCACTTGAGCTCAAAGCAAATCTTCCTTAGCTCTCCACAGCACAGGGTGGATCACACTGCTGAGAAACCCCCAGTAATGGAACCATCGTCTGCTAAAGCCTCCTAACGCCAAGTGTGCGAGTGAGCACGAGGCCAGGAAATTGCTCCAGAATCAACTTGTACCTTTTTTTCTTGCAGCCGTCTTGTAAGACTGTGTTTTTATCTGACCCTTCTTCGCAAGCCGTGGTTTTATGTTATAGGTTTATCTGCAAGCAGGCAGGGAACCCAGACAGAGCGGGGTGCAAGCCCACCCTGACACCCGTGAAACACACGGGGCTGTGACCTAAAAGGCATTAAGCCTCCAATTGCAGCACATTGTGCCTCATACCCTTCTGCTGTTTGATCTGTTACAGCAGCACTGCCTAATGCAATAAATCTTCCTCACTTTTAATTAATAGTTGTTCATCTGTACTGCAATAATTTCAAGTAATATTTACATTAAAAAGAAAGCATAGGGTAGAGTAGGGAAAAATATCTCCAGGCAGGAGCATAGTAAAAAAACCCCTCTTCATCCAACTGAGAAGTAAATATTATAATTTGGGAGCAATACATTGAGTGTGTGTTTTACAGAGGAAGGCATAGCCCTTCCATAAGAAGCCAGCATTGTGAATCAGACTCAAATGTCTCAGAGCTCTGCAGTGTTATTTAACATGTAATTCTGCATTGCATTTCCTCAAGGGCAGGTTCAGAGGTTCCTGCAGCTCCTGTGCTGCAGTTTGCAGCTTGTCCACCTTCTTCTTCTGCCCTCTCCTCACCCCTCCTGTGCAACCTCTGCTTTTTTACCCAGCCTTATTATCCACTCCATCACAGAGATTCATTTGACTTAAAATGCAGGAGAAAAAAAGAAATGTGGACCTGTGGTATCTAAATGTGGAGATGTGTACGAACTTGAAGGCAAGGTCATGAATCTTAAACTAATAGTTACCCAGCGTGTAGCTCTGTAATCGTGTTACGAGTTTCCATGATGTTTGGTCCTGAAGGGAATGAGTGAAAAAGTCACGAGGCACGGTTACTGGCAGTGTGGACTGCAGGGCCTGCTGGTTGCCTGTGGTGCTTGCTCAAAAGGCAATCTGCAGAAAGCTGGTTAAAGGGAAATAAAGTGGTGATAACCATGTTGAGGCAGAATGTGTTGGAGGACCCAGCTCAGGATGCTTAAACTGAGCCTCAATATTTTGTGTATTTGTTTGCTGTTGTTCACTCTTCTGGATTCCTGTGACTTTGTGCTAAAAATGCATTGGTGAAGGCAGGGAATTTTGGTTTGTAGCTATGTGGTCATGGAGTGGAACTTGAAAATGTCACCCTGTAAACAGTATAAGCATATGAGCATTTGAAATAAATAAATGAATAGTTTCTGAATCGAAATGCTTGTCTCCCAATTCAGTTGGCCCAACATAGGCATCCAGTGCCATTCAGGATGTCTCAGGCTCTCCTGTGGTGCCTCCAGCTTGCCATGCCATATGGGTGTGGGTTTCCTGTAGGTCTGTTTTGATATTTGCCTTGCGGGCTCTGTGAAGATGTCTCATATACCCTGAAGGGTCACAAATGGTGCTAAATGCCTGAGTTTAGGCAATGGAATCAGCCCTTCTGTTGGAGAGCTGTGCAGCCAATCTGAGCTGTTCTTACATTCTCAGCAAAAAGGAAATCTTCAAATTTCAGGTGCAGATTACTGGCAAATTTGAGAAATTCCATTTGAACCTAGAAGAAACCTTTTACTATGAGGAGAGTCAAATGCTGGAACAGGTTACCCAGAGTGATTCTCGAGTCTCTGTCCTTGGAGATGGTCAGAGCCTGACTGGACAAGGCCCTTGGACACCTGCTGTACATGACCTGGCTCTGTGTGGCACAGGAGGGCTGAACTATCTCCAGAGGTGCCTCCCAGCCTCTGCAGTTCTGTGTTGTATGTGACTCTGTGGCTCCTAAGGCTTACTCAAATAAAGGATTTGGAATTTAACAGCTACTGCCCTGTGTCAAAGGTTGTTCCAGTGGTGTGGCAGCATTTCAAGCTTTTTGATGTCCAGAC
The DNA here is from genome assembly GCA_013397155.1 of Irena cyanogastra. Classification (NCBI taxonomy): domain Eukaryota; kingdom Metazoa; phylum Chordata; class Aves; order Passeriformes; family Irenidae; genus Irena; species Irena cyanogastra. Next base: position 274,498 of record VWZV01005878.1, read on the forward strand.
TTATGGAGTTCAGTTCCTGCAAAAGATGCTGTGATCTTTGGTATAATTCTCTCAGCATCTGCTGAATGCATCACGAATTGCAGTGCTCCACCTCTTTTTCACATGTAGTTTTAAGCTGTGGCTGGAGAAACCTCAATTTCAATGCCTTTGTAGTAATCCAACAGAGCCTTCCTTCCTTTAGCAGGGGTGGCAGACAAATAAATGTCTGTACTGGAGTGTTGAAACATCCATGCTTAGTATTTTGGCCTACAAGTTTGGTTTTAATCACTGAAAGTCCCTCTTCCCACTCACCGTTTAACAACAAATTTTTTAGCAAAATGGAAAAATTGAACCAATAGAAGATATTTTGTTTGGACTTAGCAGTTTTTCCACAAATTAAAGAAATGCCTTCTCTGATCAAGCAAGAGCTCTTCTCCAGTTTCCTTTAGGAAAATATTTATAATTGTTGTTTCAGTTTGGAAACCTCTTCCATATTATAGCACTTCAGCTACATTAAATATTTAAAAAATAATGACTGTAGAGCTGTGCCATTGGATGAAAGACAGAAACTGAAACCATTTATGAATAGAATTGGAGCAGAGCAGTGTACTTTCCAAGCAGAGTGAAATGCAGAAATGAAACATCTAATCAGTACTTACCCTAGAATCATAGTTACTTTTAATGTATGTACACACCCCAGAGTATTTTAAAGATAAGAACTCAATATTATATTTATTTAGTAAATCTGAGTTTGTTTTGGATGCCACAGTGTGGTACTGAGACAGACAAGCTTCCATTCATTCGTGAATTTCTGCTCCACTTTTTTTGTTGTTTTTTTTTTTTTTTCATTTTTGACTTTATTTTGAGGACAGGAACACTGTACAGTCTGCTTAGATGAGTGGTGTTCACCACTTAGGTGCTGGGGAGCCACTATGGTCCCCAAGCTCTCCGGCTCCTCTTGGTTTCCTTTTTTTGGCAGGAGATCCCAGCACAGTCTGAAAACTTCGTAGATGAATCTCACAACAGACAAACAGTGACTCCTGAGGTAGGATAAGACAGGACAGGACAAGGAAGTGCCATGACACTGAGTCAGAGGAGGTTTAGGTTGGATATCAGGAAAAAGCTTTTTACCCAGAGGGTGGCTGGGCACTGGAACAGCTCCCTGGGGCAGTGGGCACAGCACCAGCCTCAAGAAACATTTGCAAAATACTCTCAGGCACAGGGTGTGACTCTTGGGGTGTCCTGTGCAGGGCCAGGATTTGAGCTCTTGTGAGTCCCTTCCAACTCGGCACATTCTATGATTCTGTGATAAAAGGTGTTTGATGCTGGGGAGCAGCACAAAGTAACATTTACCTCAGCAGCAGAGATCACTGTAGTCAGCCAGCTGCTGATGGAATTGGAGCAGCCGAAACTCCCGAGTGCCAGATTGGATGCTGTGTCCAGAGAAGAAGGTTACGATGTTGTGCAAAAGGGTCAGAGGAGGGTGTCACCTGCTCTTGTTTAACATTATTTTTATTAGTAGTAGGTATAGTTGATTATTTATTCTCTTTACTTAATCCCACAGAAAATCCCCCAAGCCAGGGTCATGGGTTTCTTATATTAGATGGTGTGTGCATGTGGAGTAAAACCAGCATTCAAACTCCCTCCAAGTAAATGTGGAAAGTGCAAAATGTAATGCAGGAAAGATGGGCTGGGCATGGCCAAGGGGCATGTGAGCTAAAGCACAGCAAAGCAATTATTCTGAGGGATAAGCAGGAGCTAAGAGCACACCCTGTGCCAAATGGTCACATCTTCTGAGCATGGCACCAAGTATTTTGAAAGGAGGGAGAGGTTTTGGTTTGTTGTGCCCTGGCACAAGCTGTTCTGTGAATGCTGCAGGAGTGTGGGCTGCAGATGAGTGGCACTGGAGTGCTGTGGTGAGGTTGTGGGGGCTGACGTGGCTGATCAAAGGTGGGAGTCAGCGCGCCAGGGGCACGGAGGGGCTAACAGCCCGAAAGGGCACGGAGAGCCGAGATGCACACGCTGATGCAGTGGGGAATGGGGAGGGCAAGCAGTCTGGGAAAATAATCCCTGTAGCAGCCCTTTGAAGAGATCACCAGGCTGCTGCCTTGCAGCCCTTGACCTTGATAAGGCTTGAGATTTCCAGTGAGACAGCCCCAGTGACACAGCTGTAGCTGGGGGAAGGAGACTTTGGGGGATGTTGTGACTTTCATAAATGAGCCAAGCCGCATGCGCTTTCATCCCAGGGAACACAAAAAAACTGTTTAAAAATTGATGTGCATACATTAGACCTGTTCCCCAGCCTTTCTCCCCTACCTTGGGTTTCACAAGTACTAACTGAGAAATCAGTATAGGATTACATTGAAGAGAAGGAACTAAAAACCACTTCAGCAGATCAGAAATAGCAGTATCACTTTCACAGCATTTGGACAAAATACACATAATTGACACAGCATAGTGGTAGCATGAGCCCCATTTTTTATGCACTTGGGGAAGGAACCTTGAGATACACTGGTGTGATACATAGAGAGTAGACTTGTTAAAGCCAAAGCTGCATCCAGGTTTCACAAAGCAAATCTGACCCTATTCTTCCAGAACATCACACAGCTTTTACTAGGAAAAAAAAATAGTACTTTAAACTCTGCCAAAAATTACTAGAATTTGTCTTCAGATTTCAAAAAAATTGAGTTTTAAAGTCCAGTTGTCTGGTAAAACCTGCAAGGAGGGTAAAGTGGGATATACATTGAAGTTTACTTCTTCATTTGCTTTATTGTTCAGCTTTCAGTGTTGTATAAATGCCAACCAGAGTGGCCACCCAAACCTCTGGGTGCCCCGATGTATGTTGTAATATATGGATGTTCCAGATACAAAGTAAAATGCCTATGAAAATGCATGTAAGAATAGTTTGAGGGTTGGTTTAGTTTTCATTTAAAGTAGTTATTTTTAGTGTCTCTCCATGGCAGAAGCAGATAGCTAAACCCATACTAGAAATGGATGCTTGTTGTAAATGCAAATTACTTCAAGGAAAGAACTTTTTAAAAGGTAATTTTTTTATTTTTAATTAGTTATAAAACTAAAAGCTGATATGAAAGTATTGTCACCAAAGTAATTAAACTGGACTTCAAAAAAATTAGTTTAATTACAGTTGTGCAAGTTTCTGTACGAATGGCCCTAATTTCAGAATAAATATAGCCTGTACTGAGATAGTAAAAATCCCCTTTCCAAACAAAAAAAACTGTGGCAAATTTGGTATTAGAATCTGAATGTCCACATACATTTGTATGGCAGAAATATGGGTGGGAGGTTGTTTATTTTCAAATTTTTTTTTAATACTGGTTCTAATGTATTAACTGAAAAACCCATTTTAGGCATTTGCAATTTTACTTCCTTAGGTAAAATGTTAGAAGCACAGAGGAAAACTCTAGGACTTCCTTGTCATTTTTTTCCTCAGATTGTCACAAGTAAAAAAGGGAAAAGCAAAGGCTAGACTTTATTAAAAATTAAAAAAAAAAAGAAAAAAAAAGAAACAAAAAAGACTTGAATGTATTGCATATCTTGCTTTGATGAAGTCCCAGACTCCTTCCTGGTGAAATTAAAGCGGATGTTATAAAATGCCTGGTAACTCTGCACTTGCCCAGGTCTCTGTGTTTGCTAAACCCCACGGGCACTTTCCTCACAGCCTCTGCTTTTGGAAGGTTTCTTTCTGCCTGTTGGTGGTAATATCAAGGAGAGCTTCATAACACCTGAACCCAGTTGTTTTGATTTTTTAATTTTTTTTTCCTCCCTGAGGGTCTTGAGCAGCCTTTGCTAACCACGAATGTCCTGAAATCTCTGAAAATGAAGTTTTGTACTTCTGTATCCTAGTTTCTGGCTGTGTTTGCCCATAGCCATCCCAACATGCCTGTGACAAAGAGTTCAGGGAAGTCAAGTTAAAACTCTGGCTTAAAACACATCATTTGCTTTAGCTGCCTCTCCTTTGGGTTAGGTGGTTTTGTTTGGGTTTTATTTTCTTAAAATAATCTTAAAAGCCCATTAGCTGGACTGACATTTGCAGACAACCGAGGTGGGAGGGAGGATGATTTCTCTCCAGCTCCTCCTGGGCCAAGCTGCTAGGAAAGTATTAGACAAATGTTTTGGAAAGTTCCCTCTTTTGGCACCTCAAAAATCTCCAAATGGAACTGTAATTCTCCTGCACAGCAGGAGTTAAAGCAATTAGTCCTTTGTGTCTCGTAGGTCTCCTTTGGGTTGTGAGATGTTTAACATATAAGTACTGACCACATCAGAATGCAGATAAGATAGTGTAAAAGTAAAAATAATTCCTCAGACAGTGACATGCACAGTGTGATGTCCAGAAAATACAGAGAACAACCAAATTATTTGTGTCAAAGGGAGGTTTCTGTTTAAGCTGCAGGGAGCTGCCAGGGCCACCCTTGCTGCTGCCAGGACGTAGAGGGAGAAATGGTTGTAGTTAAGGTTAGTCCTTAATGCTTGTCTCCTCCCAACCATTCACTAACTCGACCTCCAGTCATGGGTGGACAACAGAGAAGTGTTAACTCTACAGTATGGAGAAAGAAGCTGAGAAAAAATTGAAGTTCCTGGCTTTCAGTGCATCTTTCTAATTATTGTTGTCCAGCTGAAGGAGTCAAAAGGGGGATTTCTACAGGAGTCTGGGGTCACTGAAGCCCTTGTTGGAGCAACGAGGAGCTGCAAGTTTAAATACCTCTTCAAGCCTGGCCCAGTAAAGCATCTCCTCCTTCAGTCTTTCTCGTGGAGAAAAAAAAAAGAGCCACATATATTTATAAATCTTTCAGTGGTATTTTAACACTTTTATTCTCAGTGCTTTTAGTATATGCTGCTTAAAATGGGCATGTGTGCAGCCGCATTATCCGCCGCCTGAATGACAAATGGTTTATCAGGCCCTGACAGAGCACCCGCTTCATGCTGAACGGAGCAAGGCAGCGGCAAGGACTCTGGCTTCAGAGAGATTAACTTCCAGATAGGAAAATAATAATAAACAACAGCCCATAAGCAAAGGACTAGAAAAGAGGAATCGAGACCATAAAGCGGAATCACAATGATCCGAACGGACAAAGGAAAGCGGATTTGTATATCTGAGCTTGAAATATGATAAATGAGTGGCAGATTAACGTTGCTAGGCTCCATGATCGCAGCGAGATCTGAGAGAGGGAGACGTGGGAAGGGCGCTGCAGGAGAGCAGCAAATCTGACAGCAGCCAGCGAGCAGGGAAAGAGGGGGAGACTCGGGTGGGAGTGAAGAGTGCGGGTCCCCGAAGGTGAGACTGGGGAGCTGCATCTTCGTGGAGGGTTTTGCAGGAGAGGGTGGCATGGTCTGAGCTCTGAGATGCCTGCCATATATGTCAGAGGGGTTTAAGGCTGGAAGGAAGGTGGTGAAAACATCCAGTTTAATAATTTCAGCACTATAAAATTATTTATTTTAGCGCCTAAACTATGAAAACACCTAGGATTTTAAAAAGGGGCATTTAAAGGATATCTTGGAGTTCATACTTTCACACTCAGATGCTGGCATTCACATTTCTATTAATATGTCTTGATCCAATTTTTCTCCCTCATGGTTGAAATTTCTTTTGAATGATTTGAGATAAGTCTTGTGACATAAGATGCGGTTTGGACCTGGACATCTGTGTTACCTTGGGCAGTTACATGAGTGATTGAAAGATACTGCTCACCAGATTACTCTGAAGAGTGGCTCCCAGACTGCGCCCTCGTTTTTGGGGTCCTTTATTGGTGGGGGGACTTGTAGTTTGGGTGTAGCAGGCACTGAGCATCGGTGGTAATTCCCAAGGTTATATGTGGTTGTGAGTGCAATCCCTACCCTGTGCTCCACATAGGGATACTGAGTATCTCATGCTGTGGCATGGGAGAAAGTCAGTTCACAGAGAGCCAGTGGAATGATGAAGGTTTTGATAGTAGTGTCACATATCGCCTGTTAACCTTCATAAATCACCCTATTACATGCTATTAGGACCTAACAAATCACCCTGTTACAGCAAAGATTTTGATGTTAGTCCATTGTGCCAATGCATTAATTAGAAATAGTTAATGGAAATACAGCTGGTAGCATCTGAGAGCTGAAGAAGCAGCATGGTCCAGTGGCTGAACTTGCATCTCAAACCTCTTGTGGCACTCTGTTCATGACATAGTTTGGGACTTGAGTAGGTCACTCATTGCCTGCCTCAATTTCTCCATCTTGCCGAGATCACAATCTGCCCTGCTTTTGTGAAATATTCTGTGCTCTAGAGCTGAAAACTTTGCATCCTTGCTATATTTGGAAGAAGAATGGAAATGCTAGTAGAGTGATTGTATTTATTTTCAAAGAACTTGATAAAGAACTACAATTCAGATACTTTGGGGTGAACGTGCCCTGGTTTTTGCACCTCTGCTGTGAGATGGCATCACTCTTGGAGAAATGTTTGGATAATAAAATACTGTGAAATGACACTATTGCCAAATGAGATTGTGATGAATAGAGCCTTGTAGTATTAAATCTATGGGTACTTTACATTGTTATGACAATAATAGTTTGCACTGTTGTAATAAGTTCCACTTCTTCTTTTAAAAAATAAATTTAGTTAGATCTTAATGCATCTTGGAAAACATACCCTCCACTGAAATCAGATATACATCTCTTGGAATAAAATTGCTTTAAACATATATAAATGTACATTGTATGGTGTATCATAGGCAGTTGTGAAATAAATGATGTTTATCAGTGTGCCTTATGTAAAAAGGCTGCGAATACATGTTCCTTTTTGTAGTTCAGGTTTGACACAGTCATTGCCATAAATCTTTTGCTTTTAGTAAACAAGATTACATTGCAGCTGATACTTAAAACTCTTTTATTAGAAAAACCCAGGTACAGAGCCCTGCAGTGAGGGGCTTGGGGGTTATACAGAGCATTCTAGAGATTTTATTCTCCTTTCCCTAATTACAGATAAGGGGTGCCATGCTTACAGCTTAGCTTCACAGGTCCTTGAAGGATTTTATGATTCTGCAGCTGCCAGTGCAGTTTGTTGAAAATCTTTCATTTTCATAACGGGAGCTGGGATGAGACTATTCCTAAACCGGCAGGATAAAAGTACTTCGACTTAATAGGTGCCATCCGTGTTAAAAGGATGATTTTGAAGATTATTAGCTGGCATGACTAAGATTTATGATGCAATCTGCTTTTTTCTCTTCCTTAGTACAGATAAGGGGGGTTATTATTGTTAGTAGAAATACCTATTAAAATAAACCCCATGAAGCAGTTTCAAGGATTTGATAAAAATGAATATAAAGTTGAAGCTCCCAGCTTATCTTTAACTCAAGTGATTTTCATGGGGTTATAACTCTTCTGGCATGGGATGAAGGAGCAGAGTGTGATTTTTATCCTCACTCTACAATAGAAGGGAAAACCAGATTTTGTATTCCTTTCATTAGCACATTACTGCTCATTACTGCTCAGGTTTGCTCCTGAAAGGGAGAGTTAACAGAGATTGCAGGTAGGCATGAGTTGGGAATTTGCATGAACGGCTCATTTTCAGGTTGCAATCAGCAGTGTCTAAATGCCAGGTTCTAAACGTAGTTTTAGAGAGAATCTTTCCTGCCAAAGTCGTGCTCAGAAGAGCTGGAGAAGCTGTGGGTGGCAGAAGCTTTAAAACTCTCCCCACATGAGGCTTTTTGCTGTCAAACATCTGGGTTTCAGGCTTCCAGTGCTACCTGCTGAGTCACCTCATCTCTCTCTTCTACTTGTTGCTATCCTCTTACATCTAAACACTGCCAGGGCTTGATCTGTCAGTCTTGAGGAGTCGTCAGCAGCATCGGCTGGGGATTTTGGCCACTCAGTGTGTTTTTATGTCTATGTATGTGTCCATCCCAGGTAGAAAGGGAGGGAATTATACTGAATTTGCACAAGAACAGTAAGACATGGTATTGATTCTTTCCTTTATTTCCCAGCTTTTATATTTTTTCATGCTTCTTATTCTAGATTTCAAAGGCAAATAAGCCACTTTTCATTCTTTTGCACTTGTTTTTGCGATGTGTGCATTTTGCTGTTGCTGTATTATTCACTCACAGCCTTGTATTCTGAAGTGATCTTCTATACAGCATCTAGTAAAACCAGATTATTACTTTGATTTAACTAAAAGCTAAAATTTCTAGGTTTCCTTTTTTTGATTAAAGAAAAAGTGTCAGTGTGAGTGACTCAGAAAACATTCAGAAAATATTGTTGCTGAATATTAAAGGAGTAATATATCATTTGTAATATTAAGTATTTTTTTTCTTCAAATAATACCTAATTTTCTTTTTTAAATTAAACCTTTTGCATTTATGGGCCTTTCTGAGGATTTGGGGGATATTCATAAAGTGCTGAGGGTTTTTTATAAATATATATACCGTTTGTGCTATCCAGATTTTAGATGCTGTTGACTTAGACAACTAATTAAATTAGTTTTGTAGCTTCCTTTCTGTGCTGAGTAAGATATATTTGCAGGTTGTACAGCTGAGCGTGATCTTCTGTCCCCAGCAATGCTGGGAAATGCTGCATCTGCAAAATACTATTTTGGCTTTTAGCTTCTTGTAGCCTGAAAACTTAACCTGGAGTCTAGTGACATTGGTTTGACCAATATTGTTTTTGCTTGGCAACGCGTTTCTTCTTTTTCAGGAGATTTTGTTTCTGTTTCTTGGTGTTCTACATACTGGTGTTCAGGATTTGCAAAAGCAAAGGAGTTGTGTTCCCAAGGAACAAAAGATTTTGCGTTGGTAGAAGAGCATGGGGATCATTCTTCATCATTTAGATGCTGACTGAGAAAGGAGAGATTGCCACTAAAATCGAGTTTGAGTTTTCCATCAGTCATGTAGCAGAGCACACTGGGCCCTCCACAAGCAGGTTCTCCAGTGCAGGGATTCCTGTCTTGGCAGAGCTCTGGGATCTTGTTAAAAGCATCAAGACCTGGCTCTGTCTTCTTTCTCAAAAGCCTTTTTGTGTCTTAGCCAGGTGGTAAGATGTTTTGGATTAAACTTGCAGCTGTTTGGTTGAAAGTTTCAGTGCCAGGTATGATCCAGTGATTTCTTGGAAGCTGGTGCAGTCTCCTCTCGGTAGTTTGTGCAGGGAGGTGTACGTGGCATTGCTCAAACAGGTCACTTCAAGCAGCCCAGTGCCAAGACTTTCATTCTCACTTCCTTCATATTTATTAAAAATGACTAGAAAGAAGTTCAGAACTTTTGTATATGAGATGTGCTACATCTAATATGGTTGTCACACAACTAAGAAAAAAGTCACTGGCTAATGAGTCTTAATTCTAACAAAACATCAAATCATTGTCACTTCTGCTGCAGTAAATGGCATTCATTAAATTAATCCACTCCATTACAGAAGTATTTTACAGAGAATACCATGACCCAACTGCTTCTGTAGCAGTAATAAGCTGAATATATCACTGTGGCACTATTAGGTATATTAGAAAGCAGTTTGAAGCATGGCTGCATGACCTGGAGCAACATCAGCAGGTCTCAGGTAGCATGTTTGAAAAAATAAACTGCCTTAATTAGAGACAGGACCAAAGCAGAGCCTAGATGTGAACATTCCTGTGGCTTAGCACAGCAGGAAATCAAAAGCTGGATCGAGAACCTCTTTGGCTCCATTTGTAGAGCAGCACAAGCCAAAAGAAAACTTAGACCTTGAACTGGAAACAGGGAATTTAGAAATCTGAATATTGCTGCTTTTCTTCACTGTTCACTAAACCCACCATGTTGTCTCTCCCCTTTTCACCCAGTATCAGAAAACAGAACGGCATTGTGCCCCAAACGCCGCTTGTACAGTGCTGCCATCAAAAATTTCTGGCAGGAGTTGCTTTGACTTTTAGCTGCATTCAGTTTCATACCATATGTGTACATGCACCCAAGGATGATACAGCGCCTTTGTAGCTGGGGAATGGCCTGCTTTATTAAACATCCCCCTTGCCAAGGGGGAAAATGAACAGCCACAGCAAACACAGATGCAGGGAGGGAGGAGCAGTCCGAGCCGTGTCGCAGCGCATTGTACCTGCGGAAAAGCGTCAGCCCCTAATTGGCGCTGAGCGCAGCCCACCTACTTAGCGAGAGAGGCTGCCAAGAGCAAATTGCCCCGGTGCTCTGTGCGCCGTGCTGCCTTCCCATTGAATTCACTCAGATGGAAGGCTTTTGCCTTCGTTTTCAGAACTCCCCCTGTGTTGGCAAAACGCTGTCTTGGGGAGAGGCTCTCGGTCTAGAATAAAAACCTCCTGAGGACGCGTTCCCTACTTTGCCTCCTCCAAGGGTGGTGCCACTCCAATTCTTCCCGAAATTTGAAGATGACTGCGGGGGAGGAAGGGAGGTGTATTTGTTTTGGGAAGAGGGGATTTATTTATTTTTTTCTGGGAAAACACATTTTGGCCCAGGAAGAATGAGCAAAATGACAATCTGTCTTGGAGCTCTTAAGCTACTAAGCACAACATTCAGTGCTTATATGTTGTCACATTGCCAGCAGCGGGTATGCAGAGGCAGTGCAGAAGAGAATAAATTAATGTATGCCATCCTTAAAACAATTCTATTAAGAGCCAGTGCTTTGTTTTTACTTACAAAATCATAATCTCCTGTTTTGGCCCTTCTTTTGCACCCAAGCACTGAGATGTGGCAGGGATGCTCCTGGAACGAGCTGCATTGTGGGATTAACTCCATGAATTCCATCACAAATAGAAATGGTTGGTCGATTGGCAGGTTTTTCTGCTGGTTGCTTGTATTTTCCCTTCTAAGCTAATAAAATGAGTTGTCCAAAACTAAAGTGCCCTATGAGGGGTTAGCTGCAGACAGCTGAATTGGAACAGAATGGAGTTGATGGTTCTCTTAAAGGTTTCTGCTCAATACCTTATTTAGGAGGGAACTTCCTTTGCCCCTTTGGATGAAACTGTGCTTAGAAACATAATAAATTATAAGCTTGTCACTTCCATTTCATCACCACTACATTCCCACCTGCTTCTTCACCTCAGTTTCCTCCTCTCTACATCTGAGAATAGGATACGAGTTCTTTGTTTCTTTTCATTGGTGTGAGCTTGCCAAATTCTTGGTACATCAGGTCATTCTTGCCCACCTTATGATTTCGCTTAGGGGTTTTAAGTAGGATAAAGCAAGATCAAAAAGGTATGAGTACACAAGTAAAGAAAGTTTTGCAAACCACCTATTTGTTTGAGGACTGGAGAAGGTCTTGGAGGAATTCTTTCTTGGACATGAAGCAAAGAGGGAAAGGAACCTGGATGTGGTAGAAGGGAAGGTGGTGAGTAGAACTGGGAGATGTGGTGAGAATAAAGGGGAAAAATTGAAAGATTAATGGAACTGGGACAGGCATCAGGGGGCTGCAGAGTCCTGGGTTTAAGCTGCATCTGAAGGTGGGGTGTTGTTGCCCCTTCACCGTCCTGACCCTCCTCCAGTCTAACTTGGGATCTCCTTCACTGAGCTTTCCTCAAGCCATTCCTGTCATGCTGGGGGCCCACTGCTGCCAGGGTAGAGAGCCCTGAGCTACCCCCAAGTCATGGCATTGGAGGGGTGAAGGGATGGGCACAGTGCCTTTTAGAGGGCTTGTAGGACCAGTGAGTATGATAGTCAAGTTTTCTTGGCTGGTTCAGAAAGACCGTGGTTCAAGATTAAAAAAAGGCAGGAACAGCAAACTGTGTTTTGTACATTCCTGAAAAGGACTTTAATCCAGTGGTATGTGTTATTTCCCTAGTTGTGACAACTGTGTAGTTGTTTTTCTCATTAGAAAAAAACAAAACCATGATGACTTCATGAATAAGGTTTGTCTTTCCCTTCACAAGGAATTCAATCTTGGCCATTTTGCTAAGTGTATTAAAATGCACAAGAAAATTGTTGTTTCTTTTTTCTTCCATATGTGCATTACTGCCACAATATGACTTTGTGCAGACTTTACTGTAACCTGTACTTTAGCTGGTCAATGTAATTTATAACAGAAAAGCTACTTATTATAATGCCAGAGCTTTCATAATATGTGTGTTGCCTCCACTCTGCTCATTCATGGCAGTGCTACAAAACATTTTACCAGAATAAGTGTGAATCCTATAATCTTCAAAATCAAATGGAAAAAAAAAGAAACCCCAGCCTCCATTGGAGCAGGTGCCGTAGCTGAGCATGGGGTTGCCTGAGGAAGGTGATGGCAGGCTTGCTGAACTGCAGAAACACCAGTGCCCTCTCTCATGAGCTTTGGCTGAGATGTGGATGTTGGCTAAGCCTGCCCAAAAGCTCTGTTAGAACATTGGTGGGGACGTGGTGTTCATTTGGCATGTCCTTGTTTGTTTTTCTTATGTCTCTCCAGTGAACTCCAGTGCTCTGTTGAGCTGAGCCTGGAGTGACATAGGACATCTGGAAGAGCAGAGGATTATACCCACTCCTTGTCTTGGGTCTAAAGCTGGAGTTAGAAACCAGCTGCACCACCTGAAAGAGACCTTCAGCCCCAGTGCGGAGTGTGGCTGTGCCGAGCTCGCCTGCATCTGGTTTCTGGCATTGAAACTCTGAGCCCAGCAGATTTCTGTAATGCCTTGTGCCTCAGTTATATAGGGAGCCAAAGCTGGAAACCAGATCCCTTGGCAGGATGAGTCACAATATATTACCTCCCCTTGGTGCTCAACTCAGAGCATCCCTGTGTTTTGGAGAGGCTTGTGACATGACACCAGAGGATTTGGGCAGATACCTCATTTGGGAATTTCCAGCAATCCTGCAGTGATAAATGGCCAAATGATGTTCCCTTTGGTTTATACAACAGCAGGACGTTGGGCACCTAAATGGCTTTATTATCAATAATGTGGCTTTCTGCAGATTCTGAGGTACATAAGCCTAGAGGGGTTTTGCACATGTTTAAATTGGATATAATGTCTCACCACTGCTCCCCCTACCTGAGAGCATCTTCTAGTTTTGGTCCATATTCTTTCCGTCCTCAGCTCACCAGCTGAAGAGGAGGGATAATAATATTCTTGACCTCAGAAGATTTTGTCATGGTTAAACAGGTATTGAGGGTGTTTGGATCTGGTGGCACCGGGGCAGTGTAAACAGTGAGACAGGACCCTATGGCACAGAGGAGGCAGTTGTGTAATGTGCAGATTTGGTTTTTGTTTATGTTTGGTTCCTACCATTACCATGTTTCTGTAAAATTCTGTGTTTTGTGTACTGTTGACCTTGCACATGTGCCTGCATTTTGCAAGAGAATTAAACAGATCCAGTGTAATGCCCGGAGCACGTCCCCATGTGAGTGATGCTGCAGACTCCCATGCTGTTTTCCATGTGTGTTAGCAAAGGATGCTCTGGTACTCACTGTCACAGTATCTGAGACTGGATTTGGCTTTCCATTCAGCCAACAGATGATGTTTCCAAAAAAGAAACTTCTACAAATTGGGGAGTCTCTGGGAGATAATTACGTGGTTGTATAAATAATGAGTGAGATATTATCTGCTAGCTCTATAGTCACATCCACGGAGAGAAGAGATGAGCTTTCTTCGAGGGCAGTAGAGTTCTCTCCGCTCAATTAAGTGGACGTATAGTACCAGCCTGACACTGAACATCTGTTCCCATAGGAGCCTGTTAAAGGGAAATACAGTTAGTGTTGCATACAGCCTGTGTTTAGACCTCCTGCTTAGATTATGAAAAATGTTAAAGCTAAGAAAAAAACCCCTCATTATTTGAGTTCCAAAAGCTGCCTGGCTCCTGCATGCTCCCTGCAGCAGGGCACACCTTTCACACTGCCCGATTAGCTCCATGTTATCTAGTTGCAAATGCCTGGCTTCACTATTCCTGTACTTTATTTTAGAAGGCTTTTGCTGTATGCAGTTGAATGTACTGTAATCTTCTTACCAAATACCAAAGCTCTTTAGTGATGCCATTTTGAAATGTACTTCGGTTTTTAAATTGCAAATTCTTCTCTGGCTGGAAGGTCTCTGTTCTTGTTTTAGGCAGTGGTTGAGAATATGTGTGTGTGTGTGTGTGTGTGTGTGTGTGTGTGCGCGCGCGTTTGGCTATATACGAATGTCTGAAAACATGCTGACCCCTTTCCTGATGATGTCCAGTTGTGGTTTTCCCCTAAAACACTGGAAAGGGAAGACATGGTTTACAAAGCTGGTAGCTGCCCTCCTGGGTAATTTTGGGGTGCTTTTTCCATGCTTTTTTTTTTTGTTGTTGTTGTTGTATTTCAAACCTCTGAGAAGATAAGTTCTCTCTGAACAAGAGCAAGGATTTTCATTATTATTTATATTATTTTAAGTGAAAGAACAAGGCTCATCTAGTTTTGAGTACGGAACTGAAAATCTGAACTCATATATTCTGGTCTCACATCTGTCAGTAACTTGCAATGTGACTTGAAACAAAATCACTTAACCTGTGAGTCTCTTTCCCTACCTGTAAAATGGGGTTGAGAGTAAGAGGGATGCCATGAGCATTAAATATTTAATGTTTGTAAAGTGCTTTGAAGACAAAGAGTGCCACATAAATGCTTATCATTGTCTTAAAATACAATGAACTGGGTAACCTTGTGTGGGAAAAATTTGCTAGAAACTGTAACTTTACAAATGAAGACCAAAGCAGGAGAAGAAAGAACATCTTGCAAAATTGAGTATTAAGAATTTTTTACAAAATGCACTAGAGAGTCTGTCTCTAAAGAATTAGCAGAGGCAGTCTTCAGGAACATTGAAAATACTTTCAGAACATCATAGGATTCAGTAAACAAAGTTGGACTTTCCTGCTGATAAAGAAGAAAAGAAAGGAAAGTTCTAAACAAATGGCTCTGTTTAGCCTGGCCACAGTAATCAAGCATGTAATGGGGCCATTATGTGAATGCTGGGAAATAAGACATCTAGTTATAGACAGGCATTATTTTGAAATGTATGTCTAATCCATCCTCAGTGGATGTGATTACTTACCTAGAAGATCAAGGAAATGGTATGGATATGTACTTTATTCAGGAAAGCAGTTGGTGGAGCACTTCATCTGTGAAGATCATTCCAAGCAGCTCGTTCACTTACATCAGCTTAGAAATTGTTTACGAGTGGAAAGACAAAAAGATAATAAGAGAATGCATAGGAAAAAAAGGTGAAAGAAACTGGGAATGCACATGTCTTCAAAGCATGAAATTAAGCAAAACCCAGCCTTTGAAATTATGTAGAAGGTCTTCTCCATGGTGTCTTTCATAAATACACTAATATATTGCAGATACAGAAATGCTCAGACCTTTCTGTCCCTCCTCTCTACTACTACAGAGGATGAATGCATGAACTGCCTTGGGAGATTCTGGGAAAAAACTTAAACGTTATCAGGGCTGCAGTTCCTCCAGATAAACCTGTTCCAGGATGGATCCTCCTCCACAGGCTGCAGTTTCTGCCTGAATACTGCTTCAGAATGGGTTCCTTTCCATGAGGAGAGGTCTTCCATGCAGGGTGGATATCTGAGGAAAAAAGAACAGTGCTGAGGATGGACTTCTTGCAAGGGCATAGTAATAAGACAAGGAGTAATAGATTGGATATTAGGAGGAGATTCCTAAGAGGTTTACATTGGATATTAGGAGGAGATTCTTTACTGTGAAGGTGGAGAGACATTGCCCAGAGCAGCTGTGGATGCTTCATCCCTGCAAGTGTTCAAGGCCAGGTTGGATGAGGATTGGAGCAACCTGGTCTAGTGGAAGGTGTCCCTGCCCATGGCAAGAGGTGTTGGAAACAGAGGATCTTTGAGGTCACTTCCAACCTAAACCATTCTATTATGATTCTATGGTCAACTTCGATCATGGTTCTCTCCATGGGCAGCAGGGTCACCCTGCTCCAGTATTGGGAACACCTTCTTCATCTTTGACCTTGGTGTCAGCAGGGCTGTTTCTTACACTTTTTTTCCTTATTTCTCATTTCCTGTGCAGTGTTCTTGCCCTTTCCTAGGAATGTTTCACAGAGGCCCCACCAGTGTGGCTGCAGGGTCTGTGGTTCCCTGCAGTGGGGACAGGGAACTGGCTGTGGGCAGCACAGGGCCACCCCTGCCTCCCCCTTTGGCACCGTCCCTGCAGCCTCCCCATGTCAGAGAAACTGCTAGGAAGAGAGGTGTTTAGAGGTACATGAGTTCAGTGATCAATAATTTTTACATTTTTTCCTTTTTTTTTTTTTTTTTTTTGGGAGGGAACTGTTGTGGTGCTTACGGGCAAGCTTAGGCATGTGTTACAATTTTATGTATGAGATTCCTGGTCCCTGTTTGTGCCTGGCAGGCAGGCTGCTGGATGAGCCAGGAGAGCTGTGCTGTTCAGAGTCAGAGCAGAGCCATTGTAACAGCCTCCTGTGCTTTTTGGCCTAAAAATCTATAAATTTGTAAGACTAATAGGAGTGGTGTGGTGACTCATCCGTGCGGCAATCAAGGTGTCACAGCAAATCAAAAGTTTCCATCTCTTCTTTGAGACGGGGATTCGGAGAAAATGCTGACAGTAATTAAAAGAATTGCTCATCCCTGGCTGTGAAACTGCAGCGTGCCTCATAAGATATGCGTCTTATCTCCAAACTATTTATGGCTCTGTCTTGGGTAGTACGTGCTGGCACCCAGAGCTGTGGAGCAGGACGTGCCTTCCCAAATTGGGGTGTGCTGCTGGCACCTCATGTCGCGTGGGGCTGCATTTGGCATTTGATGCTTTCTCGTGGTGTTCAGAGCTCTGACTTTGTTCTCTCAAGTGCCATCATTTGTTCGGATTATTTGCTGGGGGCACGGTACCTGTGCCTGATCTTCCCGTGCCTGCTTCTGTTGATGCCTAAGAATTGCTCAGATGATGGTGATTCTCAGTCTCAGCCTTTGACCACTGTTTGTGCCTTCACAGAGAGCCTGAATTTTAAGCCAGACTGATTAGTTAAGCTGCAACAGCATCATTGAATGGATCCTTCTCGTAAAAGCTGTGAGGTTTTGTACGTGAGGAATTAATGCTCATAGTGATGTCTCTTGAATATTTTCATTTATGTCTCCTTGTTATATTTTAGATCTCTGAAAACAAACTCTGTAGTAAGTTTTGTAGCAGTGGTAAAATAATTTGTTTCAATGGCTCACTATTCGATGTCACAGCATACTTTTGGTTATCTTTCTCATGTGCATGGGGAAATGGCAATGTGAAGAAAGATTAATCAATCAGGAAAATGATCTGTTATTTCCCTTTTCATCTATTCCAAAAACCTGATGGGCCGTGAGGCAGTGTCTCTAAGCAGTGCACATAATGTATGCAGTTACTGCATGCTCAGCAGCCAAATGCAAACATTGCAGAGTAGAAACACAAGGTTTATCTAAAAATAAACAAAAAGGAAACAGAAATCTGTACTTCAGATTCTACACACAAGCTGTTCAAACAGTAAGATCTTAATAGTAGATTTAAAAGTGTCAACAGCAATGGCCTTGTGTTTTTGCATGGTTAAAACTTGTCAGCAAATGCAGTCTTTTGAGTGATAATAACACTAAAAGGCTTACAACAGAATGTCCTTGGTGTACTGCAAAACAAAAAAACCTCACAGGAACAACAAGTGTCTGTTGACCTGGGGTCAGCATGGGAATCGCAGGTCACTCTTGTAGGCTGAGAAGCTTCTTGAGGAAGGAGCAAAATCCATGAAATCATTGCATTGCTTAACCACGCAAGTGGAAGGTCAGAAGGGAACAGACCTCTTCAGATTATATTTAGTAACTATGAAGATTTTGCTTCTAGTAGTTGGTCTGCACTGCATAGTATTTTTCCCCTCTACTCCCTGCGCCTCCTCAGAAAAATTTCATCCGATCCAATCCAAAAGTAATCACATACTCATCAGCAATTTTTCAGCAGACCGGACAAAATTATTCTAAAAGCAAAAAACAAATTATTTTGGTCTACATATGTTTATGGACAGATGAGCCAGGCCAGATCCATTCAGGAAGATGCAAGGATAGGATGGTAGCAAATAAATACGCAATGCTTCCAAATATTAAACTGTCCTCTGATGCGCTGCTGTAAATTGAAGTGAGTACTGTTGCTGTTAAGGTTGGCTTTACACATATTTTTTGCTGGTGTTGACATCTACTGGATAAATTTGCTACTGACATGAGGAATATGCTCTGTTTCAGAGAACAGGAGTGTGCTGTCCGCTCCTCTCAGGAAGCTTGCATTGCACAGCTCTGTCTTGAACAGTCATACATCCTCACCACTGCCTTTTTTGTTGTTTTCTTTTTGCTGTCTTCTGTTCCCAAAATTGTCCTGTGAGCGAAAATTCAATTTAAAGATAGTAAATGGCAAACACATTTGGGCAACAGACTGATGAAACAGCTGCCGTCTTTCTCCCATAGACCTGGATTTTTCTGTTTTGCCCAAGGCAGTAAAGGGAAATTAGTTTATTAGTTTCACGTTGGTCACTGGTGAATATCATCCTCCCTCACAAAAATAACACTTTAATTCTGCTTGATTTGAAATAATTGACTGATCAGGAATGAGGCATGTGAAGGGAGCTACCAAGACAGAATTACACCGTTGGGCTGGAAGATCAATTGTTGGGGAGGAGAGCTGAGACACTGCAGCCTTATATTACACCTGCCTGTTTATTACACTTGGCCTGAGGGGAAGGCAATGCACCATTCTGATCTGTTGCCTCGGAGAAGTACGGATGTAAAATGAATGTAAAATCAGGGAACAGCAAGTTGGGTTTTTATGTTAATATATTTTATCTTGATATTGAGGACATTTCAGTAAACGGAGCTCCTAGTTTATAGAACAGCATATGTGTTTTTCCTTTTCTCTATGCCAATATACTTTCCTAAATGTGGTTTAATTTTTTTTTTTTTTATCTTCTCAATAATACTTGTAGTGATTGACTGGTAGCGGTAGCACAAATACTTAGGAAAATTAGTCCCACTGGAAGATTACTCAGATGCTAGAGCTCTTCTTACTCCTCCTTCCTCCGCTCTTTCTGCCTGTTTTAATGATTTCATTTTAAGAAAAACGACCTGAGGCACAGCAGAGAGAGAAAAAAAATAAAAGTCACAAGAAAAAACAATAGATAGACGTAATGTTTGGCAAATCTTGGAACAGAAGCAAGTCCAGATGTTTGCTATACAGGCATTTGGCATGTATATAACAGCCTCACTACAAGACTGCATATAGAGTTTCTGACAGCTTTGGTAGAATGAAAATGAATTATTGCTGTTCAGAATAAAATGCAAAACATTTTGGCCAGTGCTTGCACATCTAGTAGTTTTCAACTTATATTTTTAACTAGATTCTTGGTATTCTTAAATGCATATTTAAGTAGGTGCTTGGCAAACATGATTTGATTTCTCTGTAGTATTGAAAAGTTCTACATCACCTGACATATCTTGAGAGGGATATGGTGAGTGGTTCATGATCTGTTTATTATTTGATCCTGTTACTTCTAAAGCAGCTAATTAAAAGCTGCAGACCTGTGGCCTAGAAAAGGTGGGCTGCTGATTTCCTGCATTCAGCAAACAACCTTCATCAACAGCTGAAAAGATAAAATATGAGTCACTTGGGCCAGTTTTAAGTGAGATGCAAGAATGGGTGATGGAAGAAATGGTAACAGGAATAGGTTTTAAGAGGCAGAGGAGCAAGCAGAGAGGCAGTTAACTTTGATGCTGGCTGTAGTATTAATTCATTAGGATGGTGGCAGTGTCCCTCTGCTTCTTGATGTGTCGCCTTACAAAACAAAACATAAATAGCAAGTGGATGTAAGTCATACTTACTCTATTGAACCAGCTGAAAATAAAGTCAATCCACTTTTTGAAACATGGTTAGGCCATGAGAGGTGATGAGCTGTGACTGCAGATGGACAGATAACGTGGGCTCTGGCTAACTCCAGTGACATGCACTGAGAAGGGAATGTTTTGATCCAAAAGCCCCAGGTGTCTGCCCAGTATTTCCAGCCAGATAAAGGGGTGCTGGGTACTGATGGACTGGTACTAATGGTACCAGTGCCATGAAGCAAAAAGATGGAAGTACAGAAATATGCAGAGGAACTCCTCTCTGGACCCTCCATGATCTCTAGAAGTGCAGCAAGAATACAGACTTATCCTTAAGTGAAGAGCAAGCTTGTGAGGCTTTGTGAATGGAGGCTAGTGGCAGTCACACATTTAGGGCACCAGAAACTGTAAAAACTGTAGTTATTCCTTATGGGTCAGAGATGTTGTGTATTCTCTGGGAATTCACTTACTTACTGGATGATTGGGATAACTGCACCTTCATACCTCAGTGTGCCTCAATCCTGTTAAAGCCTTGGAGGTCTTTGGATGCCTGTCCCTATGGACTATGCTAGTCTCATGTTCAGCAAATTTAAAAAACATGTAGATGTGGCACTTAGGGTTTAGTGGTGGACTTGGCACTGTTTAATGGTTGGACTTGGTGATCTTAAAGGTCTTTTTGCAACCTAAATGACTCTGATTCTATGATTTTTTTTTTTTCCCTGAGGCAATTTTCATGGAATAAGCTCTTTATATAGCACATGGTTAGGGACTGTTTTGTGCTCTAAGTGTACATGTGGTCTTGATTTGGGGGAGTGATACATGTCTCCTTTTAACAAAATGTGTGTCAGAAAATTCTGTGTGGTCAGAGGACATCAGTCCTGGAAGAGAAGATTTATTACCTCACCTGGTGCTGGCTGAAGCTTTTTAAATGTGGACAGTGATGGGTTGGGATGACCCAAAAATATCCTCTAAGAGGGAAATTTGAAGTATGTTTTCTCTATTACAGTGTTTTGCAGCACTGCAAGTGATCAGAGATCTTATGCTTTAAAATACACTGCATTTAACCCTTACCTTGGCAGAGAGCTTTCTCCTGTAATAATTTTGACTGATTGATCAGTCTTCCTTTAGGGTCTGGAAAGTTGAGAACAGTAGTAAATAAAAGGAAATTTCTCTTGCCTAGTGCAAAATGTAATTTGAAGACCTAGTCCCCTTCTCCTCCCACCCCCCCTTACCCACCTAAGAAACCATCCCCAAAAGAGCCAAAATCCTGCTAATTAAATTTTGTGAGATTTATTTTGTGACATTTGGCAACACTGACAGTAGCTTATTCTACATTTCTGCTTTATTAACTATGAAGTCTTAGGCAAGATTAGGTATGTCAGGTCCTGGCAGCCACTTAACACGTTTTGAGAAGATGGCCCATTTCCCCAGAAGAAATCCAGTTGTGTCCCTGTCTCCCCTCCCCACCTGTCCCCGGCAGGCACCCCTGGACCCTGGCCACCAGTTGTCCTCCTGCCAGCCCCTGTGCTAAGGTGTTGGCCACCGGCTCTGCCGTGCAAGTCTTCCTGCACAAACCCTGCATGAACTGGCCTTTAACACGGCAGCTCTTGGCATTTGGTTTCCTTTCGTTTGCTTTTCATGCTAATGAGATAATTTAATTAGGGAAGACAATGTTTTGGGCAGTGTTCTGCAAGCAGGAGTGTTACAGAGGGACATTGTTTTTCTCTCTCTCCATTTTTAACAAGGCTGGGTTCCAGACACTGCCAGCTACCCTGAACCCTGCACAGACATCTGAGGAAGTTATTATGCCTTTGTATAAAGTTCTGGTGGATTTTCATTTACAAAACTGCTGCGTAAAATTCCAGTCTTATTGCTGTAGAAGGTCCCTGGAAAGACCAAGAATCTGCAGCAACTGGCATCTAGAATTGATTTTGGGGGCTGGAGGGTGGTGAGGGTTGAATTTTGTGCTGAGTTTCTTTGTAAGGTTGTGGGGATGGTTTGCAACACAGCCATAGGGGAGAACCGTATCAACTTGTGAGACCTTTCCAATAGAAGCCTGAAGAGAGGAAAATAGATTTAGTAGTAGTTTTCTCCTGGAGTTAGGATATTTATTCAAACACATATCCCAAACCAGTATATTTTGACATATTTTCTATCAATTTGCAATTGGTGATAAGTACACCTGAGGATGTGGTTGGAGGCCTGTTAGCATAGTCCAAGAAACGTGTTTGGTAGGAGCATCTGAAAAAGGACACCCCTGCAGCTGGTGTAAACTCCATGAGTTTGTGTGTGTCCAACAGGATTCAAAATGGGACTCGTCTTCATCTTCTGTTCCAGCAGTGTGAGCATCGAGACCACCCTGAATCTTTGTGAACTTCTCTCACCCTGCCAGTGCTCATGATCCATGAGTTGAAGGATGTGTTACCCACCCTGCTCAGATTGTAAAAACAATTAGTATCTGAAAAGCAAATTACTATAGATAGGAAATTACCACAGTGAAGATAAATTTCCTAGAAGCTTAGTAATAAAACATACACTTGGAGATTTAGAGATTTTTAGTAACCCCTCGTTTTGTAAGGTTATATTCTGTCAGCTGTGAAGGAAAGAAACTGCAAGGTATGGTTTCACTCACATCGTGACTGAGTTTTTCTTTTTTATTTGAATGGTCTAGTTTATCTTTCTGCTTACCTAGGGGGAAGATTTCCATATGCATCTGAAGTACTCAGAAATGAAAAGTGCACAAACTTTTCTACAATATTTTGAGATAGCAAAGTAAAAGTCTCATTTTTGCGTCTTGCATAGTGAGCTTTCTGCTGAGAAGACACCGTTGTGTTCATGCTCAAATTTTTTTTTTAATGTGTCCCAAAGCATCACTTCCTCCAGCATGTATTTGGAAAATTAAATCCTATATAATCTCTTTAATCTACTGCTCCTTTATCACTTACAGGGTTAGGATTTGGGCTTTTTTTCTTTATTCTTTTTTTTTTTTTTTTTTTTGAGATCTGATTGTAACAAAGCAGTTCAAGTCTCTCTGCCTTGTCTTGGATTTTACAAGAGCTTTACAACTGTTTACAAGACTAAATCAGGGGTTTACAAAAGTAGACCTTGCTTGATAATAAAGTTGTTTCCTTGCCTCTCAAATATTTCTGGATCTTATCTTTCTACACAGCTGCTTGTAGTTCAGCTTTAGGGAATCTCTTGATTGCATTCTTTCTGCACTTGTCTAACAGAGAGTTCTTTCATTGAAGTCACCCAAACAGAAAAAAGAAATAGTTAAGTAAAAATTGTGAAAATTCATTAGATGGATTAATCAGATCCATGTAGGCTTGTAACAATGATTCTATATGTGTCTAAGAAAGTCTTTGTAGGTTATAAAAAACGTTGAGCTCAAATAAAGCATTTTGCTTGGCACATTGCTGAAGAGTTGCTCCTGAAGCTGCCAGGACTGCTAGTACCTTGTTTTATTTTGATTTTTTGAAGATGTGTACATATGTGACCTGATGATTGAATTATATCCAGCATTTATGGTAATACTGATATATTTCTGTGTTATTTTGGTGCCATGTGCATAAATTACGTCTTTAGACCTGTGCCTGGGGAGAGGTTGTTGTGTCGGTAGGCTCTGATAAAACTGCATGTCGTAACATTTCCCCTGCAGCATATATGTGAAATCATTCAAGCTTAGGTACTTAGACATCTTCCTTTTTATCAGTTACAGTTCTTCATGCTAGATCTGATTCCAGCAAATCTCTCTTCTTCTTTTTTTTTTCTTTTCTTTTTTGGTGTGGATCTCATAAAATACTTAGGCATTACATGCACTTAACTGCTTTTAAAGCTCTCTGATGGGCTATTTTACCTGTACTTCCATTTATCCAGTCTGAAAACACATAAGATTATTTAGCTGCATATTTTAAAGCTTCAGGTTCTTTCTTTCTCCTTTTCTGCCATTTCCCTAATGACCATGTATCTACTTCTGTCACTGTCTCCCAACGTCTCTCGCCTATCATGTTTCTGTAGTGTTATTATTTAAAAGGTAAATTTAGAAACAAATGCTTACCCAGGAAAAATTTAAATTAAAAGCTTGACCTTTATTTTTGAAGTCACTTAATGAAGTTGACTAATAGTCTAAGAAATCTGATTCTCCAGCTTCAGACTGGCTGAAAGCCTGTTTTTCCTTATATTTATATCTGTGGGGACAGGCGCTTTAAGGAGACCTTGACTAGATAAGTGTGGAAAGCAGGGAAAAAGCTGCTCCAAGGCTCGAGCCCGGACTGTCATTTAGAGGAACATGAATAGGAAGCATTTTTTTCTGCAGAACAGTGAGTGTTTTGGGCTTGGGGGAAGAAGGGCTGTGTTTAAATGTATTGAGCATAAAATGAAATGTTAACCACTTGAGTTTAATAAATCTGCAGCAATGATCTGTTTGAACCTGGTAAGAGCCCGGAGGACAGCACGCTGCTATCTCACACGCCGCTGGCCTTTTCCTTTCCTCTCTGTGTGTGTCTGTGTGTGTAAGCCGTGGAAACAAGGAACAAATGAGCTTGCATAAGAGATGTGGTGAAAAATGAGTACCAGGAGGAAGGTGGTTTTGTGCTAAGAAGGTAGGAGGATTTCCAAATGGCCAGAGTGCTCAGGGTAATTTGGAGGCTGGATGTTGTTGTCTCTCTAAGTGCCCTACATTTGAGTCCTGAAGACACTTACATTTTGCTGAAAGACTTTCTCACATATTATTGTTGAGCAAGCTGTTAGTATGAGATATATCTAAAATTCCTGATTGTAGAAAAAGTTATGTTCTGTAGCAGGGGTACACTCACATTTTACTTTGCTTTGAGAGGGATGGATTTAAAGTAACTTCTTTTTATGGTCTCTCTCACCTGCTGCATTGCATGTTTTGGCCTTGTCCCATTCCTCAGAAGGTGTTTGGTATTGTTTCATCAGTCTGTTACCCTCTCCTGGTCTGCCCTCCCAAGCCCATCTTTCTCTGAAAGTAAATGGTGGGGGTAGGGGTCAGATGCATGTATAATCCTCGTGCCTGGCTCCTGCGTAACCCCTGTCTGAAACAAAGCAGGCTGTGTTTGGCATTCCTTTTGCAGCACATGCACGGTGATGCAGTCTTGGGGACTTCTTGCCTTGCCATATCACTAAATCTCATTTTAGATTTGTCATGGGATTTGTATTTACCTCTGGTTGGTCGATCTCTCTTCTTTAGCTTATAGCCCTTTCCACAGCCCTCCCTTAATACCAGTTTGATCTCCTTTTTTTTTGCTTTGAATTTATCAGTTCATCCAGTAACTGCTATGGACTTCGCTCTCTTTTTTCCTCTCTTTAGTAGGGTGGGGGATTTTTTCCCCTCCAAGAGACTTTTTGTTCCTTTTGGCTGCCCAGTAAAATCCTTTGATTCTACGTGACAAACGGGAATATGTTTCTTTTCTAGTAGAGGTTAAAGACACCCGGCTACTCCAATGATTATGTCTTGAGTAGAGGGTGAGGGAAGGCCTGTCTCACTGACTTCACCACCTTCTCCAGACAGTGTGTCAGCTGAACTGGGTGTACAGAGGGATTTTCAGCAATTACAGGGTGCAATACGCCTCCTCATGGACCACAAGTCTGAGGTGCACAAATCATATTCATTCTCTTGCTGGCTGTGTCTACATCGTGGGTTTATGGCTCTGATGTAGGGTGGACGTATATGAGGTAGCTCAAAGCTTATCTGCTCTACTACTGGCTCCTCCTGCATGTGACAGTGTGGAGCATCATGCTAGCTGAAAAATCAACTCCACCACTGAGGCTGATAGATCTGTAATTAGCTAGGGCTTAGCTGGCACAGTGTCTAAAAAATAAGGTAAAATCTTCTTTCTATTCCCCAGTTCTGTTTAGAGGGATCTAAAACTAGGTAAGAGAAAATGCCTGCACATGAATGTTGAGGAAAACTTCCCTTAAAAAGGTAAAAATACATGAATTAATTGTAGCTATTGATGTTGGTGTTTGTAAGTATTAGGCATTGATGTTTCTCCTTCTCTCTGTCCCCACAAGAGAAAGGTTGATGGGTTTTTTTTTGGTTTTGTTTGTTTGTTTTTTGTTTTTGTTTTATTTTGTTTTGTTTATTTTTAGGGAAAAAAATCTCAAAGAAGACATCTGGAAAAATACAGCTTAAAATCAGATGCTGTGGAACTGATAGTGACAGGGTTAGAGTTGTGGCTGGACTTGATGATCTTAGAGATCTTTTGCAACCTTAAGGATTCTGCAGTCTCTGACTGCAGTGACTGCTGCCCTCCCTGCTGTTTGAGTGAGGTTTCCACTGGCCTCTGTCTCTGCTGTTTCTCTAGATGGTTTATGCTGCCCTGTGTCAAGTTCTGTGCAGAGGAATGTGATGATTACACTTGACTCGGGACACACTGCT
The DNA here is from genome assembly GCA_013397155.1 of Irena cyanogastra. Taxonomy (NCBI): domain Eukaryota; kingdom Metazoa; phylum Chordata; class Aves; order Passeriformes; family Irenidae; genus Irena; species Irena cyanogastra. Next base: position 300,625 of record VWZV01005878.1, read on the forward strand.
GCAGAAGTTTTTCTTATGAGTACAGAATATGTTTAAAGCATTATTATTTTGATTGTGATCCTCAATAACAATAGTCTAGACAAAGCATAAACTCTGGTCTAAAAATACATTTAAAAATTAGCTAGTCTGTTCGCAACCCATTTCTTACCTCACCCAGCAGCTATTTATGAAAACATTTTCTATTCTTTCTAATTTTAAATAGCAAGCACTAGCATTGAATACTCATTTATTAGATAGTTATCCCCTCCGGTTTTTCTGCACATTTTGTTGCTGTCAAGTAACTTTGTACCCAGCCAAAAATGACATGTTGGAACAAGTAGTGTATATTTAATGCAATGTATTATGTGGGGGAGGAAAAAAAAAAAGAAAAAAAAAAGAAGACTGATATTTAGCCCCAGCTTTTATTTTTTCATTGGGAATATGAAATACAGTAGCTGGACTGAGAAGTGAATGTGCTTATGGAGAGGGTGTTGGGTTTTAAGTAAACTTCTTAATGCGTGGCTTAGTCACAGGCTTTTTTCCTGCTTGTTATTGACGTGCTTGCCTGTCAGTCTCATCTGATAGTAGAACTGCTGGGGGCAGGGTGCCTGGGATCGTGTGGCAAAAACTGCTTGCTATTGACTTGTGTGCATGTGTGCCACTGCTCTCCGCTGAATTAAATGTCAGATGTGCTCAGGAGTGTGGGTGGGTGGGGGAGATGTGATTTGGTTCTCCCTGGTTGCCTTGTCAAGGAGTACACTAATACAGCTAATGGAGATGCTCGAGCTGCAGAGGAGAAGGGCATTCAATTGACAGCCACCATCCAAACAGTCACAAAAGATCATTTCATACGGCAGTGGAGGCTGTTGGGATTAAAAAGAAACTTTTTCAAAGGCAAGGAATAATAAAGGATATTTTGAAATTGCAGCTTGCAGTTTGCAGGCTCCTTTTTTGCCTGACTTAGCAAAATGGTTATAAAACAAATGAAAACGAGGTTATACCTGCAGAATTTCTAACCTTTAAAGACACTGTGTTTAGGTACTGAATTTATTCTGAGGTAATTTTCACTAGAGAAAAAGTTTGCTTTCTTCACCTCTACCAAAAGAAAAGATTCTCTTTTCACTACAGCAGCTTTCACAGCACTGGTGTCTCTGGGTTTTCCTGTGGTCATTGTACAGCTGAGCTCACATGGTCCTCTGGAAAATACCAAATTAGCTTTCTGAATGAAAGTATCAGATGGGCACAAAAATGCAAGACAGAGGACTCTAAGTAAATACCAGAACCATCAGCCCTCAAATCATCAAGTCAAACATTGCATCACATTCTACTAGAGAAAAAAATAGTTGGGTTAAGAGGAATGTTAATTTTGTGGCCACTACCAAAAACATTGTGGTGTGGTCCCCAGTGTAGGCTCTTGCTGGAGGTGCTCATTCCTGGAGAGGGACAGTGTAACCATCAAAATGCAGCTTATGGAAGTTTGGTTTGGCAAAACCCAAATTGTTGAACATAATGATTTTGGGAGGGAATTTGGCGGGGTTTTGTAATATACACATATATTATTGAATTTTTAACTGATGAAGAGTATTCTTTGTCTCAGCTAGTAGCTCTGTAATGAACCATACGGTCCTTTAGGCATAATGATTGGTTTTGTTTGCCTTTTTCATTTCTACCAGGTGAATAACTAACATTGTCGTTAGGCACACTGTTTCATAACACTTCAAAGTTTTTTATCTCTCTTAAGAAGTTTCTTATCTTCAAGTTTCTGAGTGAGTTTAGTTCTGGCTCCCTCCACAATCCTTATAAACAGATATTCTTACCATCCATTTTTGTATCTAAGAATTTGTGAAACAACATTGCTTCCGGTGACCTGGTGTCATTATTACAAAGAACTTTGTGGATCATGTGATGCAAATAAAATAAATCAGGTGCTGCAGTGACCTAGATACTCATTATTTATTTATGGAAGTAAATACATTTAGAATTTATTCTTACTGTTTCTTCTATTGCAAATGCTGTAAACTTTCACTTACTCAGAACTCTGCTGGGAAAATAGCATTATTGCCACCATTCTGCACATTAGGAGACCTTGCCAGGAAGACTTCAGTAACTGCTCTAGGCTATGTGACATATAATTATCAGAACTAAGATTAGATGTTGGGAGTCTTGACTCCTAGCATTGTGTTGAGACATCCCTCACCTGGCAGATACAATCTATGGATAACAAAGACTGAGGGCTGATAAGGACAGGATGATCACAGAACAATGTGGTCATAGATCACGTATGTGTATTAAGTGTTTTAAGTCTAGCCAGAAGCACGGGAGGGTACAGAACATGTTGGCCTGCCTTGTAGAGCATCCTCACTGTGGGGAGGTGTCACAGAGTGAAATATTCCTGTAGGAGCGTCCAGTGAGGAGGTCTAGCAAAAAGGGGGCTGTGTGAAGCAGTATTTGGCTTTGAAAATAGAGAAGTAATGGGTAGATTTAGCAGGTAGATTTTTTTTCTCTTTGATCAATATTTGGTCATGTGTTAGGTACGGGAAAGAGACTACAGAAAAGATCTGAAGGCTCCTGAGAAAACTGAAAGATGGAGCTGTTGAGAATGTTGTCACAACATTGAAATGTGACTCTCTTCTAACTTGGCTTTTCACAATTTGTGTGCTTTTGCTTGTTATTTTGATGAAGAATATGGGCAGATGGTGTTTCTTCAGGTCTGAGGTGGGACTGGGCTCTCCACTGTGTCCTTGTACTTGTCTGAACTCTCTCATTCGTGTTATAGGTTAATATTCACTATGATACTGCTCTCTTCCTCTTGATGTTCAGCTGGGAAAAGAGGAGAAACAGTGCTCTCCTAAGGCGGAGAAGGCACGGCAGGGTCTTGCCTGATGGTTACAGAGTACGGTCACTGTGCTGGGCCCTCATCCCTTTTTGGTTTTTGTCGCTGACCTTCCAGGCAGGCTCTCGAGTTCCCTGTGAGACGCAGCTGCCCTCCGCCGAGATGTCACGGCACCACAGCCGGTTTGAAAGAGATTACCGAGCCGGCTGGGAGCGCCGGGACTGGAGCTCCAACGGGAACCATGTGGGCAGCACCAACTGCAGCAGCGCCGCCAGCACCACCAGCAGCTCCCGGCCCGGCCTGCTGCCCCTGCCCATCGTCCCCTCGCGCCTCCCCACCCCGGCCACCGCCGCCTGCACCACCGGCAACAGCGAGGTCATCACCAGCCTGGTGGCCAACTCCGCCCCAGCTGCCAGCACCAAAGTAAGAATTCGGCTTTTCTTTTTTTGTCAATTTTTTTGTTTTGTTTTGTTTTTTGGTTGTTGTTTTTGTTGTTGTTGTTGTTTTTGGTTTTGGTTTTGGTTTTTTTTAACGAGGTTGATATGTTGAAGGGATGTTAGAGATGGAGCGTCATCTGTCCCTTCGTAAGGCTTGCGTTCATGGGATAGCCAAGAGTAGGAAAATGAATTTATATGGGCGGTCTGTGTCTTTTTAATTCTTTTCTGTGTTGTGCATACACTAGAGTAGGTCTTTCTTGCTCCAAGACTGAGTGTCCCCATGCTTCTGAGACCCCCAGCCAGAGCAAATATTTCCTTCCTTTCACCACTGCCTGTGTTTGGGTTTTCTGTGGCTTTCCCTAGAACTTACTGCTCCCATTTTTCTTTTGGGAATGCTCTTCTTGTCTGTTGACCAAGGCAGAGCTGTGGTTGACAGTAAGTGGATGTAGTTCTCACCCAGTGGGAGTGGAAAGTGACTAAAGGTGATAATTTTGGCTGAATGGTGGTTCTTTTTCTCTTTAGTTGATAGTTTCTTGTAAGGTTCTCAAAGCCTTGTTCTTAGTGCAGGTTGGAGTGAAACTGTGGAAATGCTATAACCAGGCTCTCTCATTTGTGCAAAAATGCACACTAAGGAGTGAGACAATGTTAAGCACCAAAGAATGGAAGTCACCAGTAAACTATTGGGCTTTTTTATTCCAATATATTATAGGAGGGAAGAGGGTGAGTTTTCCTTTAAAAAAATAAATTAGCTCTTGTGGAACTGCAAAGTACATTTGATATTCTTGGAGAAAGTTGAGGTTTCTTTTTGCATGCAGATTCAGGTAGAACAGCTGGAAACAGAAAAACCTGGCAAATGGTAAAGGTGACCACAGCGCTGGCAAAGTGAGACAGAAGCGCTGCTGGGTTTCTTTTTATTATATTTAACATTTTCTTTCAACTTGGTTTCATTTTAATAACTGAAAGTGCCAAATGCAGCAGATGTAGACAGAGGGAAAGGAGACAATGAAGTTATTTAAAGTAAGCCAAGAGCAAGCTGAAATTTTGCTGCAGTACCATTATTATATTGATTTTTTTCACACTGTAGAAAAACAAGGTCAGTGCCACAGAAGGAAACATTGGCCTAAAGTGTGGTTGTAAAAATTTGCCATGGCATCTTAAAATTATTATCATTTGGAAGAAGCTACTCAGATTCTGATCAAAACAGTTTTAGTGTTCTCCAGATGCTATCCACTGATAGATGCATTTCAATCATGCTTTGTCTGGAGATGATTGAAGCAATTTTGGAGCCAAATCGGAGGTTTCACTTAATCATGACCTTTGTTCTTGGGTCTGCTTAGAGTCCAACAATTGTCTGTTGCTGATCAGCCCTTTTCCCAGATGTTCAAAACCATTTTGAAGCTTTTCAGTGCTAGTAAACCATGTGTTTATTGAGGGAGAGGAGGCAGGAACAGCAAGTTAAATGCCTTTTGATCATATGCTAGATGTGAACTGTCTTCTAAATTACCTTATTAGACAATTTTCTGATGACTTTCATTAGTAAGATTGTTTTGGCATGAATAGATCAAAAGCAATAAATAGACAAGAATGGAGGTAACAGGAGACACTTTTTCTTCCGAGAACTGTTAATCAGCTGTGTAATCTCCCATAAAATAAGTGTGTAAAAATGCATGGAGTTTTTGCCCCAGCTTCTTCTGCTGTGAATCAACTAAGCAGCTCTAACTAAAAATTCAAACTTGCATGTATTAAAGAGGAAAAAACTGTGAAGAAGTGTGAGAGGTAGGTAGGTAAGTAGGGTAAACAGAGATGTAAGGGTATGGTGCTTAGCAGGCTTCTAACTAATAATGTGAAATGGTGCCACAAAAAACATCAGGTGCTCTTACACACTCCTGTTCACCCTGCATGACTGTCTCTCTCCTTCACAGACAGCAGACTTACACTTGTGGTCAGCAGTGTAACCAGCCAAGGCTTTTCCCTGGTAGAATCCAGCTAATGGCTAAGCACAAAAAATGGCATCCATATATTGAAGAGATCACAAGTAAGAAAAGCAACGTGGTTACTTGGTTTCTTTTAAGAATAAAAACATAAAAATTAAAGATATAACAATACTTTAAAAATAAACCAACCATGTGCTAAGTTGCCTTGAGCTGTGGAGAGATCACGTCTTGCCTACCTTTTGCAGTCATGTGTCAGCGTGTTTATGGGGTACCAGCTCATGGGGGATAGGTGACATCTAACAGCTGGATTTGTTAGTTCTCTTTTGGGAGTGAGATATCTGATTGCTGAGCTGCCCTTCTGCAGGCTGAGCCTCCCCCAGCATTAGGCAGGTCATTAAACTCAGTGGCAAGGGTGTGCCCCACACAAGAGGTGAACAGTGGATAAGGTGTCATGAAGCAAGAAGATTGATAACCTGGTTCTCCTTGTCTTAGTGTCCAGGAGATAAGTACAGCCACCTGTGCTGCCCCAGGCTGAGGTCAGAAGGGACTCTTTTCTCCTGTCCAGTTACCAGTTTTGACTTCAGCATGTTTTCCAGAGCTGGTTTGGCGTTCTCGAGCCACAGAGAGCTCCCATCTGTAGCTCTTCAGATTGGGTTCCTTCTTACTAGTTACCCTCCCAGTTAAAAGTTTGGGTTTTTTTGTTTTTTTGTTTTTTTTTTTTTTTTTTTTTTTTTTTTTTTTTTTTTTTTTTTTTTTTTTTTTTTTTTTTTTTTTTTTGTTTTTTTTTTTTTGTTTTTGTTTTTGTTTTTTTTTTTTGTTTTTGTTTTTTTTTTGGTAAATCATCCAGTCTGTCCTCAGTCCTTTGGTCTTTGGTTCCTCTAGTTTCCTGCTATTGACTGGTTTCAGTAGCCTCCAAATAACTCTGCACCTTTTGCATCCCCTCCGTTCTTCATTTGCCTTTGAAAAGATGGGTGCTAAAACTTAGATGCCCAAACCATATGTATCCTTTCAGCATCAGACTCACCATTCCCTTGCATGGGGATAAAACTGCTCTCGCCCTCTGTTTCCATGTCTGTATAGCTAATAATTGCTCCAGACTTTTTTGCCAAAGTGCTAAATCAGTAGTTATTAAAAATACATATACATGGCGTCGTCCTCAGTTACGAGTTATCAAACAGCCATAGTATTGTCAAAAACTGAAGTGAAGTCTGTTTGACAGGATCTGTCTTCTGGGTACCTGTATTGGCAGATATTGGTCATATTCCCATCCTTCAGCTCAAGGTTAACTGAATCCTAAAGTGACAAATTCAAAATGGGGGAAAAAACTTCTTTTCTCTCTGAGGTGTAACTGGACTGTATGACTTGCTGCGTGATGGAATTGTTCAGGGAATTTATAGATAAATTGTTTTAAGGACCACTAGTCTACCTAATCTGGCTGAACCATGGTCTTTAAAATTATGTAAATGTATGTAAGATTAAAGACTTTGCCAGACTTACGTGATATGAATAGAAAAAGCATTGGAAAGGAGAGAAAAAAAATGAAACCATCATCGGGGGAAGCTTAGGATATGTAAGACTAGCTGTGAGGGGGTTGGGTTTTGTCTGTTTTTTCATGCTTCTGGAAGAGCTTTTTACTTTCTGTAGAGGACTTTAGAAGGTTTTTATTACTAATTATTAATGTGTAGGAGAACTTTAGAACTAATTATACTTTGTAGACCTTTGAAATTTATTCTCAAAGCATACCTGTAACCTTCTTACCACAGATGCTTTGGTACAAATCACAGTTAGTGGATCTGCCACCTTTAAGTGGTTATGGATGTTTGGTCTGAGTTATTTAAACAGAAAAGCTGTCTTTTCCCAAGCTTTTTTGCTGAACAAAATGAGACTTTGCACTGCTATAACCCATTTCATTGGAGGCTGCCAGAAAATGTCAGAAAAACTATTTAAACCTCATCAACCTCTAAGAAATAGTTTGATGCTGCACACCCAGTATATTGACAGGGAAGGTGAGGCACTCAAAGGTAGTGATTTTTGGGTTTTCTGCTCATTCTGTCCCACTATGAGCAAAGTTTCAACTCTTTTAGTCAATCTGGTTTTTCTGCCCTGATTCTGTACCCAAAGAGTAGGGCCACAGACTGGCACCCAGAGGCAGCACAGTTTGGAAGGATAAGTCCTTCACTGGAGATACTGCCTAATCCCCTCCACCAGTAGTCCATAGGATAGTGGAAATATTGCCAATAAACTCTGTGTTTGGATCAGTTTGCCAGATTCTGAGCTCAGCCATGTATGGTGACTGAATTCAGGGCCAGTTCTGTACAGGGGCTGGTTCTGTTCTGGTTGGGTTTTGGGTTTTTTTCTGTAATGAGATTATTTATTTGTCGAAGGAAATTATCCAAGAAATCCTTATAAGACTACAGCACTGCTTAAGATTTTGTTTGGCAACAAAACAGTCTGAAATTCATTTAAGGATGCTGCACACCATTCCAGCTATGTTTTCTGTTCATCTCAGCAGCACCTTCATTCTTTGTTGCTTTTCCGAATTACTTTGAGAGTTACTTGTACAATTTTCTCCATCAAAGCTCCTGTATCACAGCTTCAATTTAGAAGTGTTGTCATGGGCTGTAATTTGAAATTTTATTACCAAGAGATTTTTTGGTTATAGAACATTTACTTTTATCATCTCTATATTATTTTTAAATGCCTGAAAAGATTGATACATCAACAGAACCTGTGCACTACCAGGCGAGATCTAATTTTTTTTCAACCTTAATTTTAAAAACCCTTTGCTTGGAACATAAATTGATTCTTCAGCCCCCCAACACTTAATGATTGTTATTCTCAAGGTTAAACCTATGACGAATTTTACAAAAACACCAGTCTTCAGTTTCGATAAAATTTTCTTTAGTTGAGCTCAGGGATAGCTGTGCAGTTTTAAGTCTTTAAATAGTGTAACTGAGGCGTGATTGTGGCCTCCTGTTCTCACAGTACTCCTTTAGCATTTAAGACTTGTATGTTTTTGCTACCAGAGTTTATCCCACTGTGGTTAGCCGCAGTTATGGTGTGGGAGGGAAGACAGTGATGATCAAACATTTGTTAACCTCTCTGGAAAGTCAGGCAAGGACTGCAGGCGAAGAAGTGGCCACTGCTGACTTTGTGCATCAGTGCAACTAAATAGCGTTAAAAAATGAATGGGGAGGGAAGAAAATTCTGATGGTAAAGGAAAAGCAAGTCAGTATGGATGAGGAATGCACTATAAAAAGGAATAAAAGGAAACAGCACAGAAGTAAAATGTTATATTCTTCTTTCCTTCACGGGCCAGAAAAATTTAGCTCCCTGAACAGCAGCTTGTCAGATGCTGATGATTTGCTGTAGGCTGCAGGATTTGTGTTGTCTGTTCTCTTTCTCTTGCTTAGGAGGTGGTGATTTGCAAAGCTGGTGTACGGCTTCCACAAATATTTAAAATATTGATTAAGCAGAGGAAGAATAAACACGAATTGTTTTTCAAGTTACGCCTTATGTTGTACATGACTAATTACATACAACAATTTGCTCTGCTACGGTAACTGAAATTTATGTACTCTTTTTATTATAAAACATAAGATGCTTGCATAAAGAGAGAGATTATAAATATTGGAATACAACAGTTGCTAGAAAACAGTCAAAATATGCAGTGATGAAATATATGGGATTTGCTCTTCCAGCTTCTCTGGGAAAGCTGTTCTTACGCTCCCCTAGGGTTTGTACTGAGAGCTGTCATGTTTTTGTCACCATTTCAGATAGTAGCCTGGTGATTCATCGATTTGGACATGACATAGCAGTCCTGCCCAAGTGCAGTCCAGTGGCAAAAGCTGTGTTAAAGATCCTCAAATTCTTTTGGCAAATTACTGTGATGGTACACAAGGCTTCAGTTGCTGGACGTCAAATTGTAACAGTGATTTTTTATTTTCCATGAACACATTTTTACCTCTAGATGCATTTTTAAAATAGAGCCGTATCTAGTTTCATTGCTAAATGAGATGCAAGCCTGTTCCCACCTAAGCAGAGACTTTTGATGCACATGAAGCTCTGATTATGGCAGACTGTGACATGAATGCTTAGGAAATCAGAGCAACGCCCAGAGTACATAACATTGATGGTTTGTAACAGCAAAAGGACAGGTTTTCCCTGGCACCCAAATCACATTCTCTTGGTTCTTTAGGCTTGAAAATTCACTAAGCTTTGCAAAATTTACATTTTGGGCTAACGTACAATTTAACTGGATTGCAGCTTCCAGACTGAGCCTTTTGCTAGTAGTCTGCAAGCAAGGAGAGAGAGACAGAGTGAATTCTGTTGGCCATAATGTGCCATCACACCAGCCCAGCTAGGCTGAAACCAGCAGGGTGCACCAAAAAAATACCATTATAGTGTTGTATTTGTATCCTCAAATCAGAGAGTTACTGAAAGAGTTGCATTTGAGGAATCAACAGCTTGTACAAGGAATGAGAGGAGGAAACTGATTTGGTCATTGACTCTCAGGACACATTTGTCTTTCCTCTAAATACAAATTGACAAAAAATGTCTGTGAACTGAACTGAGCAATGACTTCTGCTGAAGTAATCGCATTACACTACTACAAAAAAGTTATAACTCCTGGGAAATATTCTTACCACCAGGGCAGAGGAGAGCAAAGGGAGATTGGTGATGGCTTCCAAAATTGATGTGACGAAGGCATTGAAGCAGAGGAACTGATTCTTCCCTTTGAAGGAAGTGGAGATGTTGTTTCCTGGACTCCTCTCTGAAAGGCTGTTCCTAATGATCGCTGGCCCTAGGGGAGGCTTAGGCTGTGCTGGTGATCTGCCACTTCCTCCTCCCATCTCATTTCAGTGTTTTTTCTGAGATGCTTCTGTACATATTTTTAATAGTGTAGAAATGGGAACGTACAAAATGTGGGTTTAATTTGTCAACTTTTGCAGATACTTTATTGGACCAAAATCGGTTGGAAAGCCCTGGCATGCTCATTAATCTGTAAAGTCATAAAAAGCTGCTTGGATTTTTTTACTTGCAGCGTGTTTATCATCTGTTGAAAGAGCTAAGAGGTCTGGCCAGTTTCTAGGCCCAGTTCCATTTGAAGATGAAAGGCAGCATTTTTGAAGCACTAATTGACATCGCCAAATACTTACAAGGTCACAAACATGACAGCTTTGGATAAAGAAAAAGGAGTATTTCTGGGCTTTGGCACTTAAAAGAAAAAATCTTTTGACTTCCAAAAGGAATAAATATCAGTCATAAAACCTAAATAAAATTTGTGTTGGCCAGGATTTAAGTGCTTGACTCTTTGAAATTATTTAGAGTTATTTTTATTTTCTTATTTCTTTCTCAGCATTACATCATTTTTCACATGTATTAGTTGCAGTTTATCCATTCAAAATAAAGCAAAATATATACTTCAGTCATTCAGGAGCCATGGGTGTTTCATTATAAAATTCGTCCCAGCCTCCTGTCAAGCTACAAAAGCCTTGCCTGTGATTTGATGCAGGTTACTAGAGGGTTTATTTCCAAGGAGCAGCACTTCTAAAGGAGGGCAGGTTCTCTGAGTCAGAGGTGCACATAATCCTGAGGTTGGTTGCTGTCATTTAGGAATGTAATGCTATTGTCACCATCAAACACAGCCACAAAAAGAATTTTACAAGGAATCACATAGTGATTTCCTATTATTTGCTGTCACTGCTTAATAGGTAGGGCCTGGAAATTATTTTCAAGAAAGCTGATACTTTCTCAGCAAGGTAATTTCTGATTTTGGTGTTGCATGAAGAGGATAATGTCAGAGAACTCATTGAGGGAAGGGATGGCTTGACTGAGGTAGAAAGGAGCCTGATGCAAACAGTTTGTTAGAGCGCTGCTCTGCTGTTTGGGTGGGATGTCTGCATACCATAATTTTTCTTACAACAGGAAAACAATGGTAATTTTAAAAAACCACAGTTTTAATGCCTAGCAGAAGGAAAGTGCATTATATGTATGACAAATGTAATATTTTCTTGATGGCATCAGTTTCCTCAGCTTGCAAAACAAATGAACCAAATGAATAAAAAGAAATAAAGAAATAGAAGGGAGAAAAGCTTCACTTCTCCCTGTGATTTCCATGGGCCTTGAGTTCCTCCTTGATACAACACTTGTCTGAAGCTGACAGACACAAAAATAAATTTGTCCCTGGGAGTGATAAACAGGACATTAAACTCTGCACTCCAGCTCTTTGAAGGGGGAATGCTGCACCTTCAGACACTGGGCACAGGCTGATCTGCTCTGGGCATAGCGGGAAGCTCTGATCAGCCAGGGCTGACACTCCAGATTGACGTTAAAGCATCACCACTGCCCTGTCTGCAATCCTGAAAATCCTCTTGAAAAAATGCCCAGACCTTGAAGAGGAGCGCGAGGATCTTGTGACTCCGTGGCATGAAGTGTGGGCAGGCTGGGCTGCTGGGAGGGAGGGCGGCAGTGCCAGGGGTTGTGTCACACCCGCGATGCTCCCTCCGTCCCCACGGTGCCACGGGTGCAGACATCTGCAGAAATGGAAATGCACAGACTCACCTCCTTGGGAGTGGGCAAAACAGAGGTTCATTGTCAAAGCCTGTGAGAGTACTGTAAGGGAGACCATGGAAGGAATTCCTCACACTTTTTCCTGACTCTAGTTTCTGTCTGTAGAAGCAGCTCTGATGAGGATTTATAATCTCACATTTCTTTTAAAAGAAGCATGTGTAAAAGGATAACCAAATTATTTTGTTGGGCTTTCTCTTGGAATTTGAGTCATTCAAAGTAATGATTAGCTGCTGTAACACTCTGTTCTTGGATGAAGTGGGCACTTTTCAGGAAACAAAATGCACATTTGCTTTGGTTTGGAGGAATCGACTATGCCAAAATCTCCTGAAAGTTGGTCTGCCTCTGCTGGTTTTGGTTGTTCTCTGCTCCTGTCAAGCTGAAATATATGTGGTTGTTACCCGCTACAATTTAGCACGACCAAACTGGTTCACTTTGGGAAACAAAGCTTGTAGAAGTTCTGCAGAGAAATAAATGCTGTCTGTGAACTGCTGTTTGTGTGTAAAGCTATATGCACCCACTGTATAAATAATGAATAATAACTAGTAATAAATTCTTCATATCATAGCGTTATTTCTTAATGTTTATGATCCCAGGCCTTTTATGGTGATCCTGAAACAAAGCACTGAGAAGTATGTGAGTAATATTTGCTACTACTAAGTTGTTGCACAAACACACCCAGAAGAAGCAGCTTTCTTGTCTGTGTAATTTGAATGTTTAAGACTATATAGTGCTTATATCATAATATTATATATAATTAAAGTTATCCTTTCATTCCAAAGTGTTATACAAAGCCCATGCTTTCAAAACCACTGAAGTAATGCATCAAGTGGAACATTTGTCAGCTGGCAAGTGAAACACAAGACTCATAGAGGTTGGAAGGGGCCTCTGCAGATTGTCTGGTCCAGCCCCTTGCTCAAGCAGGTTCAGCTTGACCCAGCTGCCCAGGACTGTGTTCAGAGGACCTTGAGTATCTCCAAGGAAGGAGATCCAGTTTTCTCTGGGCCACCTGTGCCAGTGCTCTGTCATCTTCTCAGTAAAACAGTGCTTCTTGCTGTTTATAATATCACAGGAATATTTAGGTTGGGAAAGATCTTTAAGACCATTGAATCCAGCCATTAGCCCAGCACTGCCCAGCCACCACTAAACCAAGTCCCCAGGTGCCACATGTACACGTCTTTTATTACCTTTAAGGGTGATGAGTCAACCACTTCCCTGGGCAGCCTGTTCTCAGTGCTTGATAGTCTTTCCAGTGAAGAAATGTTTCCCAGTATCCAGTCTAAAACTCCCCTGGTGCAACTTTCCTCTTGTCCTATTGCTTATGGGAGAAGAGACTGATCCCCATCTTGCTACCAGCTACAAACTCCTCCTGTTTGTTGCACATTAGTGTAGGTGCCGGGCTCAAAACTGAGGAAAGTCCCAATACATCTGCAGAATTTCCATAGAAAACACTGCAAACAGCTGCACGTGACCAGGAATACTCTGACCTAGCATCAAAATGGGCTTTGTTTTGAGCAGGAGATAGCCAAATGATCTGCAGAGGTCCCTTCCAACCAAAAGTATTCTACAATGTTCTGACAAAATCCTAGAATTGAATCAGCTCTTCAGTATATTTCTCAAGGCAGAGGTTTTGATGGTTTGCTTTAAAACAATACCCAGAATCCTCATCAGCCAATAAATACGAGAACTTTGGATTTATTTTAAGTCTTCTGAGCCTAACTCCTATCTTGGCATAGTCATCACAGTTTTGCTTTTAAACAGCTTGTTTCCTTTAGAATTTTTGTTTCATGCTGGGATGGAGTAAGACTGAAAAATTTATCTTCCTTTTCCTCAAAAGCTGAGCAATAGTTATACCCCACACGGATTTGAGACATTATTATCTTTCTAAGCTTCCATTAATTATCTTTATCATCCCTGCTTTTAAAGGTCTGGCATTTATCTTTGTAAGGTTCTTCAAGCTGGATTATAGAGAAAAATTTGAGTGTATTAATTCCATTCTTGCTTACGAAGTTTTAAACTCAATTTCATAAACATTTTTTCTACTGCTCACAATAATCCTACTGATAGTTTTCCTGTGACCAAAGTGTCTGCTGTGTAGAATTGATGACTTTTAGGGTCATCATGCACATGAATAATTATCTCAGATGCACTGCTTTGATTAAGACACACAGAGGTTTTGAAGATACGGAACACGCATGCTTTGTTTGCAACCTACAAAGCTGCCATTCACCTTGTTTTCTCAGCCTGCTTAGAAATATTGTACTGCTGTACAATAAAGTTTAGCTCAGGAGCAGTGCAGGATAATGGTATTTCAAATTGTCTTACATGACTTCTGAGCTATGATTTGTACAGCTGTTACAAATTTTATGATAAATCCATCTTCATAGACTCATAGAATGGTTTGGGTGGGAAGGGACCTTTAAGTTCCAACCCCCCTGCCATGAGCAGGAATACCCAGTAGAAGAGGTTGCTCTGAGCTCCATCCAACCTGATCTTGGACATTTCCAGGGATGGGGAAGCCACAACTTCCAGGGCAACCTGATCCAGTGCCTCACCACTCTCGCAGTAAAGAATTTCTTCCTAATCCGTAATCTAAACCTACTGTCTTTAAGTTTGAAGCCATTCCCCCTTGTCCTGTCACTCCATGTTCTTGTAAAATAGTCTCCCTCTGTCTTTCTTGTCAGCTCTCTTCAGGTACCAGAAGGCTACAATTAAGTATCACCAAAGCCTTTTCTTCTGTAGGCTGAACAATCCCAATTCTCTTAGTGCTTATTTCCATTTTTGTCGTAAGTAGATATTCCCAGATTTTCCGGTAAATTGCCAGTGGTTGCTTTGCAAAGGGACAGGGCAGTCCAAATCTGGTGTCAGTGCTCTTTAGAGACTGGGGGTGTTCTTGGATGCAGAGCACCAAGTGGGGTGACAGAGGACCCTTCTGAAATATCCAGAAGTCTAAGAGTAGAGCAAGGCACCTCTAAATTAACCCAGACAGATCCCAACTGGCCACTTTACTTTGTGGACTATGTTATTCCTCAGATTGTCCTGTAAAATAGTGCAGTGGAGTCTTCTCAGGAGTGGAAGTGGAAAAAGAAAAGACAATGCACACAAAAGTCGACAAAGGAATTTCTGATTAGAAAGAAAGAAAAAATGGCTCACACTAAGGGTAGGCAGATACTGGCACAGATGCACAGAGATGTTGCTGCATACCCTGGAGCTACCCAAAATTCAAGTGGTCAAAACCCCAAGCAATCCAGTCCTGTCTTTGCCTGCTCTGAGAAGGAATTATACGTGGTCGCCCCTTCTCGTGAAACAGGCTGGTTATTTTCTGGTGGAGAAAGCCAGCAAAGAGCTGTGGAAAAGAGTCTTGGAGAAAAGTCAGTCTAGACTGTCCTAAAAGGTTTCCTTCAGAGAGCAGAGAGGTGGCACCTGCCACACAAAGGTAGTTATGGAAGTCACCTTGACCTTGGCTAGAAGTCTGCAAAGGCAATCCTGCTCACCTCACCTTCTGAGCTGTTGGTAAGGGAGTGAATTTGCTCTGCAGCAAAGACCTTTTGTATCATTCTTTTGGTATGGATCAAAGAAAGTGGTTCAAAACCAGAGAGAGATAAGGCAGTCACAGCAGTTGTTGAGCAGTGTGCTTTTTGCATCCAACTCTTTGAACCAGGACACAAAGCAAAACTTAGGCAATGCTGCAAAGTTTGTGGACCAATTAATTTAATTCATTTATCTTTTCAACTTTCTACTTCAGTCTCAACATCTTTCTCCTCCTGTCCCATTTTCCATCAGACACTTGACTTAAACTCTAGCGACACTTCCATAGCATTCCTGGCTGTACTGGAAGCACCATCACTTGTTGGCAACTGCCACTGAATCATAGTAAGAAATTAAACACCCTGGGCACTTACCACAACTATTTTGACCTTCAGTTGTTTTGGCAAATGGAACACCTCAGTGGAAATAAGGCTATCTGAAAACAAAGGAGAAAAAACAAAATCAAAACAAAACCTGAAGAATACGGAAGGGAATCGAGACAATGCTTCAAGATTTAAATTTGGTTGGATACTCTTTTTTGCCTGTGTTCCAGCCAGCTCTGCTCACAGTACAACTGTGTTTGGCGAGCTCTCCCCGAGCAGATCAAGCAGTGCCAGGGCACAAGCCCAAGAGCTGGAACTTGACCATCTATACCATTAAATTGTTAGCACAGGCTCTGCCTTGTGCTCAGCTTGGACCAGCTAGTGCTGTCATAAACAATTCCCAGGCATGGCCTAGGGATTAGCAAGAGCCAGCAGCCATTCCCAACTGGCAGTTTGGATATAGCCACCTTGTTTTAGAGGGTAAAAGTGTATAATCCTGTGAATGTGGCCAGGCCATATAATTTGGCCTTAGAGCTGTATAACAGGTCCTGGCTCTGTTTTGTTTTCTAGTTATTGGGACCATTTTGTGTTTGAGGCAAGTGTAATTGGTTTTACTTGACTCCACAGTTTCATACTTGACTGAGTTGTATCTGAACAGTAAGGAGCACAAGCACATCTCCACTTTGTCTCTGCTTTAGGCCAGTGTACTTGTGCATTAAGATGGTGTGATCTGACCCTATTGGAAATTGTCCCAGCAACTTGAATAGTTTGTAAACTCACTTTTCCATTAAAAGTAGAAATGCATAGTCTAAGGGAGTCTAGAAATGTATCTTCTACAGAGTTGTGTCAGTTGCTTTTCAGAAATCTTTGTCAAGGTTTTGCACATGGGCCACCAATTTCTGGCAAATTGAGTTTCTGTATCAAAATGAGTATGTTCTGTAGATGTGCCTTGTGCCAGGATATTATTTTTGTATTTTCAGTTGTATTTGGAAATAAGAGATTGTGTTAGATGTTGGACAGATGTTAACATACATCTGGTGTGAAAGATCATGACAGCCATTAAGTGTTGAAGTAGAAACACCTCTTTCTACCTGCAAAGTTGGTTTTTCGTTTAGTAGCCTCTTTTCTTCTTTTCTCACCACAGCAATGAATAGAAAATAATACTGCTTTCTACCAATGAAAGCCCAATAAACCTATGCTAGCTGCTAGGACTGGGGAAATTCCAGAAGTGTGGCTGTATCCTTTTGTCCTGCCCTTTTTTCATCCTCATGCTTCCATTTCCAGCTGCCTGAGGTACAGTTATGTATGCATCTTGATTTTTTTCAAGATGAATTATGAATGCCTTTTATTAATGGAAGTTGCCTGATTCCATGAGCAGAGAGCTCCAGACCGCCTTCCTGGCACATCTTACTAGCACGGCAACAAGAGAGACCTGAGGTTTTGGTTCAGCTTCAGCATTTTAGTCATATATGAACCAAAATTAGTGTTCCCACATGTGGCTCTTTAGACCACACGCTCCTTCTAGCACAGCCACAGCGTGGGCAAACAAAATTAGAGCAGCACTGTCAGTAAGTGTGTCGTCATGTGGGGTGAATTTGGCCTTGATTTTCCACCAGTGCTGACAAATTTGGAGACTTTTCAGTGCTAGATACTTTTATTTGAAGCATTTCTCATAGGAAGTGGCTACGGGTCCATTTATGATGGCATCTGGATAGAAATCCATGACCATATGTTATATTTGAGATAGTTCCCCTAGAAGAGGCTATAGGAACAAAGCTTGGAGCACCTCACCTTTGGTGTTAGATTTTGAAGACCTCTGGGGGACTCACTTTCTTTATCCAATCAACCATAAAATCTGCCGAATCTATCATACCTTTGTAGAAAACAGTTCATGAGTCTATTTGATGAAGAGCTTAGGGGTTAATAGTGGGGTGTTTTGCCAGTCAGGTTCAGTGAAATGTAACAATATTAGCCTGGGGTAGTTGTTCAGTACTGTTGGAAATGAGCTTCTTTTTCTCAGCTCTTTTCCCTTTGTGTTTCTGCTTCATTGTGTTCAGTGCCCTGGCTGTTTGCTTTTCCTTTGGAGGTGAGTGTTCTTGGACAGAATCAAAGTACAGAGATGCATGATGTGCAAATGTGCATTCCACTGCTGAATGTGGAATGCATTCCTTTTTACCTGAAACCTTTTTACAGGAGCTGCACTGCTTGGAGGGAGAAAGAAAGGAAGAAATGCAGTTGCAAGAAGCAAAACTAAATAAGCTCCCACTCCACCGTTTTCAATTTACTGGAGGAAATATCTTTCTTCATATCATTTGACTTTTTGATTGTTAGATCAAATTGAGCCTGGTGGAATGAGCCTCAGTGATCAGAACACAAGACCTGAAAAACCTCTGTTTGGCTGCTCTCTAGTCTTTGTGCAATTGGTTTGGTTAAATTTGCTGTAATAACCTTTCAAGAGTCATGTATGCATTTTTCACTGAGGACCCTGCTGTGCATTGTGATTATGTTATCTGTTGCCTCCCTGAATGTTTAACGTGTTTAAAGTGTTGTGCTGCGGGGCTTGGTTTTGGGAGAAACTTTTCTTTTTGTCTAGGTCTGTCCTGTGTCCCCTGTTCCCTCCAAGCTTTTGCTTGCAAAATATAAGGTTACGTTGCTTGTTATGTATTACTGTCTGTAATGTCAGTCCTCATTTTCTTCCCTCCCTCCCTTACCCGTTTTAAAGTATCTGCTTAGTGAAGTATAGAGCGAGCATGCTGAGTAGCTCTGATAGTTGGGCAGTCTGAATTCGGGCATGGATGTTGGATGGTGAGTCATGGGATGGAGGTTGGGTGTGTTGGAAGGCCATGCACTCTGGTTTTGGGTGGAAATGCCTCTTCTCTGCCTCTCAGCAGCGAGCCAAGGGGAGAGTGTTGAACAGGAATGAGATTGTGTGGCCTTGTCCCCCCTCCGTCTCAGGGAAAGCAGCAGATGCTGGCAGTGAGCATAGTGAACTGCAAACAGGTAAAAGAAGGAGATGAAGTGGTAGCTTAATGGAATTATTAATGGGATTTGTGTTCGAATAGTGAATGAGGATTGATTTTTATTAACATAGGTTTTACACATGTAAACTTATGCAAAAGAATATACCCCACGCATTCTCCCTTCTCCAGTGCAGTGTTTATAGAGTATGCTGTGTGCTTCAAACTTCTTTAAATATTGCCCTTTCTCTCATTTATCTACCGGAGTGCTTCTCAGTGTGTAACTGTTCATCTGAACTTGTATAATAAACCCAGAGATTTAACTGAACAACAAGGAAACCTTGGAATGAAAGCAGAAGTAGTAGGTGTTCAGTGGGAGTTTGCTGTTTGCTTGTTCATTCTCACAAGGATAAAAGAGAGGAAGATGACGGAGGCTCGAAATGCTAAAGTGCATCTCTCCACAAAATGCAAGGCCTCTGCTAGGAAGGGCTGTGTTACCTACAAGGTGATAGTGAAGATGTCATAATTATGAGCTGGCATTTAAAGAAATGGCAGGAGCATTCAAACAGCCCCCTATTCAGCTTCCACCCATGTATCTTTTTGTGTCCACCAGTCCTGCCATCTCTTTTGCCAAGGACTCTGGTTTTGATTACCTTTTTGTTTGTTTTTCTGATAAATTCTGTGTTTATCCTCTATGCCTGGCATGTGCTTCCAGAGATTGTTTGCAAGCCCCTCGCCCTCTTTGTACAAGGATTTCTCCTAAAGAACTATTTACCACCATGATGCTGGCAAAGACTAATCCTCTGATTGTGGCTGGATTGTGAGTATTTCTGAATGCATCTGTATTTAGGAGCAGACTTTGCCAAATACATGTTTGGGAGTGTGTGTGCAGAAACACGTGTGGTACTACTCAACATTGCTACCTGTCATCTGCTTGCTTGCTTCTTGTGTTATTTTCATCACATCTCATTCTCTTGTGCTTTTTGGATGTGAGCTCTGCAGCGCAGGGACTATACCATTCCTGGCATTTGGGAAGTTCTTTGTTTCATTTAATAGATTTTTACTGCTACATGTCTTTTGAAAATCAAAGAAAAATGCTTTGTTGCCTTTCTGCCCTGGTACTGCAAGGTTTGTGCAAAGTTCATTGGTGACCATTAAAAAAAAGCTTTTTTCCAAAGAAGCTGCTATATTTCACTGGTATTGTGATAATGTTAAAGCATGTTTTATGCTGCTAATGCTAAATCAGTTCATAAAAGGTAAGAACACTCATGGTAGGTGAGACTGTGCATTCATACAGGTGAATACTGTGCCTCCAGTAAGATAGCAGGTACACAGGATGCATCTTTCCCCAGAATGTACTGCCCACAGCTGCACCTAGGGGATTTCACTTACCACGTGTATTTTTGTCTTTCTGCCACATGATAAAACATGAAGCATAGGCTTGTGTCCTGCAAGCAGGCAAGTAGCCCTGTTGAGCTCAGGATGGCTATCCTCATCCCTACTGTTTAGTATGGGTTTAGCTATTTAGATGGATTGCTGTTTCTTGGGGAGAGATATCCATGGCAGGATGTGGCTGCTGTGAGCAAAACAAAAAGATCTAAAGTGTGCTTGAGCCTGCCTGAGCCTTGAAATCTGCTTCCATAAGGGAGAAGGAGTTCCTCAGGCTCACATCAGTGCCTGGAGGCGTGCACAGGGACAGTACTTGGTCATGTCTGTCCATCTTGTACTCCCAGGCCAAATTACTAAGTAATTTCCTGGACAGAGGAGGGAGAGCCTGCTGAGCCAGCCTTCACTTGCTGCTTGGGAACCATAGCTGGGCACTTTCCTGAATACTGGTATTTTAACAACCAAGCTGTGTCAGCAGAGGAGGAGGTTGGATATTAGGAAAACTTTCTTTGCCCAGAAGGTGGTTGGGCACTGGAACAGCTCCCCAGGGCAGTGGTCACAGCACCAAGCCTGACAGAACTCAGGAAGTATTTGGACAAAGCTCTAAGGCACATAGTAGGATTCTTGGGGTGTCCTGTGCAGGGCCAGGAGTTGGACTCGATTGTCTTTGTGGGCCCCTTCCAACTCCAGGTATTCTGTGATTCTGTGACCATAAATGTGCATGTAAATTATGTCTGATGATTCTGTGGAGTCAAATGGAATCAAGATTGAGGTCAGATACATAGTCATGCAGAAAGACTAATCTCTGATGGCTGTGATTTCTATTTCTGGAAAAAATGCTGACTATGGTGCTTTTTTATTGTAGAATCATGTTAGTCCTGGGATATATTAGGTAAAATATATTGTACTCATAATTCATATTAATGGAAATTCAATAATGGTAACCTGTCATTCAGAAAGATTAGAAATGAGTCCAAGTGTTGTGCTATAAAAACATTAAAAAAGCATTATGAATTACAATCTATTGCACCATGTTTTGCTTGTTATAAATAATGAAGGAAAAAACTAGTCCTTGGAAGTTTTTGGATTGTCCATTTTGAGAGAAGCCAGCAATTACTTTGTAGAGCTGACTGTGCACCATTGATCTGACTTATGGATTTCATAAGTGCAGTGGTCTCCTAATTTAATAAACGTGCTCAATCTGTTTTTAAACAGAATACAGAACTTTGAAAAATGATTTCCTTTCAAACTAAAATTAACTCTTATGGCTTTTAAATATTAGACTGTGATATTTGCTTCCAGATTTTCATTAAAATACCTTCTGGTTTCACATTTTTCCTGGGATGGGCTCAGTGCTTGCGGCTCATGTTTTATTATATTAAATACTCATATTTCACTTATGCTAATTTGGCATCAAGTTATGAATTGGAGTTCTTAGGCAAACCTTTATTTGGTTCTACATTGTCAGTAAAGCTTGCAGCTGCTTAAAAAGTTTGCCACTGCCAAAAGCTTAGATAAATATGTGTTCAGAAAACTAGAACTTGCTGTGTATTGGACAGAATATTGATAGACTATATCTCGTCTAAGTAGTTTGTATGTAAAGCTGCAAGTTTTTGGGAAAAAACTTGCAGTGTTTTCAATAAATTTGCAGCAAACTGAGTAAAGGGAGATTTCCTTGTCAATTTAATGAGTACTCTCAAGCATGAGCTGTGATTATTTTTGTCTGTAGTCTATTTTAGCTGTTGTAACCACAGTAAGTTGTAAATCAGTTCAAGCTGCACTTGCAGTCTGGCTCCTTTTGTGAATCTAAAACCCACCTGTTGGACTTCTAGGTGTAAAGTGGTCAAACAGTGTGATGACAGTGTACATCAACTGAGTTTCAGGATTTGGTGATGGGATACCCATTAATGTCCAGGGGATCTTGTCTTCTGAATTCTCTCTCCTTCTGTCTGGAGACTCACCTACTGTGTTGGAGCACAGAGTGTAACTGGGGACCAAAGTCTTCCATGTTAAACAAGTTCTGAACTTTATAATGTCTAGATCCATCCTTCCCTTCCTTCTTCAGTCTGTGCAAAATGTATGGTATCCTGAATTAGCAGTGACAGGGTAACTGAAGGACCTTTGCTCATGTGCCAGGTTTAATTCATTTGTTATCAAGGCCGAGAAGTGAATGTGACAGTGACAGCAATAATTATCTTCTTCTGCAAAGAAATGCAGTACAAGCTTATGCATTTGGTTTAAAGGGGGTTAAGGAAGAGTAAGGCAATTATGCCTATCATACACTTGTGACCTGTTTTTTTATCAATCTTGACAAGCTTAGAAAGTCTGATGGTACATCCTGGGCAAGGAACACCTAAATCCAAATAAAATAACTTTCAACTGGTACCGTATTTGTACTGCAGACTGATAAATTGCTTTTTCAGAAATCAGCTCTGTTGAATTTTTTAATAAAGTTAATGGGCTAGGACAGACAGTAGTGGGTTGCTGTCTGCTTAGTGTATTCTGGATACAAAATGAAATTCCCTCAGTCTTATTTAATATTGCAGGTTTGGGGTTTCAGAGGGAGAAAATGAAAATCAATGACATTTGCAACACAACACAATATTGGAGCAGCAGGATTCAGGGAAAGTAGCTAGTGACTGTCCTTGAGGACTCCCACTAATTATATTTTTTAGCTTCCACCTCCTGCAGATACAGGACTAATATTATTTACTTTTCTTTATTCTGGCTCTGTTGGATTACTTGAGCAGCTCTTATGAGCTATTTGAATAGGGACACCTTTGAAATTCATGCATAGGCAGACATCCATTTCTTGCTGATATTCAGACCATTTCAGGGTGTTTCCATCCTGGAAGGTCTTTTGAAGAGCCTGAAAAGTGAGTTGGCACAGGCATGAGCGTTTTGAAAAATTGACTTGCGCAAACTTCTGCTTGACATAGGGCAGGGCCATGGTCACATAATTTTGGATGCTGATCTCTCTGTATATTTTGGGTACTGGTATAGACTTTGCAGCCTTGCTTTGGAAAAGGCTTGTCTGAAACTAAATGGAGATGCTTGGAGAGAAGCATCCATGAAAGTACAAGTTTGCAGCAAGTGCATTTGTCTTTAGATGGGGACATACAACGATGCCAGGTCAGCGGCAGAGCAGCAGTGCTCCGTGCCGTGCTCTGCTGCCCAAGCTGAGCTTGTCAGTCCTTGGGAAGTTGAGGAGTGAACTGAGAGGCTGACAGTGTCATCAAGACCAAGTCCTGAAGGTCTGGCCAAGAGGCTGTGTCTGTCAGCTGAAAGACTGAGCTCGTGGGCTGTGTCTCATGCTAGGAAGGGCCAGACTGGGCAGTAGCTCCCTGGGAAAAGCGACGTTCCCGCGGACAGCGATCTCTCTGCTGCTCACTGGGCCGTTCGGCACATCTGCCTCCTCCCTCCTGATCCTGCCAAATCGTCCCTTCTCTCTGCTGAGTTTTCTCCTGACTCATCAAGTCTTTCAGCTGCATTTGCGCTGTTCCTAATGAAAAAAAAAAAAAGAAAAGAAAAGGAAATAGAAAAAGCTGTTTCTTTTTAATGAAATTTCTTGTATGAGATCAGAAAATCTCAAATTGTTTCATTGATCTTTTTTGTTTTGTTTTATTACTTAAGCACTCAAAATGAAATAGATAAGACATAAATGAACTGGCTCATCTGTTCTTTCTTCCCTGCTCTTCGAAGGCTTTATTTTTTGTACCTACTATACAGATTTGTCATACGCACTTTTTTTTGCTTCTCATCTATTTCCATGCCTTTCCATTTATTTCTCCATGCATTTCCATTTATTTTTACCTCCAACAGTGTGGTGTACCTGAAAACTCTCTGTTGCATTCCTGGGAACAGGCTAAGTCTAGCAGATGAGGCATAAGGAGAAGTTTAGGGAAACACAGGGCTTGATCCCGTTTCACTTGACAGTTTCTGTTGAGTCCTTGAAGTTTTGATTCACCTCATGTATCTTTATCCATCCAAATGTTAGGCATCTTTTTACAGTTGGCTTGTAGCCCCTCTTTTTATTCACCAGCGAGGACTAGCACTCTCCAAAAGATGATTTTTCTCACCCTGCTGTAGGTGGTTTGAAGGTCTACTTTGGTGTCCTTTTCTGTTCCCACTGGATACAGAGGGACCCTGTAGATGACTTTCAGAAATCTGATATTGAAATGAAACCCGTCTTCACATTCTTTATCATTTTATCCATCTGTGGCAGCAAAAGCTATATAAGTACTTAAAAATCTAAATGTGAAATGAATGCATGTTCTGCAAATGGTTATTGATACTGTAAGTATTAATATCAGTATTATTATTATCTACCTGCTGAGGGAAACAGAAAATCACGTCTTGCCTATACTGAATCGTTTGAGTGCCAGAAACTTTGCCCAGTGTTTCACTGCATACATTTATTTCCCCTGTTTGTTATGCTTTTCCTTTTGCTGTTCTTCATTAATGCAAATTTTTCTCATTTGTGATGCTAGTAGGAAGTGCGTGGCCCATTACACATGGCTTGGGCATAAACAAGGTATTTGCTCTTTCTTATGAACAGAAAAGTGTCAGGAAATTTCATTCTGGGTTGTTGGTGACATTATCACGTTGGAGTTTGTTGTTAGGAAACTATTTTGTCTGCAGATACAGCACTCAACCTCAAGATTTTGAGGTAAAACCACACAAATAAAGCAGTTCGCCATTTCTGATCAAATTGCTCATTTTCAGTTTTGTGGAAAGACTATAAAGGAATATATTAAAGGAATAGGAGAATCTGTAGAGGCCATGGGGAGCTGGAAAATGAATAAAAAAATAATGATGGTGTTTTGAAGCTGTTAAGGAGATGGGACACTGATTTCAAACAGAGAAGGGACAAAAATAAGCCAGACCATTGGGTTGGCTTTGAAGCACTAAGGAGGGAACTCAGCTTCAACAATCACAGCTTGTGCTTCTTTCCAGCATGTGTTACCTGACAGCCCACTGTGCTGAATAATGCAGGAGGTGCAATTGTTTGTTTTAAATGTCCAACCTCCATCTCTATAAGGGCAGGTAAACATTTTCCATCTCTGTTACCTGATAGTGAAGGATTGTGACCACTGCGGTCATGGAGTGGTGAGGGAACCAGTGGGAGATCTGAAGGGTTTGTGTTTAGCTCTTTAGTGTGTTCTTCACAGAGGTCTCAGTGTTGGGCAAATCATCCACCGTGTGTGGAAACCTACTGCCTCCTGATTTCACTAAAATTTAGGTGTGGACAGCTGTGGAGCTGGACTTCAGTGTTTTGTTTTGGTGCCTGTAAGAGAGGGGAATGCAGCCATATCAAGGCTTGTGGGGATATACACATTAAAAGTGACAAGGCATTCCAAGGCTTCATCTATTCTTGTACCCTGAACAATCAGACAGGACATGGGCCCAATGTTTTCAGATTTTTAAACAGTGCAAAAACAAATTGTGCTAAGCAGCGTGAAGGTAAATTGATTTAAATTCTACCAGATGTTATCAATTGATAATATATCACCATTGCTAGAAAAAATTTACAGCTCACTGAAGGGAGTTGGGAAAATAAAGGGATGTTATCTGGAATACCACATGGTCCAGGAGAACACAAAATAAGACAGCAAGAAACACTGTGATGTCTGTGGGATGGTTCTGTTTGCAAGGATATGGTTCTAGGCTTTAGAGACTCTGGGAGGCAGTGGCACCATTTGTAAACAGAACTACCTCAGCTATCTGCCTGTTTGCCATGGATTCCCTTGGAGCAGGGACTGCAGGGTGAGGATGTGTAATTCCAGCTTGGTTGCCCATGCTGGGGTTTGGTTTATGAGTAGAAACCCTTATTTCTGCCTACAGCCAGTCTGCTCAGCTCCTGCAGTTGAAGCTTGGGTGCACCTTCTGTTTAATCCCCTCAACCCATGAGATGGACTTTGGAGACAGCAGTGCCTAGGACCTCATGGCTCAAACCACCAGGACTTTGTTCTTAAAGCCCTCAGGAAAGAGCATCAGAACTTCCTAGATAATCACCTCCAAATTAGCTGTCAGTGTTCTAGTATAATTAACAAAAGCCAGCAGAGACCTTGGTTGTATAAAAGGAGAAAAATCAAGTAAAAGTAGTGAAAGTTCTTTGATTAAAGTCTGTTCTGTTTGTAAGGCTGGTGCTTAAATACTCTGCCCAGTTCTGACATTCATGACTGAAGAAGATGGAAAAATACTAAAGCAGTTCTTAAGGAGAACCGTAAAAACTATCCAGGCCTGGAGAATAAGCCATAAAATGTGTTTCAGTCTATTCAGTTTCTTAAGGGAGGTTGAAAGATGATTATTTAGGAGCTGACAAATGGAAAAATAGCTGAGGTGGAGAACATGTAAACCTTGCAAACAATACTGAGTGACTCTAAGGAGCAGTGAGATGATATTGGGAAATCAAGTAGTCCCAAATGGTCCTACAAGTTCTTCCAGCCTTAGAAGAACTAGAACACTTGATAAAAACTGCACTTTTAAATGAGTAGAGGACCACAGTTTCCCACCTAGGTGCTGTGGTGCCTTCTGATGTCCTCTTGAAAGGTTTTCGTTTGAGTAGATCTTCACTTGGAAGATTTATTTTGCAGTAGTAATAAATATTTAGCTGATTCATTTGGAATACAGTCAGTTGCAGAAATGAGAGGGAAGCAAGTTTTATATATATATATTTCTTCCTCTCTCTTTTTTGAAATCTTAAATTTTTTGCAGTGAAAACTCTTGATTTTAAAACTCTTGCTGTTCCTTCTGGAGATTTCAGTGCATGCATTAGTGCTATGTTCTTGTAATGCTGGATTATTGGATGATGTGACCTCACAGAATCACAGAATATTCTGAGTTGGAAGGAACTTCAAGGATCACGAAGTCCAGCTCTTAAGTGAATGGCCCATCCAGACCATCCTTTGACCCTGGGATTGTTAGCACCATGCTCTGACCAAATGAGCCAATGTCAGTGGGTGAAAGTCTTTGCAGGGAAAACGGCTGAAAATTAAACTCCTGTAGCTGCAGCACTGTTTGGGATCTAAAATTGTGCTTACAGAAAGATGCTTGCTGTGGTAATCTTACTTAGCACTTTACCACAGTTTTTTTACCAGGCCTACTGCAAATGTCAAGGTCCTCAGTTGCTAAATGTCCACATTTGATTTCTTCCTTTTGTTCCACCATTTTTGTTTGCATAATACTATTTTCTTCCCAGTTTCCTTTTCCTTGCCTCCATGGTTCTTAAATATTTCTTTTAATCATAGCACTCATTTTATCTAACTGTCAGTAACATAACTAAGACTACACTCAGTAAACTGTTTGCATAATGCACAATTACTCAGATTGTGCTGAGTGAGGATCATTCCACGACGGGGCACCAGGGAGACCATTCCTTGTGTCTGATGATGTGTTAACTCATGCAGGTCTTTCTGTAAGACCTGGGTACAAAAGGAGAGGGCTGTGAAAACACACTGCATGACACGTCAGGTGTGACACTGTCACACCACTGAAGTTGGCAGTGAAGGCATTTGGTGATGTTGCTGAGCTGGTGGTGAGTAGGGCATAGAGTCCATACAAAGTAGTGTAGTTTGGGCCTCAAAATGCTTCATTCAGCTTTTGGATTTTGCCTTATTAACTCTCTGTATTTGGCCTGACATTTCTCAGGTTCAAACTTCTGAGAGCCTTATAGGTAGGTGTATTGTGACAGCACTAAAAATATGGACTTCAGAGTCGTGACAAATCTCATCTAGTCTCATAACAGTGAAATGTTTACATAGTTATAAAACACTAAAGCATCTGCCCTGTTGAGGTACATGTTGCTTATCTATTTTATAACATTTTTCATTCTGTTAGCATTTGTCATTTCTAGTGTTGCCAGCTCCAGATGTTCCAGTGTCATGACAAAGTCCTCAAAGTCTTAAGATTTTTACAACATAATAAATTTAGAGTTGTTTTTGTTGCCTTTATGGCTTCTGAGACTTTGGAATATGGTCTGGTTGCATTTCATGTTATTCCTTGTAATCAAGGCTGGAAAACGTTTGTCTTTTTTTGAATGAAAACGGAGGTGACCTTTGGGAGTCATTTGTAGCCACGTCACTTCTACTCAGCCATAAAAGAAGGTGCTCCCAAGGGGATGGGGGGAGGGAAGTAAAGGTCAAAGAACAAAACCCCAAAATTTTAACCCTAAATCTTCCTGCTGTCTAACCCAAGAGATAACTAGAAGCTCTGCAGATGCCTTACTTTTTGAAAATTGGGAATACTCCTGACATCTTCAGCTAGAAATCTGTATGTGCAAGACCTGTCCCTACCTTACAGTTAAACTTGTCTGGGATGTGGAAAACAAGTCGTCCTGTACCAAAATCAACAAAGGCATTTCTCAGAGTATGACCTTCAAAAAAAAAAAAAAGGGGGGGGATTTAAGGAAGTCTGAATACAAGACTTCAGGTCAGCAGGAGCTGTCCTTTTTTGCAAACAGCGTAGCACCAGGAGATCTTAAAACTGTCAAAAATGGTGGGGAATGAGGATTTTGGATAGAGATTCCAAGTGGCAGGTTCATCATCTCTGCTCTGCAGTCGGGTGTATGCTCTCTGGAGAAGCTTTTTCCTTCAAGACCTGGCAGTGGATGCTGTTCTCATTTGTAAGAGGGAAAGGAAAAAGCCAAGGTCTGAAGAATGAAGGGATATGTCCTGCATTTGACAAAAGGAAGGCAAGCCCAGCTACGAGCAAAACAAGAGCAAACAACAAACAAACAAGCAACAAAAACAACAGCAAATTATCTTTCATTAAAACAAAAGAAGGAAAAAGGTAGTCTGCCAAAACACATAGTCTGAGAGTAAGGCTTCAGACCTGCAGGGCAATTTTGGGGTTCAGATCCTATGGACAGTGAAATAAAGGTAAAAGTATTGAGTTGTTTCTCAGTCAGTCAAACTGATATGGCACATAACTTTGTAATACAACATTAAGAAAGGATTTTGCTTTAATTATACATTTAATTTTAGGGGGTTATATTGATTTTTTTATAGATACGGTTTTGACTTTGCAAATAATGGAATAACACTTTCAGTCTTGCAAGAATATCCTTGTGATGTTTTCACTCTCAAGTCAGTGAGAGTCAGTCTCAGTTATTAAAAGTCAGACTGAAGCTTGCAAATCCAGGATGCATGTGTCCTTTGGAGGTGAAAAATCCAATTACAGCAGCATGCGTCGGGGAACCTGCGAGCCTGGGAGGTGGGTTTATCTCGATCTGAATAACGAGGGTTTGTAAGAGAGCTGGCATCACAACTTGCTGGGCCCTGGAGAGAAGCATTTCCCTGTAGATAGCAGCCAGGCTGCTCTTGTTAGAGGCAGAGAAGTTCTCAGTGCACCAGTCAAGCCCCAGATTGTTACAAGTACTGAAGCAGTACGAAAAAATCCTTTAATTTTATAAAATAACCACAGTATCAGACCACTAGCTTATGAAATAGAAGACCTACTTCAGTTGTCTCCTCAGTTTGAGGAGATTCAGACTTACACTTCTAATTCTCCAGGGCTGTTTTATAACACAGCAATGTTTCTGAACAACATTCAGTATTCCTAGAGCAAGGATACAAACCTGGGCCTCTGAGGTCCCATCCCACGGTGGGGCTGCAGAGCCACACAACCCTAAATGAAGTGCAGGAGGAATTGAGACTCACTCCTTCCCCCAGCTTTCCTGCTGGGCTGCAGATACTTAATGACGTTCTTGCCTTTTGGGGGTTTTCATCTCAGTTGGCTGGTTTTTGTGAGACATACATATATACACATATATAAATATACATACAGATGGTACATGAAGTCCAAATGCCTGACATGGAGTTCTGGGCTCTTCTTGGATCAGGAAAACATGGTCCAAAAATCCTGTGTCCCTCCATATAAGATGTAGCCACAGAAATAATCTCCAATTCCCAGTCCTGCACATCTTCAGCAGTGAAATTCTGAAGCTCTGGTTTCAGAGCATTTCTGGTTAAAATCTGCAGCAGTATCAATAGTGCCTAGAAGAGACTGGAAACAAGCATCAGAATATTTGTAGGGTGGTCTGTGGTTCCCAGTTCAACCCTGCTGACAGAGATGCAGGTGCAAACCAGGATGGGGTAGCAGGGCATGATGCTGGGACAGGGGAGCATGAGCCACTGGGCAGGAGGGGAGGATGGGTAAGGATTAGTGGTGCTACTGTGAAGGTAAAGGTTGAGAATACTTTTGCTTTTGAATTTCTGTTGTTTGGGATGAAGAGCTGTGAGCTTGATTTTTGCCTCTTTTTTTTTTTTTTTTTTTTTTTTTTTTTTTTTTNTTTGCATTGTTTCCATTCAGATGTTTCTTGGATTTATTTAGTGGGATTTTTGAGAATATTTTTAATTGGATGTTAAGAAAATCTGTTTCTTGGTCCCTATTTCTGGCCATGGGAACTAAGTCTTTGAGTCTTATTAAAAACTCTACAATGTGGTGTTTTGAAAGTCACCTTGCAAGTTAAGCTGAATTATTCAGCCCTCTAGCCTGCTGCTGCCACCACTTCCACAATGTGAGCAGATTAACTGGTGTCACTTTTCTATTCTTTGATTGTAAGAAATTACCTGAGCTGTAAATTCTCATTGACTTTCTACCTGTGTTTTAAACAACAATGTAAAAGTGAAGTCCTGACTGTTGGGTTTTTTTAATTGTCTTTACAATTCTTAGTAATTCCATCTCTATCAATGGAGGCAACTAGCAGAGCAAGCTGGTCTAGTGGAAAGTGTCCCTATCCATGACAGGGGCATTGAAACTAAATGATCTTTTAAGGTCCCTTCCAACCAAAACCATTCTATAATTCTATGATGACAAGGGTCCGTGTACAGCACACTGTCAGGTAATAAAATTCTGGTGCAACAGGAAAAAAAAACCAAACAGAATCACTTAATACAAACATCTTAATGTACCCATCCATTTGTTCAAGCAAGTCCTACACTCTAGGGTTCACCAAAAGATTTTATTACAGCTGAAAGCTACTAAAGTAAATGTACTGAATAGACAGGGGTTGGGGGAAGCTGAGAGGAAGCCCATCTGCTGAGATGCAGAGAAATCTATGCTTTGTAGGAACACAAAATTTGTTGCATCCCACTCTAGATGCATTTGATGTTATGAGGTTGAGATGGTGAGAATACTGTTTATTTAGGTACCTGAATATGGCATCTGGTTATTCTGGATCCAGGCTTTAGTATCTAACCTTCAGAGCCTTCCATCAAAATGCAACACTAAATGAAAATATTAAGCAGTTTGTATGTAATCCTGGTAATACTGATAAATCCAGTGGTTTCTCATACAGAAAAGACAAGGGACTAGCAAGAAGTTTGGTGCAGGACAGAGCAGTAAAGGCAGTAAATTGGCATCTTGCTGCACTGTTTTTACAGCAGTCAGTCCCACATTTTCCCAAGCAGCAGGACTGACACGGTATTTAGAAGGTGAGACTGAAGAGCCAGTAATGCATTTGTGTTAATAAATGGCAATGTGCCTGGACAGGTCAGAAAGGGCAATGCAACAGGAGCTGGATAAGTGTGAACAGAGGAGTAACTCCATGAATCACTAGAAGGGATGCAGTGTACAGCTGTGATGACTCTCCAGCCTGTGAATGTAGCTGATCTCAGTTGTGGGCTGTATCATTGTGTACCTCCAAGAAGCTCTGGGTTAGTGTAGGATGTACTCAGCAGATAATCTGTTGAGGCTTTCACTGAAAAAAAAAACTTTACTTTTGCCTCACATAGAAAGGATGACAGTTTACTTAAAAACAAGATTCTACAGATACTAGAGATGCAGCAGGTAAATCCACCAGGTCTTCAGCCTCACAAGGGTATAGATCTCCTGTAGGACCTGTGCTGTGTCATCCAGACTGCTGCAGATGTGCCAGCTACCTCAGGCACTTAAATCAGCATTAGACACTAAAGTATAGGCAGCTGAGCCTCCACCACTGGTAATTTATTTAGCACTAAATTGTGAAGCCTTTTGCAAAGGCAGCAGAAATGCAGCCAGTCAGCAGCTGTCGGGGTGAGTGAGTCACAGGGCAGTGAGGTACCCGTGTGTCCCCTCCAGCAGCCATCGACCGTGGCCATCGCTGTCCTGAGGGGCAGGATTCCCCTGAACTGGAGGGGCAGCAGAGATTCCCCCCAGTGAGTCATGGGATTTTGAGGACTTGCAGAAAAATTGGAGAGGGGACACCTTCAGCCCAAGCCTGGGGGAAAGCTGCTAATAGTGAGCTTTACTGCGATGTGGAGGGAGCCCTCTTACTCATGGCTGCATTATTGGGTGGGTTATTGCTGAAGAACCCATATTAGGAGACAATCCTACACTGTCAGTGGGAAGTAGGTAAGCTAATGGCATTCTAGCTGGAATGAGCAAAGAAAAAATTACATAGTGGATTTCATGGAAAATTAAGGCTTTGGGTTGCTGTACATTTTAGCAGTCTTGAGTAAATCTAAACCTGTGTGTATTTTCTGAAATGTTTTGCTTTTCTCTTTCTAAGTCTTCAGCCAGATGTAGTTCCTTACATACATTTTTTATTTCATTTTTATTGTACTGGTGAGGCAAATATTTAAAGAAAAGAAGTAGGGGGTTGGGAGAGGACCAAAAGTTAATGTTATAGCTTTTTAATTAGAAGTCTTTTAAATTACAGCAATTTTATACTCTAGTAAGTTTTCAGGGCCATTTAGATTCTAAAATACCTGCCAACTGGGAAACCAGCAGTTCAGTTGTTTTATTTTTCCTCCATTACATCTGCAGCAGAATGTGACTTTTATAGACATTTGCTTTCCCCCCAATGTTTCCTGCTGATGCGCTTCTTTGTGCCACTGCAGTCTTCAAAACGCTGATACCATCTCACTGCTGTGTGTTCAGCACCTCTAATAGTCTGTGTTGGGTTTTAGGTAGGGAATTGATTATTCTTCTGGGTTTCAGGTGATCCATGTCTGCAGGTCTGCAAGTACCAAGAGAAGGAGACATCCATTAAATGTTCCCACACACCCATCTCCATTCACTCTTCTCCCTGAGCCCTGTGCTTGCTCATGGAGGGTTTCTTCCCTCCTTGCCTTGTTTGCTGGCTCCTGGAAGAGTCATCTGGAAGTGGTGACATTGCCATCAGTACAGCCCAGTGGTGTGCTAAATGAGAGGCAAGTCATGTTAATAGTCCTGCACAACCCTATGTCTCATGAATATTTTAGTTCACTGGCAGAGCTCCTGTTGTGCTGCGTAGTCCATGCTGTGTGGAGCTGCAGTGCTCTGGAATATAATTGGTGAACAGGGAATAAAAGAGTGTTTCACATTTGGAAATTTTCAGTGATTCTTAGAGATAAGCTTGGTAAATTAACATAATGTTGACAGGGAAACCACGGGGAATTGATTTCCATCAGGTCAGATTCGTAGGGCATCTAGTGGGGTTTGATATGGGAATAGGTCAACTCTACACTGACCTATAAAATACACATCTAAATAAACCAAATATTTGGAAATATTAAAAATCAGACCCAGTTATTATCTCACCCTGTGTTTTGATGACGAAAAGAATGTTCAAAAACAAACAGGCAAAAAGCACCTTCAACAATTTGCTATGGGAGTTTTCTCTTTCTTAGCTTAACAATAGTTTGTTTTCCTGAGGGTTCAGGGGTGTTTGGTACTATTCCTTAATCTTCAGAAAGTGTAGATGAGGCAACGAGAAGTAATAATCAGAGCAGAGGACCCTGATCTAAGCAGATCAGACGCTCCAGAGAGCCTCTCGTTGCGTTCAGCAAGTGCCCACAGTGTCTGTCAGTGCTGGTTTGCATTAAACTGCTGCCTGACGGGGCTGGGATGGGACGTCAGGACAGGTTACGGGACGCTCGATGATAAGTGTGAGGCCACCTGTTGTATCTGGACAAGACAAGATCTGATGTGAAAGATAGCTGGAGGTGTTCCTGTTGTTTCCTTGTATTAGAGTCTCTCTTTTTTTTTTTTTTTCTTTTTTTTTTAAATGCAGCTATGGTCTTACAGAGAAATACCTACATTCTGGTTTTGTTGTAGTTTGTCTTTCCCAAGTGGCTTGTATGTATGCATGTGTGTGTGTGTCAGAGGAATCTCTATAGTCTTCACTTATTTTATTTATAGCTTGCAGGGTTAATGTTGTTGCTGTTGATTATTCATAGAGAGCTTTATCAAACTGTTTTCAACTAGGTAAAATTGGAGGGGGGAAAAACTTATATTTAATTATTGATGTGGCCAATCTGGTTTATAGTAGATGTTGTCAATGTATCTTCTTGTACTCGGACAAAAACTTGTTTGAACACTTTTTTCTCAAACCAGATGCCTTTTGCAAGTTTCTTACTTCGAGGTTATGTGTGTGAACCCTGGCTGAAGGCTGACTGCAGGGATAGATTATGTTAAGAGGGTTGAAAATGTCCCCATTCAGTAAAATAATGACCCTTGAAGAAGGCCCAGCTGCCTCAAACCCCATCAGCAGGCTTGGAGCTGGTCACCAGCATTTGGGTGAAGGTGGTGGGCTCAGGGCAGAGCCTTCTCCCAGGAACACAGTCAGTGTTCTCCTTTCGTTTGCCTGATTTTCTTTGCTTTGAAGAAGCATAGTCACACTGGAATAAAAAAAAAAAACACTCCCAAAAAAAAAAGAAAGGTCATGCTGTGTATCTCCCTCAGATTCCTAACCTAACCCAGAGGTAAGGGTCTCTCCTGGCTGACTGATGTCCCTTCAGCCAGGGAAGAATTTTAAAGGGTCTGTGTGGCTCAGATACATTTCCAGCTGACAGCTCTGTTGCACAGGGTTGTTTTAAATGCGAGTTAACTGTCAGCACTGAAGCACACGGCATGAGGAGAAAACTAAAGCAGTAAACTGAAAGTTTGGCTGCGGCGCACTTTCAAGGCTTCGCCTGGTGCGCTCTGGGACGCGCCGCGGCCGGAGCCAGCCAGCCATGGCTGGGCAAAGCTGCCGTCCGCCGAGAGGAGAAGCTGCAGCAAGGCGCTGCCACTGCCTGCCTCCCGCGTGGTTTTCTGCTGGGGCGTTTGGCTCACGTGGCCTGAAATGAATGAAAAAATTTGGCAACTTGATTGGCAGGTCAGCCGTGAGCGGCAGCCAAGATGTGTAGTGGTTATCAGGCAGATCCTGGGCATGGCATCACCTGTGCCACACAACAAACGCAGATGTGGCAAAGACAAATAGCGGGCAGAGAGGAGGATTCGAGTGGGAAGCGAAAGCGGCTTTTGCACAGATGCGCAACTGGAAAATTTAGTAAACCAAGCAAATTGCTTACCAGAAGCTTAAATAGGATTCCTCTGGTATCCAGCAGGATTCACAATGAGTGAGTGATTTATAAACCAGCACATCCACAAAGAGAAATAGCATCGCTGAAACTAGCCAGCCAGTGCCTTAGCAATGTAGTGAAATCACTTCAATAAACAACTTCTTTTTTTAAATAATACTTTAACAATTCAGATTGTTAGCAGTATATTTGTGTAGCCTTGAACTTCTCAAGTGTGTTTTAAAGCAAAATATTTAAACAGCATTTTCTGTGTTTGTAAAGTACTGACTTGAAAGTGATGCTGCATCTTGTGCAGGGCTTGATGAATCACTGGTGCCCAAGGCTGCACAGAGGATCCAGATCGGGCTTTGTTTTAGGTGTTAGTGATTCATCAGTAAGTTCTGGGGAAATAAACTAGAACTCTGGTCAGGTCAGGCATAAGAGCCTTCTGTTCATCTTTTAATCCTGGAAAATAAAATAGATTTCCAGTGAAGAAGAAGAAAAAAAAAAGAAACAGCAGAAAAGTATTGCATAAAAGCAGTAGAGGGAAGATTACTCTGAACTCAGCAAATAGTAGTTATCACTACTACTATAAGCAGTGGGTAAAGGCAGGCTTAATTTTGAATTTTTTTAGAGCAATGAACAAAAGAGTTACTTGGCCGAGATCAAAGGTCTAAAGCTTGTTAGTTGTTGTACTGGGTATTGCTATTTAGGTACCAATTTGGTGACTATTAAGAATTTTTCCAAAGATGATGGGAGTGTTCCCAACAAGCTTTGCCAGACCAGTTCCACTCAGTATTGATGTATTCATGCCTACGGAAATCTCCATGGCCAGGAGAGTCAGATCTTGCACCCCATGACTGAAGAACCTTGGGCTTTTGCAGCTGGAGTGGGAAGTCAGAAGGTGCCAAGAGCAGGGGACGAGTTTTCCTCTCTGTTTGTGGGTATGGCTGAGCTGTGGCTGCTGCCAGGGTCCTTGAGCTGAGTTGTAGAAAGCATCCTGAGTTATTCCTGTATGCTGTGCTCTGCAACCACACGGGGCACAGAGTCCACATTTGGTCTGAGACAGCAGATCCTTCCCTCCCTTCTCCATTAGGCTGTTGTGTAAGGGCCAGGCTGCAGCCAGAACCAAGTTAGCAGATCTAGAGGCACTATAACCTCAGTGGAACCACGTCTTCAGTGTGATACAGCAGATCATTTGACATGAAATACCAGGGAGGCAGTTCTTAGCACCAGCCCTGGCTGAAGAGTGGGAATGAGTTAGCTCTTGGGAATTTATTCATATTTAGTCATAGCTGTTGGAGAGAAGAGGCATTTTTCTGCCTGCCTTGTTTGTTATAAACAATGCACGTGTTATCCTTGTGAAACAAATGTAATATGTCTGCCAAACAAAGTGTTGAGAGACTGAATCTCGACAAATGCAGATAAATTCAGAAATTAAATCTCAGTTTTCAACAGTGAGGAAAATTGACCAAGAGGTCAACATATAAAGAGATTTTTGCACTGGTTCTCCATCACTGTTGATTTTTATATGAAGATTGGATGCTTCTTTACAAGATAAACTATAGATCAGACAACAATCAATTCAAGGAAGTTCTGTGGCTTCTATTATGCAAGAGGTCAAGTTGGGTAATTTCAAAAAGCCCCTTCTAGCTGCCTCTATGAAAAAAGTACCATTACAAAAATCACAGTTTATATAAAATACAATTCTCCTCTTGCCTGATGCTAAATGAATTGAAAAAGCATGTTTGAAGGAATCTAGCAGATTGTTCAAAACACTGTTAAAAAATTGCAGCTGTGCTGGAGACTGAGGCACACTGTATTTTGTAAGGTTAAGCAAATAAAATTTGTTTCGGGTAGACTAAATATGTATTCGTAACCCACGTGGTTACAATTTATCTCACTGTTGATGTCTTTGAGGACATAGTTTTAAAAGAGAGAGCCAAAGTCCTGTGTCACTTAGTTCACCTGTGAGTTGCTCTTTTATCTCCTGTACAGCTGACACTGCAGTGATGGGGAGCATACTCTGAATGTACTCTGCACTGCTGCTTTTTTTGTTTGTTTACTTGGTGTCATCTCTGTTGATGATGACAAGGTCAAAGAAATTTAGCCTCCACCAGGAAGTTGCTGTGGGGTGAGTAGCGATGTTTTTTCCTGCCCTGGAGAGGGGCAGGATTCCCTTTTGCATCTTCCGTGCTGTTGCCTTCACCTGATGAGCTGAGCAGTTGGCTGCCATCCTCATTCAACAACTTGGCTCAGTCTTTCAAGTTTTCAGGAACAAGGCTCTGGAACAGCTCAGACAGAGGCCAGGACCTCGTGTTAAAAGTCCAGTTTGCTGGGAAGGAGAAATAGGAGTCACAGAGAAGATGTGTTGGAATGTCCCTGTGATGCTTGGCTGGTGTTGCTGGTGGTGTGCACAACAGCCTGAGCTGCAGTGCAGTGTCCCCAGGGCTCTGAGCCGACTGCTCCCCAATAGGGAGAGTTTTGTGTTGCTGCAGGTCACTCAAAGTGTGTAGTGACTGGCCTGGTCCTTGCTGCCCTATGCCCTGAAGGTGAGTGGAGGATGGAGAACAGGAGAATTCCCTGTGGTTTTACTGTCACTCTACACTGGAAAGCTGTGGCATCTCCAGCACAGTACTGCATGGAACAGAGCAGGATATATGGTGCAGCTCTAGCATCTCTTAATGATTGTTTTTAGTATCTGTAGTCACCTAAAAGGTTAGGAAATGCAACATTATTTTAGTTTTCCATTTATTTTAGTCATTGTTTTCGTTTCGCTTCAGTCCTTTTGTTCTTCTGCTCCCTTAAACACATCTTTTCTAGAGACAGTTTTGTGGATCCTGTAGAAGACAGTGCTGAAACCCCACCTCAGATCTGAGAGAAATGTGGGCTAACGCTCACGTTTGAGACGTTTTTTGTAGAGACAAAAACCATAGTAACAGGGATAGGTAATATTAAGGACTTTTATCACCAGTTCAGTAAAGACACTGTGATTATTTCTCTCATGCCTGAATACAGGTTAATAGTACCTCTTCAGCTGATTTGCAGGACTTTCTGCTATAGAACAGCCAAGCTGAGTTTGGTCCTCACACGTACTTCAGAAAAAGTCTAAAATTAATTACTTTTATTAATGCTGTTGAAGGTTCATCATGCAGTGGGTATGGGATAGGATGGGGCCCATGCAGTTCTTACGTATTTATCACATGAGGCAAGTCACAGCACCTCTGTGCATCTCCTTCTGTGACATCCTCTCCCCATCTCTTCATTTTTCTGTAATTTTTTGAGCTAGAGACTCTCTCCTGAGGGAGGTACTCTTTCTTATGTATTCCTAGTGTGTCTAGCCCCAGCTGGGATTGTAAGATGCTGCTGTAATACAAACAAACAAATAATAATAACTAGAGATAAGAAGAAAAAGTATCCAGCTTGAAATATGGATCCCAAGGTGCTTGACAGAGCGAAAACTAAGCAAATCTTACACAGAGGTCATTGAAGGAAAATAAATAAGCCTGCTCAACTGCCATATTTACAGGCTCCCAAGAAAGCTGCAATTAACAAAATACATTAATTGAGAGACGTGAAGAATATCTTAAAGCTTAATGCATGGAAAATATGTCTGTATACCCCAAAAATATACATTGCATTGTGAAAAGGCAAAGTTTATATTGCATAGCATAACCAAGCTCAGAATGACTTCTCTTAACTAAGTAAAATTTATGATGCACTGACATGAATCACAGAACACTTTACCAGTATGTAATACGTTAGTCCTGATGCAGTACTTCAGTGTTTCTAATGGAGTCACAAACTTAAAACATTTTAGGGATGGCTGCTTCTGATTTTATTTTTACCGATGCAGCTAAAAAGCCTTGAAAGTAGCTGTGGTAGATCTTGAAGCTGTAACTGTTCTTTCCATATGGACATTTCACTTTTTCAGAACCCCCTGATAACTGTGAAGAGTTTGTGTTTGTTTTTTTTTTTTCCTTTCCATCAAACATTTCTTGTGGCAGTTGAACAAGTTCCCTACATTTCCTGTAGAAAGAGAGAAGAGGGGGTTGGTACAACCTAACCCCTTCATTTTCCTTTCAGTCACAATTTCTTTACGTTGTCATCACTGAAAAAGGCATTTTTATGCAGATCACAGTTCTGTTTATCATCAGGTTGATTGATCCCTATATATTCCTTATATGTTTTCTAGTGTCTTCAAATGATTCAGGATTGGGACTTAAGACTTTTTTAATTAAGTAGATTTATTATATCTTTCATTTATTTCCTCAGCTACATGAATTAAGCTGCTTGCAGTGATTTTCATTGATTCTGTTCTTTAATCCAGAAAGCAGCTTTGTTCTCTCTTGTACCTTAACATCAGTTAAAACATTTTTGGGAGGGGAAATGTTTCAGACTGAAAACAAGGCTAGGAGTTGGCAGACCCAGGAGAGGATGGTGATTGATCAGAAGGTCTTGTCTTGATAGTGTGGGGTTTTATGATACAGCTTCTCCCATTAGAAGCGATAGAGGGAACCTGCTAGGTCATAGAGAGAAGGTGTCCGTCAGAGTTACTATGAATTCACTTCATTAGGGTTCATATCTTACCTTCTTCTGTCCCAAAATTAATCATTTGGAAAATGTGACTTCCAGCTGATTTGAGAGCAGGACTATAAGCCTGAACTCTGGATTCCTTCTTACATATTAAATGCAGTCCATAATATTATTCTGAGTGTGCTTTTTTTGTGATGGACTGCTTTTTTTGGCTTTTATTTTGTGTCTGACATTGGTGCCTCAGCCCTCTGCCTCCTGGCCACTCTGCTGTTTGACTCCTCTAACACTGCCATGGTGTTTGCAAGAGTGAATTCTACTATTACTCCAGGGTGCTTTCAAAGTCCTTCTTGTGGTCAAGTTCAATTCCATTTATTTTTGACATGTGTTTCCTACTTCAGAGACCGCAGCGCATTGCTTTATATTTCTGTCAAACTTTGTTTCATAAAAACTTCATGATTCTTCTTCATTGTCCCTCTTTCTGCTGCCAAGCACTGAAGTCCTTAATTTTTACTTTTTTTTTATAGACATGGCATCGATCACAGCCTAGGGTAGAGGGTTAGGATGAAACATCTACACCCCATGGTTATCCTGGTAGTAAATAATTGCTTCAAGGGTATTTTTTATGCTTTTCTCTGTGATTCATATCATAATGTGGTGTGAATTTCACAGTATGCTTCGAGAGACTCATGTGCATCCCATTTAATTAGACACCTAAGCGAGGTGCCAAAGGTAGGATGATCCCCATATAATCAGAGGAGAGTGCCCAGCAAAGGTCTGACCCATCTCATCACTGACCAGAGAGGGAGCTTTGGGAACAACATGCCTGGGACACTTCATTCACATGCTATTAAATTAAATCCAAGTCAAAGTTTCCCACTTTCAAATACTGGAGTAGATGAAATTGCTGTGTTTCTTGATCATTTATTTACCCATGTGCTTGGAGTCCTTTTACATAAATGTCCTTCAGCTTAATGTCACATAAATTCTGTTACAGACTTCAGTGAATTAATCAAGTGTGCCCTTGAGAATGGTGGATACTCTGTGTTAAGAGTTTGTCCTTGATGGGAGGAGGAGTGGAAGCAGTGACATTGTCATGCTACCAGGGACCATGGCAGGTGATGAGCAGAGGGAGAGACGGCGAAGTCAGCAGGAGAAAAAGAAGGCAGATTTCTGGGAGTGATTTTGCGAGGGAGAAACTAAAAAGATGGGATTATTATTCCATATACCATCTTTCTTCTGAGTGTTCTGATTCAGAAGTAGAAGTTGCTAAGGCGGAAGGAGTGCCAGAAGTGAGATACGATTCTAGTTCTGAAAAAGGAGGAAGTGAAGGGCTGTCATTGAATGTTCACATAGGCAGTGACACTTGGGTACAGTCACTAAGACTGAGAAAATAAGAGTTCTTTTCCTGAAACCAGCTCTGTAACCTTGAAAAATTTGCCTGACTTCTGGCATTGACACCTCCTCCTGGGAGTTGTCCATCTCACCCATTTAGGACATAAGGTCCCTGGATTTGGGTGGCCTCCTGCAGTGCTGTGCCAGTGCCCAGCACAGCTGGGATCACATGTGGACCCTGAGCCATGTTGAAAGCAGTAATACTTTAATACACTGCCAGCCTAGGCAGGAGGAAATTGGGAAGTGCTGTGTGAAAACTTGGAGTGAAGTAACTGCTTTTCTCCCAGCAAACCACCTGGGAGATGTGTTTTGTTTTGCTTTGATAGGTTCTGACACTGTGTCTTATATTGCGACTTGTCAAATTATGTCAAAATTGTGATATGGTGCCGTGTTACAAACCATACTTATTGCTAATTTCACACTAAAATGTTATTCCATATCACTTTGTAATCTGGTGCCATATTTACTGATTTTTGTATTCCATCTGGAACTTATCAGCCTTTCCATGATGTCTGCCAGTAGCCCAAAAGTTCCTTCCTTGATCTTCTCTAATACCCAGGGATAACTTCCATCTGGTCCCAGAGATTTGTTGCTTTTAAATTCCTCTAGATTATTTTCTTTCTGTCTCACTGGTGCTGAAATCAGCTCAGATTGTGTATATGACATGGACATATTTCCTCTTTTTTTTGAAAGGCATTTAGAATATACTAATTTATTTTTAGCTTACTGGATATCCTGCAGTTTTCTTCAGTTTTCTCTCCCATTCCCTCCCATTATTCCAATTCTTCCCATGATTGAAATACTTTTGTAATTCTCCATTAGG
The DNA here is from genome assembly GCA_013397155.1 of Irena cyanogastra. NCBI lineage: Eukaryota > Metazoa > Chordata > Aves > Passeriformes > Irenidae > Irena > Irena cyanogastra. The sequence goes on from VWZV01005878.1 coordinate 342,568, forward strand.
AATTAGTAAAGAGCAAAAGCAAGAAATTAATGTCCCTAGCCCATGGGGCTTTTCACAAAGTTAGATGAAATTAAAGCAAAATAATGAGTAGAAACACAACTGAGTTTTTTACATTCTTTGATTTTCCTTTCTTAATTTATGTAGTAAATAATTTCTTCTTTCTTTTTCTTTTTTTTCTTTCTTTTTCTTTTTTGTGAGATATGTGACTTGTTATCATTTGAGTGAAATTACATACCAAATGGATTTTCATGTTGTTTTGCTGCTTAGGGTCATGACATGTATTTATTATTTTTGAAACACAAGTAGTTTTAATTATTTTGCTGCTACTCATGTAATTTTGGATAGCTGCTAGCAACTGAACTTTTACATTTTTGTTCGTGTTATTAATAAAGTATTGTTTTTAAATTTGTGAAGGTTTGCTGCTGCTTATCCAATGTCAATTAAAACAATCATTTGCAGCTTTGGTCATACTCCAAGAGAGTCCATTTCACATTTATTCCAGGTCATATGCTTGTTCTCCACTTTAACCACCTACTTCTGTCAGATCAAAGCTACCCTTGAAGGTGTGTCAGGAGGTTGGATTACAAAAATGTTTCCATAGCCTGAATATTAATAATCTTGATAGCCTCCACTTTTGTTTTAATTCAGCTTGCCAGCAGAGTCTACATCCCTAACATAAACAGTGCTGCCTTTTGGTTTAATATTCAGTCCTTCCATGTCTCCACAACCCCAGGAGACAACACAGGGCCCTGCATCTCTAAAAATATGCATTTTAACTGGATGTATCAACTCCATTGCTTGCACCAAGGGGTGGCCCTTACAGCTACCTTACATCTTGAATCAGTGGAATTTATCACTCTGAAAATCTGGAGTGCTCAAGGGAGTGAGTTACTCCTCGTCATGAGTGAGCGTGGAAGAACCAATGTCAAAACTGAATTTTCTCTGGGAAACTGTGTTCACTGTTGATCTGAGATTCCAGTTAATATCCCCTCTGCAAGGAAGGTGGTGTGAGACATTGGGAGCTTCTCTGCTGCTGAGCTCCTCATGACTGAGCCCCTCAGAGCTCTGCTCTGGACATTCATGGTCCAGAGGTAGGAGATGTGGTTGACTAAATGTCAATAATTAAAAGATGTAATTCATACTATTTATCACTCACATTTCTGTTTTTCCTTCTGGTAACTCACTGGCTGAAGCATAGCAGATTCATCATAGGTTGAAGCATGGCTTTTTATTATTAAAAAAGGAAGGAAAAGGATTTTCAATTGCAAGATCAGAAGTTTGTTGCATTCCCATTTCTTCATTGGAGACACTTCATCTCTTTATTAAAAATTTTCCAGTAGAGATTATACCTTAAGCAGAGTCCAAATTAACTTTTATTAGATCGAAGTATCTTATTTCCAAAATCAGCAGTTAATGCCACTCAGAATAACTCACAGTTATTAATTTAGTTAAGAATGACAATAGAATTTCACTTTGTTTTTTCCTTTGGGTCAATATTTTCTTAATCAACTTTAGTTTAACCCAGATTAAATTTCATTGCAGAACTTCTCTTTTTTAATCAGTTTATAAACATGTAGAGGTAAGCTAACTTACACAGAATGAACTTTTTCAAGGGAAGCACCAAACAAAGCCTTTGAGATAGTCAATATGCTAATACTAATAATCTTATTTTTCAATAGGTCCTGCTCTTCCTCCCTCTCTGAGAAATAATAGTCTGTGCAACCTGGGATTTGACAGAGAATAACAAAAGCTGCTACTCTGTTAAATTGCAAAGATATTTCAGTATGCCATTATAAAAGCAGTGAAAAAGAAATTAAAAGTAGATGGTTTATTGGAGCTTACAAAGCTGTTAAAAAGGGGTGGTCAGGAGGGGAAAGAATAGGCAAAGAAAACCCAAACTAAGCAGGAGTACTTTGATAAGTGCCCTCTCACCAGTGATGCTGGAGCCTAAGTGTTCTTAAGGAGGTGCAGAAGTGCTGGACTTGCTGCTTCCTGGTAGCACCACTGGGTCTTCTGTCCTGACAGTTCCTTGCTGCAGAAGATTTGCTTGAAGGGAGCCAAGCAAGGAAAGCTTTGATGGGGCAGCTGCTGTTCCCTGCCCCAGTTCAGGGAGAACTTCTGCTGCAGAGTCACCTGTCAAGTGTTGGGTTGAATTCAGACCTAGCCATGCCCTTTCTTCCTCTCCCTCAGGTTTGGTTCACAGGTTTCTTCCACTCCTGGATATGGTTTGGGAGGGTGAATCGTCAGCAGGGTTGGGATTGCTTTTGTTCCTTCAGTGGAAAACTTTCCACCTTTTTTTTAATCAGGACATTTTCAGAGTTATCCTTGTGGTTCTGTCAGGGGTAACTCAAATCAAACCCCATTCCTGTTATTAAGAGTTAAGCCTGCATCTCTGAAAGTAAGATGTCTAAATTTTCCAAATTTCAACTCAACTGTTTACTCAGTATTTTAATATCCTTTATCCTTACGGCTCCTTGCAGTCTTAGTTCCTTGTCTTCTTAGTCTCTTGTCTTAGTTTCCCAGTTAACACAATGTTTTATGCTCAGATGGTGCCTCATATTAGAAATTGTTTATAGCATCAAATAAAAACATGCATAAAACATCTTAGCATTTGTGTAGATGTAATCAAGCAGTTATAATATGGAAAGTCTGTATCCAAATAAAAGTGTTTGCAAATATGCATCTGAGGAAGAACTTGCATAATCCTTAGCACTGCAAACACTTGTGGTTGATACCCCCTGAGAAGTAGTTCTACACCTATTAATGTTTTTCTAATTGTTGTAGAAACACAAAGTGCTTATATATGGGTATTTTAGAGGAGATTTGGGCTTTGTTTCTTGGGCTTTTTTTCTTGAGTTTGGGGTTGGTTTTTTTTTGAGGTTTAAATTGGAGCCTTATTTTTCCTTGTTGAAACAAAAGATAGTTTATACTTCTAATAGTATATCTGGTGCATCACCCCCTTCTCAATAATTCAGTGTTAACAGGATCCTAAAATTCTTTCTCATCACCAGGTACTTTTCAAAGGTACACCCATCTTAAAAAAGTTCTTATGATAATCTCCACAAAACCACTATGTTGTACATGAGGGCTGTGTGGTTCTGTTCTGGTAAGATGCCCTTGTTGATTTATTTGCTTATTGTCAACATGATTTCTGGATTCCCTGCCTGTTGCAGAGTTTGATTTGTAATTAAGGATGCCTCGTGTGAAGTAACCTACAGTAAGCACTATGGTTACCAAGAGACAAACAAGAATTTTAAGGTCAGGTATAAAAAAAATACATACTACAAACTGTTCACTCCAAAATTGCATTTGGGATCCTCTGTAATCCCATGCTGTAGTAAGAAACCTGGCATTATGGCTAAGGGAGAATGTGTGGTCTTTGGCACTTATGCTCACCCTTAGGTTGGTGGAAAGAGATCCCCACAGGTTAAAGATTTTATATGACTCCACAAACCCAATCCGGGTGACCCCAGTACTGCATGAGAAGGTGCTAATGCAGTGCTAATTCCCTAGCTAATAACAATAATTATAAATGGCTGTATTTAAAAATACATTTACTCACACTCGTTTCCATCAGCTGCAGGATGGAGAAGTCTGATACAAGTACACTCCAGATGTTTTCCTTTTTCTGTGAATATTTATGGTTTTGCTTGCAGAAGGAGCAGCACTTAAACAAACACCTTTCTGTCCTTGCACCCTCTACCGTGTTTTGTTTCGGAAAAACGCAGTGTGCACATAAATGTTTGAAAAAAAATGTCCCTCAAGCTTTAGGTTTCTGCCAGACTCCCACTGATAAGCATGGCTCTGCTGGAATTTGCCTGTCCTTTTTGCTAAAGCACTTGCATAGGTAAGATAGCATCTCATGAACCTCTGGGAAGGGTATATGCTTGTTTGGCTTCTGCGTGTATAATGCAAAGCAAACAAGGAGATGGAGAAGATATCCTGTGTTTGCAGGAGCAGCATTGGGCAGAGGGTGTTTACTGCAAATGCACAGAGAACTTTTGCCTTGCATATTTATTTAGCAATAATACACCTTCGCTTCAGCACTACCCAAAAAGTTAAAGGTCATCATGTGTGGATTCGGTGCTGCAGGAGTGAGGTTTGAATACACATTTGTAGTCTTCATCCATCTGGGAGTCTTCTCAGAACCTCCAGACCTCTATGTGTGTAGAGTTAAAAACTGGAGTAGCTCTGAAGGATATCACTTCTATTTCATCAGTAAGGCTGGATTTGCTGGCAGAGCTGGGAGGTGATACCCCCCTTAGCAATACACATCAGGTCATTTGTATCCATGCAGTGCAGGGTGCATTTCTTCTGCTTGCATTTTCTAGTGTAAACAAACATAGCAACAAATAAAATCACAAGAAATCCACGAGCAAGGGAAAAATGTAGCAAACCAAATAAACTCCCCAAGCCAGCTCCCACATGCAGAGTAAATGAAGATTTACCAGTGCACACACATCTTTTACTTGAGCTGTGCCACCTGCCTGTACCAAATGTGAGCCACTGCTGAATGCTGTGCTGGGAGCTGTGCAGAGGAGTGTGGTGTGTAAGACTGGTGAACTTCTGGGGTGGTTTGGGGTGGATTGAAGACTCTGTAAGGATTTATATGTACGTTGTTGTTTTCGTGCAGTTTGTTCAGGGTAAGACAAAACCCAGCCCTTACCTGCAGAAGTGCAGTCCCAACCCAGCTGGACTCAGTGACTTGGTAGAAGTCAGAATTTCATCCCATGTGTTTGGGTAAGCACAGGTAAACCCCTGAAAGTCTGAGCTGCTGTGGCAGGGTGGGAAGAATGATTCTGTACCTTGACTACACCTGTTCATAGTCTTAACAGAGGTGCATTTATGGAAAGGTTGCATGATCTTCAGAAGGGTTCCTGGAGAATATTTTTCACGGTAGCAACACTATCATGCGCTGTAGTGAATGAAAACTCGGGATATGCTGGGAAAAACTCTGTAATTCAGCAAATCACTTAATTCTGTGAATGGGAACGTTTTCCTTCCAACTTCAGGATACAAAGAATTCTTTTACATGAATTCTGTAAGCTTCAGAATTAAAACAATGGCAGAAATGTTCTTTTTTATACCATCAGATTTGGATGATTCCCTTTTCAGGCAATGCAAAAAGTAAGTTGGCTGCTATTGTCTGCTTCACCAGTCTTATTTTCTTTCTTGATTGTTATTGTTCTTATCTGCATTATCTTACTGCTTGATCAGTGTCCTCATACATGGTTTGTTTTATTACACCTACTTAGAATACTTAAAATAGCTCAGTGGCACTTGAAGAATAAATCTGGAGTTAATTTGATTACAGTGGTTATAAGATGTAGCAATTAAGTGCAATAATTTTTAAATAGTATGATTTTATAAACATTGAATGAACATAATGTAAGCTGCAGTTAACTCCTGCAAATTTATAGTAAACAACTTCATTGTTTATTTTGACAAACCTTCTGGAAGCTTGAAAAATTAATTTACATTTTTATAGAAGTTGTTCATGCCAATAAGAAGAGAGCGCTGTATGTATTTTAAAGAGTGCACATTTAGGACAAGAGATTGAATGTCTTCAGGAATTTTTTGTGAAATTACTTTAGGTTTTTTAAGTAGGGTATAAAATTTGGTTTGGGATGGCCCTGGTCTTCTTACCGGTTTGAGATTTCTTCAGTGTATGTTGTCCAGTAAAGGAATGAAAAATTGTTCAACACAAACCATAAACAGCCACCTCAGTGAGAGAGGCTAAATTAAATGTGCTCTCCAAAGTGTCTTTGCTGCCCTTTTTGAAATTCAGCAGTGAGATCTGGGCCCTGAGTAGATGGAAAATGTCATCAGAACAACATGGGGCTGGGAGAACTTGAGCAAAATGAGAAAGCTGCTCCTGAATTAGGGAAGGCATATATTAATTGTTTGGCTTATTTGCTTTGCTCACTTTGGGCTGATTTTTGTAAGCCACCATTCTCCAAAGGGAAAGACAATAGTCCATTCCCTCCAGGTGACAAGAAGATCCCTTGTTACTGCAGTAATTCTTCACAGTTTTTCAAGCTGTGGACACACGTATAAATAAAAAATGAAGAGCTGTCTAAGAGCTTGCACATACAAAGACTGCAGGTAAGCAAACCTTTTTAAATAAAGGGTTTTTTTAAATAATGAGGCAATAGCAGAGCCTCCTAATTCAGTGCTTCACTGGCTTTCTGTTGAGGCTGGTTCAGCTCCTTTGGGAATTTAAAGCCACTTTTTAACCTGCCTCACTTCTAAAGGCAAACCAGTTAGCTTAAGTTTCAAATGTACACATGTGGCTCAAGCTCCTTTTGCATCTCCAGAGGGGCACACTAAGAGAAAACAATGGTATGTTACTGCAGCTTGGTTGTTACTTGTTGTTTTACAGTAACTGAATTTCTTGTGGTCATCTGTGTATAACCTTAGTCGTGTGTAGAAGAATTTATTGTGATTCCAAAAAATTCCATTAAATTCTCATTTTAGTTCAGCTTTTGTACATCTGTTTTGGTGTTGTTTTGCTTGTATTGTGTGTCAGTCCTAAGGTCTTACCCTTTCAGCTTTATGTGTATGTCTGTGCTGTCAGTTGGGTAAAAAAAAACAGGGAAGAATTAAACTGAAATGAGACATGTTGGTTAATGTAGATCAAGGATAACACAAATTGTTTTATGGGTAAAAAAAATCCTTGTTACTGAAAGTGGAGTGCCATAAAATCTACTTTACATAGAATTTAAGATTTGATAACCAAAATCTTAATGCACAATTAAAAAAATATTGAAACAGCTTCCAGCTGTCAGACAAGTATGTCTGTGTTTCATGTCTCTGACTCCTTAATGTCTTTTCAGTTTAAGCCATGTCCCATCCCTGCTCATCCTGAAGCAGGGAGGCAAACAGATGGGCAATAGTAAAAGTCTTCTAGCAAAAGACTATTTTTTACTTCTGATTTCTGCCTAATTTTTTTTTTTGCTAAGTTTAGAGTGATAATTGCAGACTGTAGGAAACAAGAAACATGTATTGACTAACTATATCAAGTGAAATAAAAGTAATATATGTTCCTTATCACCTTTACATCAGAGGGCTTCCAAAGCAGCAGCTCTGTATTTGAGTTGCTTTATTTTCCCCTCAAATCCACAGTGGCTTTGTCCTCTTGATGCCTTGGCTGCAAACACAGTCTGTAAAGGCATAAGCCAGAAGGGATCTTGGGGTTCTGTTTGCTTTCTGTCATATACAACAAGCCTAAATTTGGACGTGGGTAGATCACCTTCACAGTATAAATGAAAAATCAGATTTTTTTCCTCTTTTATTTTCTCTGGTTTTATTGCAATCGGTCATTGAAAGAAAGCCTGGAGGGACATTCTGGAATGCATTTTTCTTCTTCCTGTCTTATTTTGTACATTTGAACTACTTCAGCAATTTCTCTCCTTTTGCTGGACAACTCCTCAGAGAAATTAAAGAATTATTTATTTATGATTATTAGTTTCCTTTCAGCATTTTAAAAAATGTCTTCAATGTTTGAATCACGCCAGCAGGCATCACAAGCAAAATCTGTAGCAAAGAAAACAACAATATAGCAAAAATAATGACAAATTCTATCCAGAGAGGAGAAGGGAGGTGAGCTGTTCAGCAACAATAATTAAACAAGTTTCTCCATGCTTCAGATGCCTCTGGAAACCACCTGGCAAATTGATGGGGTTTGGGGTATGCCCTGAAGATGGAAAGGTATGAGATGTTTCCTTTGGGGCTGAGAAGGAGAGTGGTTAGCTCCTAAGCCTATGTGAAAGGCATTTATTTTTATAAACTCCTGATTAGCAATAAAAATTAATGTTAATCATTAATGTTTATCAAACACTGTCCTCTGAAAATGCTGGATATGCTTCCATTTCAGGCAGGTTTCTGCTAGGCAGCTTTTCCTCTTGAAGCCAGTTGGAGAAGGACTGCTCCATTCTTCAAATTCATTCATTCTGGGCTCTCTGAGTATTTAGAGGAAAACAGGAGCTCCCCCTGCTCTGCCTTCGTGCAGCACGCCGTCGGTGGAGGCACACCACAGGAGCCATCTCTTTGAGCTGTGTGGAGCACAAAGCTGGCTGTTGGCAGCCTCCTGAATTCACTTCACCTTGTCTCCTAATTCAATCTCATAGCATTTCCCCTTGCATGTGAAAGAAGTGGGGTTATGCCTCATTATGAGACAGTTTCAAGCAAAAGGTTTTGCCTTCTGGGCTCTCCTAGAGTCAGTACCTCTTGATCTCTTTGGTTGGTGGCAGCTGCCTAATCACAGTGGGAATACAAGTATAAACTCAGGGCAGCAAAGGACAGGGGATGCTGGTGAACACAGAAGAGTTTAATTGTAGCCTATCCCACAGTCTTAGCCAAAAGACAAGATTAAATTTGGGTTGTTGGAGCAGAGGCTGATCTGCACCTTCCTGGAGACCTTGGTCTCACCAAAGGTCAAAGATGTTAACAGACCCCCAGAGAACCCTGAATTTCTTCACCCTTCAGCAGACACTGAGGACAGGCTACAAGGGATAAAAAAATCTCTGATTGTCATTTCTTTAGAACACCCAGAAGTTGATGTGTGGCCGTCACGTATTACAAGAAACCAGTGTTACTTTAAATCATCTCCTTTGTTCCACCAGTTGTTTCTCCTCCCAAGTTCCAGCATCTCTGTAAGGAGTGCAGCTCTGTTTGGCAGTTGGAGAGGACACACAGAGGGTGCCAAAGGCAGACATCCATTTCATAATTGACCTTCCTTTTCCTGCAGATTGTCTGAACTGTCAGATGAGCAGGATTCTCTCGTAGTAGCAGCAGAAGCTCCCACTACAGCTCCTGGCCTTCAAGGGTCATCTCAGAGATCCTCATTGTTTCTGATCTTTTCTTTATTAAAGCAAAAGAAAATAATTTTTCAAACCTTTCTGTTCTATTTCCTTTGAATATCCCTTTCAGATATTGCAGAATAATCTTATATTTTTGTAGATAAGGCTGTTCCATTGAGAAGGCTGTGGGTGATGGCTTCCCTGTGCTCCTTTAAGGTCTTGATCTTGGTTTTTTGAAGTTGAATTGCCAGAAAGGGCCTTCCCTAGAGAGCACATGCTGGATTTTTTTTCCCTTATACGTCCAGAGAGGTCTGCATGTTCTTTTGAAACCTGTGGGTTTTGTGGTCACAGAACATCAGTTACCCTAATTAAAAGAAGATTTTTGTAATGTCTTTTTATTTTAAACTATGCAAAAATTCTGTGGTGAGATAACCTAGCTGGAAAAAGCTTGAGGAATAATCCTAAATATGTCTATGTGCCAGCCTTCATCCGTATTACATCCAAGCTGGGCTTCCTCTGGCATTTGAGAGTAATAAACCATCTAAAAGGAATTGCTCCCATGGTCATGGACTTCCATTTAGTTACATGGAAACTGGTCTAAAGTGTTCTGAAAGATAGGATTTTTCTCCCCCGTAAGATGACCTGAAAAGGATCTTTGCTCCTTAAATCTAAACCCTTGACATTGCATGGAATTATGTTACTGTGACCAGGAGTTTCAGTCTCCATCACTGCCTAAGGAAGCCCTTTCAGAACTCCACTTTTCTGCTGGTGTGTTCAATGACATGGCATGACCTCTCCCTATAAAGAAAAACCTCATTTTTTGTTTACCCCCATATTAGCAGGGAGCAATTATACAACCTCATGCTGTTATCTCTTTCCTGTCAGCTTCCTTGCCATGTGCTCCCTGCAAGATCCAACTTCCATGGTGCCAGATTGGACCGTGAACTTATCTCCAATGGAAAACAGTTTGCAGCTTTTAGATTGAGGTTATACCTGCTAAAAAACACTGCTATTTAGACCTGGTGAGCTCACCAGGAGGATATTAAATAGATTATCTAATCTGTTTGTTTCTCTTCCTCCTGTTGACATCTTGTCAGTTTTGTTGTTAGTCAGAGTTATGAAAAATGGACCTGAAAGGAGCCCACAGCATGTGAGCTACAGCATGTTAAGAAGGTAAGAAAATTGCTCAGGGTGTCCTGCATAGAAAGTTCTCTGGATGAAGACAGAAGGAGAAAAATGCACTTGTACCGCTTTGAATGTGTTCTATTTTAGATTACTACACAGCCAAAAGGCAAAGTGTAACTCCTTTAGAACTGTAACTAAGAGCAGCACTGTCCCAAAAACCGAAACAAGGAGAAGCACTTTTGAGATAATTGAGGTCTTTTTCTCTTCTCTATTCATACTCCTTTCAGTGCAGCAGCCAAGCAGACTCATGGCAAGTCTGCTGCCAAGATCCAGAATACAGCCAGGAGAGCTTGCCCAGTGAGGGAAGTATTGTGAGGTCAAAGCAGGTGTGTGTGCACACTCCTGGTACCTCCGTGGGTACAGTTGCAGTCCCACTTGCTTATTCTGTAGCTCAATCAGTCCTTGAAATGACCACTGTAGGTTCAGCATTTAAAGTGGGTCCAAAACCACAGCAGTTAAGCCCAAGCCAGCGCGAGGTGAAAGGCCTTTGAACACATAACCAATACCATGGCAAGCATGAGAGGCTGATATTCCTGATCCATAGGTTTAAGGAATTTCTGTTTCCATTTCTGATAAAATGAGTTCCCACAGTTTTAGTGTAACCTAATTGAACAGGATTTGAGCTACTGGGTTTTTGCTTGTTCCTTGTAGACTGTTCCAAGGCTGGTCAAGAGAATTTGAGCAGTCCTGTTCTTCCCTTTGAGATACAGAGACACAAGGCCATCCTGCTGCTGCTGGCTGGTGTAGGATTTCATGTAATACTGCCTTGATCCTGAGCTCATAGGGTAGTAGGTGCTACCAGAAGAAAGTGCAGTACTTGGGGAGGGTGTCTGTGTCTGTATGCAGGCAGATACTCTCAGGAACATACGACCTGACAGCAATTGCTTTGGTTCCATCTGCTTCTGTTCTCCACCCAAACATGCATACTTCTACCAAAGAAATAAAACCTTAAATTACTTGTGTGGTCTGCAGCCGAGCTACCAACAGAACATACATATATATATTGCATGAGCCAAGCCCTACTGTTCCCAGGCAGCTCAGCTTCTTGCCGTCATTTCAATTACAGAGTTTTGTTTTAGTGTGAGATGAGTAAGAATCGTGAGTTTTGGCCCGAGACTGCTTCAGCAGTTATGTGTCATGCTTAATTTTACTGCACAGCAGTTTGCCAGATATACCATATTGGAGACGTGTTGATCTTTGTCGTTTCCAAAACTGACACTTCCTTTTCCAGTCCTGCTTGTTAAACTATTTCAGTTGGACAACACTGAGCTTTTGAAAAAGGCTCATGCTTCACCCCATTTTGATGCTGTGTTTTAATTTAAGGGTTTAGTCAAGACTTACATGCCAGTTCAGGTTGTGATATTTATTTTATTAGTAAACATAGTGATACTGGGATGAAGCCATATTACAAACACAGATACACCCTTGGCTGGTCTAGTGATGGAGAGGCATGCCAAAACCTGTTTTGCTACCCATCAGCTCTTGTTTCTGTGTTGTTTCTAATTTTTATGTGAACATTCTGGCTTTCTCTTTGCTACAGAATTAGTCCTGGTCATACCAGTACAGCTTATTCCAGTACAAGCCTCTAGTAAAGGCAGTGCCATAGTCTGTTTTAAAGCCGTTATGAAAGGTCAGAAAAAGTGGTTTGAAGGAGTTTATTACAGAGTTTTAGGATTAGGGCTGTCATCTAGCTGCTGGAATTTCAGTCAGTAGGGCTGTTTCCCAAGTTGGCCAGAACTTGAGGATGTTTTGGTTCCTTGCATGCTGAATTATTAATCTCCTCTTAGATCTCAGGTGGGTGTGGCAGAGCATGTGAGGACAGGAGGAAAACAGGGCTTTCTATAAACTGCAGCTTGAGATAAATGAAGCAGCTGCTGTTGGTCTTTGCCTGTGTTACCTGTGTGCATTTTTCTGTGTATCTGCCCTCTGGAATATCACGTAACTGTAGAACCATGGAATGGTTTGCGTTGGAAGGGTCATTAAGGGATCACCCAGTTCCAACTCCCCTGCCATGGGCAGGGACACCTTCCACTGGACCAGGTTGCTCCAAGCTCCATCCAGCCTGGCCATGAGCACTTCCAGGGAGGGGGCAGCCACGATCTGAAGTTGTCCACCATATAGGGCTTATTGTAACCCCTCATCTGTCTGAATGAATCTTCCCCAATCATCTTAAAAATGTAATAAAGAACAAACATACAGAGACAGCTCTTCAAGAAATCAACATGTGGAATTTTCATGCTTATGTGATTTTTTCTTGTAAAATGAAACAAGGACAGCCTAATTTCATTTTTTTTCATTAAGAAAACTTCTATTTTTATAGAAATTCTTTCTTTCTGACATAGATGCTTGCATTTATTTGTGATTGTTTCATTTGGGACTGAGTGAAATCAGTAAGTGCCATTGATTTGTGCATCCACTGGGCTATGCACATGAAGTTCTGTCTGCTTCTGTGTAGCTCTTGTTGAAATCCAAAACTGCATTTATTTTTGGTGCGAACACAGCCAGACAGAGAGAAGTTAATCCCAGCATCTTGAATGCAGCATTACCTAAAGGCTGATGATACAGAAATAATTGAAAGTAAGTACGCAAAGTTGTTGAGATAAATTTTGACATAAAAACGTAGATTGGTTCATAAAAAGTTGCAGTGACAATAGGTTAAAGTGACAGCTTTTCAACAACTGTATAAGCCTCCGGATGGAAGGGAATTTGGCTTAATGAATTATAGGCAGTCTGTGTAGCACAAGCTCCTTTTATAGGACCAGCTCAGAATAAAGAATAAACTTATTCGTACTGGCATGTGTTAAATAACATCATTGTTAAAAACACAGGGTTGAAAAGAGACTGAGAAATGAAGGAATTAAAAAAAACCCACAAAAATACTGTTAATATCTCAAACTTTGGGCTCATGAGTAGGGCACTGCTTTGTTTCAGAATGATCTGATAATGAAAGTTGTCACTGGCCAACTATGGAGGCTCACAGCCTTCTGGTGACGAGGTGACCCTGCTGCAGGACCTCCTCCTTTGTGCACTTGCTCTGGGTCTGGAATAGCCTGAGCTGGTTAAGGTTGTTACTTACACCTGGGGACAGATAGTCAGAGCTCCTGAGAACACTTAATTCCCAACCTGTGCCACAGACAGGCCACATGACCTTGGCAAATTACTTAATATCTGCTTTCCCATCCAGAAAATGATGATGATACTTAACCTGCCCCCAGGAGAAGCATTTAGGCTTCATTAAGGATTAGGACATGCTTTTAGTTTAGTTAGTTGTGTAGAAATGTGCTCGGTAAGCAAAAGTTATTGTTAAATAATGAATGAGGAGAAAAGCTGTCAAAGTAATCTAAAGGACTGAGCCAGTCTGGGAGCAGTATCCGAATAAAATCACATGTGCTGTGATGTCAGACCAGGGGAGTGCGACTGAAAACTAAGAATAAGCAGCAGATGTCAGTGACTCATTAAAATAACAAACTTGTATTTCTAATTTTGTCAGCGTACCGTGGCACTTTCGATAGGATGGATTAGCCGCTGATGAGCTTGTAGGATTTTTGACACACGTGGCGGTGACTTAAGGACATGGCTGTAGCCTTCTGCCTGCCTTGCTGGATCTGTCTGTGGCTGGCTTACCAGGCAGGATTCAAATACACAGACTGAGGATTCAGAAATGCAGGAAATTTCCGTGAAGCTACTAATCGTGGATGTATAAAATTGCTAAGTTCTCTGTGTAGGGAGCTCTTTATTTTGGTAGGGACTATTTTTCTAGCAGGTCTGTGACTCTGTGACTTCAGAAATTTTCAAGTGGCCTGATTTGCTTCTTCCAGCTCAAGCCAGCAGCCATGTCATGGATGGATGCATTTACTGTGGAAGTGGAACCAATACAAAGTATTAGGTATTTTCTTACAGCAATAATTATAAGGATGTGTAATTATTTACCCCACTCCCTGTTTTGTGAGTGCAGAAATGTTAATTGTACTTGCAAAGCAGATGCGTATGTTTTGTCAGCACAACTGTGTGTTTTTGATACCCCATCTCCTCAAACTCTGCGAGGACTCATTTTTCTCAGCATATTTTATACTTAGGAGCACCTGGATCATTACCCATGCACCTCATGAAGCCTTTTTCTAACTCGTTTTCCTAATTAGCAGCCCATCCCTGCCTCGTGTGGATAATAACGCTTTCATCCGTGGATAATAACACTTTCATCCTTGCACAGGTGAAAGGATGCTCTCCACAGCAGCCATTTTTTTTTCCCTTTGCATCTCTAAAACTGCCTAACGTTATTTTGGGGACGGTTTTTTGTACGAACCCCGAGCTCTGCCAAGACACGCTGGAGGTCCTGCCAGAGCTCGTTGTGGAGCTCCTGGAAGAGAGAGTCTGGGAGAAGAAGGAGCTGAGCGGCTCCGTCGGTCTTCGCCTGCCCCGGGCACCGCGGCTCTCCCGAACACAGCAGAGCCTTGTCCAGCACTGAATGACAAGCACTTCTGTATTAAGGAAACATCAAAACACAGCTTATTTCAATCAACAGAGGGTTGATTGAAAGCGCAATAAATGGCAGCCTACCAACAAAGATTGTTGCTCCGGGTAGATAATCTGATTAGTAAATATTTATTTCATTACAAAGTCCCTTTTATGGTTTGATCCATGTTCAGTCAACAATTCTAAGTGACCTCTTCAGCATTTTAAATGGGATCTGGAGGTTCTGCCATTTGAACCAGGGATACCATAAACAAATAAAAGAGTTTCAGTGCTCTTGGAGGTAGTGGTATGAAATGCTGTAGTATTTATTTAAAGAATAAGTGGCATCTGCTGTTTGATTAGGCAGTTTGTTTACTTTGAACTAACTTGTTTAATCTTAAACTCTGAGAAGATACAGAAATATTGCAGTCATCTGGGGACAACTGAAAAATATTAACTCCTCAATTGCTGTTATGTGGACATTCATGTCACTGGTGCAGCTCACTAACAAATCTCATAACCTAATGGCCCACAAATTGTTTGTACCTGGGTTTTTCAAGAACAGTTTTCTGTGGTTTCTGCCCAGACATGCCTGGTGTAATCAGCTATCAGGAAGAAAGGGAAAATATACAAATTTTCATCAGCTTTGCTGGTGTATTATATGTACCAAAGCACAGCAAACAAATCTGAAAATCTTAATAGTAGAATTACACATATATATTGCTCTGTCATTGTCCTCAGAATTCTTCAATGTAATGTTCAAGGTCTGCTGGTATAATAAAAGCATTTTTACTTTGTCCACTGTATCAGATAAAGGAATGCAGATTGAGGAGAATGCAGTACTTTCTCCCACTGGAGGTTGTGGTTTTAGCTTTAAATCCAGAAAATGCTTAAGAGAATCTTATGAAATGTAATAAAGTTCTCTTTCCCTGAGCTCACACTCTCAATCTGAAATTGTATTGAGGGAATTTGGGTTTCAATAGTGTCCTTACGGAGCAGCTATGCTTATTACTTAGATATTAGAGATGCCCTGTTGATGTACAAGCGTTTGAATTCCAAAGGGAAATAAAGTCTGTATTTTCAGCTTATTATTGTACAATATTGTAGGCATTCTGCAGTAAGCGCCTGAAAAAAACTGTTCTTTTTCCCTTCTAACTTTCACCACCTAATGTGCTGTCTTAGCTTTCTACCTCTACTGCAAAAGAAAACATCAGCTTAAATTTCCAATTCCCTAGTAAGAGGTTACGTACATTATAACACTATTATAGCTAATGTAGTTTATGTACTTAATTCTTTGTGCTAACAGTGGTGGCCACAGTCTGAGGTTGTCATGACACCTAGGTGTTCAAAGAAAGGACTAAAATTACCCAAGAGCAGGCTGAGAACCAGGCAGCATGTCCTCTCCTCCTTTGTCTATTCCAGCACTGGCATTAAACATCCTGCTGAGTTTGCCCTATAAATACAGAGGCACACCCCTGAGCACAGCTGTGGGATGGCTCAAAGAAGAAGAAGCAAAACTGTGCAGCAGGCACATGGAGGAAGTTGTGCATGCCTCATCCCTGGAAGTGTTCAAGGCCAGGTTGGATGGGACTCGGAGCAATCTGGTCTAGTGGAAGGTGTCCCTGCATACGGCAGGGGGGTTGGAATGAGGTGATTTTTAAGGTGGTTTCCAAACCATGCCTTTATTTGATGATTTCTGTGTACTCAGAAGGAGCTGCTCTGGGTAAAAATGCCTTGTCATGTCCCTCACCATCTCTTTTTAACTTGCATATGCTCCTGCAGTGTTGTGGGAATACCTTGCTTACAGCCTGGCTTGTGAATGCCTTTCTAAATCATCCTTTTTCTCACCCATGCAGTAGAAATGGAAAACTGAAAGCTTTCTGCTTTCTCTACTCTCAGCATGAAACAGAGCATGGAGGGGATGCTCCAGGCAGGCAGCAGCTCCAAGTTAACTGGCAGGTCAACAGGGAAGGCCAGGAGCTGGTCAGTGTGCTCCCAGTGCAGCCAGGGTGATGTGCCCGCCTTTTGTAATGGACAGGGTTATTTATAAATGGTACACAGAGGGATTTTGAGGTCTGCAAAGGCAGAGCCAGGGCAGCATCAAAAAAATACTTGAAGGTTTTAGTTCAGCCAAGATCCTTGGCCGTGTTTTCCACAGCCCAAAATAAGCTCCAAAATGAGAGGAAATGAAAGACTTCTACTGGGTCTCAGAAGAACTTTCTCCACTTCAAGTTGTGCAGCCATTAAAAGAGGGACAAGAAGTGGTATGCAGATATCAGGAGAGCTCCTCTTCTCTGTTTTATTTTTTTCTGACACCAGCAAGTACATAAATCTTGCTGCTTCAATAAAAATTAAGGGCAGGATTTGCCCAGCTGAAATCAGGAAGCTTTGGCATTGACTTTGATCAGGATGGTTGGAGCTGAGCACCCACATGACTTCTGGTTCATGATTCCTGTGGACAGCTTCATCATTTTTGTACATAACTGGTCTACTTTGTATTTCATTATGTTTATTTAAGCTGTATTTTAACTTTAGATTTGGGGGGACGTAGCCCCTGAGGTTCATTTAGGAGTGGAGGAGAAAAGTCACTCTTGTGCTGTAATGCCTTTTACGTCTTCCTGATGTAGCAGGATAGAAGACATGTAATAATTTATTGCCATGTTAAATATTGATTTATTATTTTTCATGGCACATTTATTCAAAGCTTCATGCCATCAGGTTTGCACCATCACTCTGTGTGTGTGCACGTTCACACATGGATACTCATTAATATCAGATGTCCTGTCAATTCCCTGAAGTGACACAGAAGTGGACCATGCATTTGAAACTGTATATTGGTATTTAAGAATTGCCTGTATCAATTAAAGATTTTCCTCCCAAAGAAGGGAAGAGCTCAGCCAAATAAACAGAAAGTTCTTCTGAGATGTGCAGTCTTTGCTGCTGAAATATGGAAAGGGATTTTTTAACCTAAAGAATAATTTTTGCAAAGCCTGTAGTACACAACTCACTGAGCTGGGTTGATGGCTGGACATGTGTGTTTTTGTGTGTTTCCACCCTTAGTTTCACAGATTTCTTATAAATAGCAAGGAGGCAGCTCTTCAAATTGAGGCTCCGTACATATGGCTGCAACCTTCACAGCCCTGGAAATGATGAGGCAAGCTGGGAGAGCCTGAGCACACCTCTCAGGCAGAGCAGATTGAGACAACTCAATAGTATCACCCATTGCAGTAAAGCCTGATGAGCCAATTGTGCTGCATTTCTCCAGCAAAATGCAATATGGCTGATAAATACACTGGACAAATTGAAATGGGAGCTATTTCCAAGGGAGTTCATTGTGGAGAGAAAAATTTCCCATGCTCTTTTCCTATGCTTTAGTTTTCATTTTTATGGGGTTGAAGAGGTCAGGTTGTTGATAGCACATCCTGTGAATTGTGAGTCCTGCAGGTGGTGGTAGATGTCAGGGGGCTGTCCCCACTTCCCCACACATCAGGGCCTGGAAAATCCAGATAGGTCTGGGAGTTATTTTTCAGTGGGTTGGCAAAGAGTTTGCTGGAAAGAAGTAATTGTACAAATAGCTTCTTTCAGAACAAAGTGGATGGTCTGACTTGGGCACCAAGGAGTTGATAAGCAATTTCTGGCAGTTGTCAGCTCATCACACCACTGGCCTCTCCATCTTTGAGCAACAGCCTGACTTCACATAGCATTTCCTTCCACTGCCAAGTACCTGGCAGCTCCAAAATGGAAAGGGCTTCCATAAACAAACAGATCCTTGCATGGACCAGAACTCATGTCTCAGTCTCCCTGTAGCATTGCCATGGGATGCCTTTGCTCTCACCTTCCTCAGTTGGAATTTGAAAAAGCCAAACTCAGACTCAAGAGAGAGGCTGTTGCACTGTAGAGTTTTTAACCCCTGACTGATCACTGGCAAATTGCTTCATGATTGGGCATATCCACTGTGGGCCAAGGGGTGATGAAGGGCTCACAGGAGATCCTCCACATGTGCCTTTTCTAAATATAGATTATATTGATGAAATCCTGGTCTCCAGAGGGATTCTAAAGTGGACAGAGCCCCATGTTCCTGTGTTGTACCCTGTCCATAGCACTCACAGCTTCACAAATAGGAAACCCTGCCAGCCCATCTCCATTAAGGTCTTGGGGTGGTGTCACCCACAGCACACTTGGCTCATGGGTGACAGATCTGACCTGAATTGAACTCCATGGTCAGCCACCACTTCAGTCATGTCACACTCACTTGTCCAATGTCTCTTTCAATTATGCCCTCTGTTCATATGTCCTTTAAGAAGTTTCTTTCCTAACTTCCCTCTGTTAAAAATTTCATGCTAATATTTTTCATTTTTCCCCAAATCTGTCTGCTACCTGCCCATGTTGTGTCCTGTTTACTGCTGAAACTGCTTTGCATTATGTATTCAGTAAGAAATGCCTTGCTCTACGAAATGCCTTCTGCCTGCAAACACCCCGTTTCCCTTAAGACTTCCAGCAATGATCTCTGAAAATATCCACACCACTTCACAGAGAGCTTGTCTCTGGTGTATTCAGATGTCAAACTGTTTGTGTCTCGGCTTGGAGCAGACACTGTCTCATTTGTTTGCAAAGCCCTACTGTGCACATGGGACACTTCTCAATAAATAATAGCACCAGATTTGTCTGCTGCATCCTATAGTAAAATTTCAAAATAACCCCAAACTTTTCACAGTTGAGGACTGTCTCTCCTTGCTTTCTTCTCTGCATTTTAAATTATGTTTTTGCTGTGCTTCCATTAAGCTTTTGCAATTGCATTCCTCAGTGAGAGAGCTCACCTTACACAAAATCAGGCTAAAAATCAACTACAGATTCCCTGTCGAGAATCTTCCTGGAAAGGCTGGAATTTCTTATGATGAAGAAGACACCGTGGTCTCTAATACCACTTCCTTTTTCTAAGCCTGGAGACTGGGTGAGATGAAGGGTGAAGTGAGGAGCAGAAAGAAAGCTGATGCATTTCATGTGAGCTGAACCCACCATGGGTGTGGGGGATTTTCCACCATCCCCACAAGGAAGGAAAGGACTTGTTCTCTGACACAGAGCTGGGCCAAGCAGGGCCAAACTGAGTGAGCACCATGTGGCACTTTCCCCCCAGCCTTCTTGCCGTGCTCACCTCTGACATGTCCAAACCCCTGGCAGTGGCAGGGCACTGAGCAGCAAGATGGAACTTCAGTCATGCTGCTCTTTGCTTCCTCCTCCCCTCCCATTTGGATCCCTTGGATGCTCTTTCTTTTCCACTGCCTGAGTTGCATGAAGCACCCTGGAGTTTTTGCCCATTGGGAGTAAAATAAAGTAAAACGGAGTACTTTAGGTAGCTGTTGCAATTAAATGAGCAGTACTGTGGAAATCATCCAGGCAGTACCAGAAGAGCATGAGCTGCAGTGGAGCAGAGAGCCCTGCTCCATCTGTGGGTCTGCTGGTTTTGTTACAACAGTGTTGGCATATTCAGGGCAGGCGCGTGTGGAAACAAACAGGGCTCTAAGGGGGCTTGAAAGAAGGGATGTTGTAAATTTACAGTAGCAGCACTGTGTTGCTAGAGGTGCCCACAGGCCTATTTCACCATCCTGCTTGTCTGCCTGTTGTCCCTGCTGTTCTTGAACAAGCAGGATATTTAAATACATGAAAAATTGCTGTCTCCAAGGGACATTGCCTACTTATAACAGCAACTAATCTGTGAGGTGACCAACCAACATCACCACCTGAGAGTTTTGGGTTTGTTTGTGCTCATGAGTGTGTCTGCACATCGCAGCTGCTTCTCTGCTCAAGAGCCACCAGAGTATTGTAATACTGAGGAATTCTGCTCTTGCCCAGAAGCTGATTGCAAAACAAACCCTTACTGTCCTGACCTGCAATTTGTACAGTGGATGGCTTTAAAATTAGGGCTTGGCAAATAATTGATCCATCTGGTAGACGGCCAAATTGAAAAATATCATCACCAACACCAGTTAAATGCTCCTAGATGACTAAACAGCCCTGGGCCTATTTTTTCTGATCAGCACAAGAGCTGCAAAATGAAGAGGAAGAAGAAAGTACAAGGAGAATGAGGTTTTGCTGTCAAACAAAGGAGTCCAATGCACTCAAGAAAAGGCTTAGTCCTTTGAAGAAAAGTGGAGGAGAGAAAGACAGACTTCACAGGGGAGGAGAAGTGCAGAGCTGCCCTTTCACCTGGTAACACAGCAATTCAATTCTGCACTCAGGGTGGCACTGACCAGGGTTTCCATCCCTTTCCTGCCTAGTAGAGCCTGGATCCATCCTCCTGTGAGCAGCCAGCCTTGCACACCCACTCTGCACTTCCTCCTGCCCCTGCCACAGGTCTGGGCACTCAGATGGCAAGGGGGCCATCCTCACCATGATATTACTTATACCTTCATATTCTCTCTCCTGGTAAATAGTGCAGATATTTCCATCCAGCAGACTCCCCAGAGTGATTTGCAGCCACGTGGGAGTTCGGACTTCTTCCTGGAAAGTGGAAGTCTTGATTTGCATCTGCCTCAGAGCTGGGCTACAGCAAGGCTCCCACTGTTTCCCACCTCTCAAGAGGTGGGAGTTGTTTTGTTGGAGTTGTTTTCCTTTAATCTCTTCCATTTCGCATCAGCTTTGCTGTGCACCGAACACATAAAACATGCTGTACAAAACATGCTGCATCATACAGCAGTAAGTAGAAATTAATACAAGTCTGCTCTTGTAGCAGATGTTCTTGCAACTCCCCAGAACAGAGCAGTCAGGCATTAAAGAAGAAAGAAAATTAAAATAGGCAGGAATAGCCCACCTGGACTGATGTTATGCTGAATTTTTGGAGAAGAAAGCAGCAAGAAGCTGGGAACCGTGGTCAGGAATGGGGCCCAGTCATCAGAGTCCTTTGAGTGAGACCTGAGCTCAATCAGAATAAACTGGGAGGCCCCAAGGGATGGGTGGCAGAGAGCCTTGGCAGTATATGACATGAGATAAGGCCAGCAAAATATCTTGGGCATAAATTGTACTTGGCACTTCAATAATCTTGAAGCCCTTGCTTTGATAGGCTGATAGTTTTTTTCAGAATCTGATGGGCATAAGAAAAATATTTTTTCTAGACTAAATTTTAATTTTGGGACCGATCAACTGTGTCATTATCCTTTCTCTTAAAGTAA
This sequence comes from Irena cyanogastra, assembly GCA_013397155.1. Taxonomy (NCBI): domain Eukaryota; kingdom Metazoa; phylum Chordata; class Aves; order Passeriformes; family Irenidae; genus Irena; species Irena cyanogastra. The sequence continues at coordinate 364,172 of VWZV01005878.1, forward strand.
GGTCACCTCCATGTCCTTAGGCTGTGGAATACATGTATCTCTCAGATATTCAAGTCTCTGAGACAGTTTAATTTGTAATGTTGTAAATATCATCAAATTTGCCAGTTCTTGTGATTTGATTGCAAGTTTTGCAGTACTGTGTGATTTGGAAAGGGGAAAACCTCATCTGTGGAACTGCAAAGCTGTGAGGAGACATGTTTGGTTGGTGGGTTTTTTTTCCCCTGCTGGCTAATAGCAAAGATCTGTTAAAAGTGTCCTGAATGTGAGGATTTTTTTCTGAATAAGTAGGAAAGGCAGTTGCATGTGCAAAGAAATGTATTTCCATGCCTCAGATTTGGTACCAGGGAGCCTGGGGGACCCATCACATCTGGCTGTGTCACAAGGTCTGAAGCCAAGCCCCCCACAAAAAGCTGTGTTGTTCTTTCATGTTCAAAGACAGATGCCCAGTTGATTGTATAGATGAATCCAAACTGGGGGTTTCCATCTTCTTACTGCATTTAACCATTGCCATCTGTCTTCCTCATACACTTCGCATTTCTGCTCTGTATCTTGATGAGAACAGGTTAGCCACATTTTCTGTTGGTTGGGCAGGTAGGAAGTAGGCTACTTTCCTTTTTTGCCAGGAACTGTAGCAGAGTCCTCTGCTGCTTTGCATAAAGCTCCCTGTGCTCAGATGTTTGATTTATCCTAGTCCTAAAGCATTAATAATTTCCTTTTCTCTCATTTATCATCTCTGGCGAAGTTAAAACTCTTCATGCACATACAGATTGTTCTAATAATAAAAATAGCAGTAAAAATAAGTCTTGGTGCTTCTGCTGTTCTGCAACAGCTTTTTCTGGCTGGAAAAGTATCTTTCACATACGTTAGGGAGGTCCTAAGCACATACTTAGGTTGAGTGGAGGATGGATGTGAAACATGTTGAAGTGAGTCCCGAGGAGGTCACAAAGATGGTCCAAGGGCTGGAGCACCTCTGCTGCCAAGACAGGCTGAGAGAGCTAGGTTTGTTCAGCCTAGAGAGGAATAGGCTCCAGGGAACCTAAAAGCATCTTCCAGTACCTGAAGGTACCTAAAGGAAAGCTGGAGAGGGACTTCTACAGGGATATAGGTAGTGATAGGACAAGGAGGAATGGCCTTAAGCTAAATGAGTGTAGGTTTAGATTGGATATTGGAAAGAAATTCCTCACTGTGAGGGTGATGAGACACTTGAACAGGTTGCCCAGAGAAGCTGTGGATGCCCCATCCCTGGAAGTGTCCAAGGCCAGACTGGATGTGGCTTTGAGCAACCTGGGATAGTGGAAGGTGTCCCTGCTCACGGCAGAGATTGGAACGAGATGATCTTGAAGTTCTCTTCCTTCCAGCCCAAACCATTCTGTGGTTCTGTGGTTCACTTGAGACTGCTCTTTATGTTTGACCTTAGGTTTTCATATAAGTATGTCAATTTTCCTTTTCACTTAGTCATTAACCTTAAGCAAGAAAGAAAGATGAGAGAGGTTAGAAATCCAAATAGGTGATCTCTGCTGTTCTTTTTTAGACAAGTCTGTAGTATCCTCAAGGAGATCCAGTGAGCAAGAGAAGCATCATTTCCCCTGTGTTTGCTCTCCTTCGTCTCTTTTCTCCCTGCCTAAAATGAGATTAAAAAATAAACTCATAAATACTCTGTTGCCTGCATATTGTGTTTCTAAATTTCACTCTTCACATATATTTCTTTCTTCACAGCCCCTCAACTGCTATTTGGTCATTTATGCCGGAAGCCTGTCACCATTGTGACAGAGCCATCGTCCTACAAAGCCATTTTAAAACAGTATTTTTCTGTGAGCAGAACAAGAGGCTTAATGCTGATGACTTCTCCTTTATCTCAGATTTTATGTATACATCATGGTGGACATTTCATTTATGTGTTTCTGCAAAATCAAATAATTTCCCAGCTAGACATCTCTATTAGGCATGTAAAAAAAATAAGCAGGTTTATTTTTGGCAGGTTTAGGGTGTGTTGAGTCTCACACCCTTGAAATACTATAAATATTCACAAGCATTTTGCAAACAACATCAGATCTAATAGATGATATTTAAAGTTACTAAACGTTAGATATGTTATTAAACTGATCTTCTGAAAAATACGTTCTTCTCTTGTAATTAATCTCATTAAAAAGTCTTTAGCTGGTATGGAGAAATAATGGATCTTTAATGTTTTGTTTGATATTGAAAGCAAGTTTAATAGTGAGACATTAAAAAGTAGTTTTAATGTGCCACTCAGCATGCATGGTGATCACTTGCAATCGGTGATGCCTAATCTAAAGGTGATGAAAACTTTGTCTTGGGCCAAAAAGGTGCAGGAGAAATGTGCTGAGGGAGGATGGGATGGATAACTTGGCACCGGGGGACCAATATCTTCCTGCTTTGAATAGAACAGCCCTAATGAGAAGCAGCTCATCTTGCATGTCAATAGTTGTTATTTCAAGGAGTCACATATCCCAGGCTACCAGTGTGTGGTCCTATTTTATGAAATATATACACATGTATTCCTAACTTTTTATTGTAGTTCTCATAATTCATGAAAACGCTAAAAATCTGTCATCTGAACTATTTATGTTTCAAAAGTAGACCTCAAAGTTTATCTGCCAGCCAACTGAGACTGTAATCTCTGGAAACAGTTCAGCTGGACTTTATTCAGGCAGATGGATCTTACTCTTCTGTGGATCTTGTTCAAAGAGATTCTTTCTGTCTATTTTGGGAATGGGAGCCACCTATGACAAATATCCAGAGACCTACAGGATCCTGTTGGAAGGAGACTGTGAGTCAGCCAGCTCTTTAAGGATTTGGTGTTGGCAACTTAAAGACTTTCAGATTAGGAAAAAAAAAAAAAGGAGAGAGAAGCAAATACGTTGTTTAGTAAGAAACCTTGCACTGAGAGTAACTTAAAGATACTTCATTGGGGTTTATTGACAAAGTAAAAGACCAACCAATTCTGCTTGCATATAGCATGGTGTTGGGCACCCTCTGACAGGTGAGAAGGAAAGGGTGAAGGTGGTATGTTGGAAATAAGGTCTGTGATACCATCACATTTAATGTCTTCTCAAGTAAACCAAGAAAGGTTTGTCCTCCTGAGAGGACAGCCCAAGACAACTCCAAGACATGGACTGTGCCAAGGCTGTGCCCTGCTTGTCTCACGGGCATTCACGTGTGAATAATCACCTCATGGGGAGGAGAGAAAGCTTGGAGAATACAGAGGTGACTTTCTGTTGATTGATTGGTTTATCAGTGCAAGGCAATTCTGTACCTAGGTGTGGAAGTAGGAGGGAAAAACAACCCGCCAAAGTGCACAAATGTGAAAGGGGAATTCGCTGTCTGGGAAGCGATACCTGAAATGGGAGCTTTAAGTCAGCTGGTAGGAAAGTCTGGTAACAAATACAGCTAAGCACTGAATTGGGCTCCTTGGCAAGGTTTTGAATTGTCTTCTCAGGAGACCTTTAAAATCTTGTGGTGATAGGACATTGGCAAACAACATTCAGCTGTAGGAAGGCAGGTTTAGATTAGATGAAGGAAGAAGCGCTTTAAGGGTGGTGAGGGAATGGTGTCGGCTTCCCAGGGAGGTTGTAGATTTCCCCTCCCTGTAGATGTTTAAGGCTAGGCTGGATGAGGCTTTGAGCAACCTGGTCTAATGGAATGTGTCCCTGCCCGTGGCAGGAGTGTTGAACTAGATGATCTGTAAGGTTCCTTCCACCCCAAACCATTGTATGATTCAATGATAATGAGATGTGTACAGCAGAGTCAGAGTGTGTTTGTGGGTACCACCTTTGAGGTGTCCAACTGAGCTCCTTCCAGCTTTCTACTTGTTCCAATTTCAGATAACACCTTGCAGGCTGGGCTCGTATCAGTATCAACCTGTAATGGGAGAGCGTTGGCACAGTGCAACCTCAGCCCTGCACCTCCATTCCTGCTGAATTCATCTTCCTTAACTTGTAACCTATTTCTTGACAAATACTGTCTGGATATAAAATAAAGCAGTATACCTGACAATTATGATGGAATTTTTGTGCTTGTAGGATTGCTTTGGCAACATCTGCTTTTTCTAACATTTAAAGAGAAAAAGCATTACGAACTTTCATTTGCAGTTTAGGTAGCTGGGAGTTCAGGTGGAAGAGCTTTTGTATCATCCCTGCTCATTGTTAAGAAGACATGGGGAAATTGGCAAGAAAACAACCTGCTTAATATTAAGAAACATGACTGAAAGGGCAAATTTTCTTGGCTGTGTTATAAGCTGAGTTTGGCAAGTCATACAACTCTTCACTTTACGTAGCCTCTCTGAGGCTCAGTCTGATCTCTCTTGGGAAGTTTTGGATTAATGAAGAGAGACAGAACCATGTAAATGCTAAATATTATTGTTACTCTCATTTATTCTGTGCACAGTTTTTTATTTAAATGCTACATTTTTGTATCTTCCTTCAGAGGATTACAGGGGCATTTTCTTTCTCCTTTCCTTATAGTTCACAGAAGTTTGTATAACTAGTTTATTGGTACAAACTGGAACCTCACAGATTTCCCATTGCTTCTAAATAAGTTGCTACATTACATTGTCAATATGTTTGTGAAGAACATATATGTGTAGAAACTGCAGGTAAAATGTGTGGGGCCAGGCAGATACCCTGGTCTTGATGGTGGTTCTGAATACTGTGGGCTAAGAAATATTAAGTCACTGCGACAGTGCTGAACACAAAGGGATAACTTCCTCTTTCTTGTGGCACAAAATCAATGTATGGTGTCAAGACTGTATATTGACAGCTTGATTATAAAGGACACTGAATATACTTAACCCTGGAATAGCACCAGAATGGAACAGAACAAGACATTTATACAGCAACAACAAGAGTAGCATGCATTAAATCCTGCTTGCTCTTCTCAGTTACATGAGAGATTTTTAAATCTCGTTACCATTACTCTTTCTTTTTCATATCTTTTTGCTTTCTGTCTGCTTTCCTTTAGCACTTTGGCACTCATGCTTCCTCCACATGTGTAGCTGGCAGTTCAGCTCTGTGACAAAGCTTTGTCATGACACACCACTCCTTGCTCTCCTGACAGATCTTGCTTAGTTTGTGGGGTGAAGGCACAAGCTTGCCATTGAAACTGAGTGAGAGCTGAATGTTACATGAGTTTTGTCCTTTTAATTTCTTGTAGCAGGAATGAGGTTGATGCCGTGGGGAGGTTGGCAGTGTCCACACTCAGACTGGGGATGGCAGGAGCCACAGCAGCAGGGCTGGTGGGTCTCCATCACCCTGCTGAGCAGTCATTTGTCCCTCCATGCATAACAGCAAAGGAGCAATCCTCATGGCATGTCTCTCTGCCTTCCTACGTATGTTTTCCATCTTGTTTCAGGTGTTATGTCCTCTCTTAACACCAACTGTGAGTTAACTGGGCAAGAGTGCTGGTTATCCTACCCACTTCCAGCTGGAGTATAAGACAGGGGACTAAGTGAAAGACCATAGTAAACATTATGATTCATTTCATCCAAAAAGGACAAAATGCTAAAAATGGTAGCAAGAAAAATCTCTGCCTTCTCTATTTTAACTTGTGCATAGCTGCAGTTACTAAAAGCATATTAGGCAGTTGGAAATGAGGAAGAAATTAGTCTGAGGGTAATTACTAAAAATGGATTTGGCACTACAAAATTTGTGAGAAGTTACAGTTTTCACAGGAGAGTGTAACCTCCTGCTTGTGAGTCACTTCTGTGGCTTTGCTTCCTACCTCATTATTGCCTGACCCTGAGCTTTGCAAAACTTGATCTCTCTTTTGCCACAGAATAAACCACAGTGACATGATCTGCCACCTCTCCTTGACGTGTTCTGCTTCCAGTTACTGTTTCCTCTGTCATTTCATTACTGGCATAGTTCTCATAATACTGTTATCTCTGTTTCATTGTTGTTACCCCTATTTTCCTTTGGCAGTGAGCACAAATTTCAAAGAAATGAAAGCTATCTTGGCTGTTTCCCCAAGCAGAGCAGTCTCACCAGCCTGGCTATCTGATACACCCATCCCAAATGGGATTTTGTTCACCCTTCCCTGCACATCTCTTTTCTTACCATCTTCATTTCAGGAATGACTGACTGATGGGAGAACCTCTCCCAAAGCCAAGGAAACACAAGCAGCTATATCATTCCTTTTTTCCTTTTTAATTTTTTCTTTTTATTTTTTTCTTCTTTTGAAGCGCTAACATTTAGAGATGCATCATTCATGTTTCTACAGTCCGTAAGCAAAGGTCAATCTGTGCTGTAAACAGAGCTGTGATTGTGGTATGAGTCAGGAGACCATCCAAGCCTTAATCACAGCAGCTTGTAACAAAGGGGAGGTGCAGCAGGAAAATGTCATCTGTGGCTCACTGTGGGGCTGAGGATCCAACATCACCCTAGTACCCAAGGAGCTGGAGTAACATTGGTCCAAGTACTGCTGGAGGTGCTGCATTTGTAATTACTTCCCAGTTATCACCCAAATACCTTCTTTGGTTTTCTCCCCTCCCTCTTTGCAACAGATCAGGAAGGAATAGAGCTGTTTTAACAGAGGTGGGTACTCTTCATTCACCTCCCAGTCTCAAGCTTTCAGGCAGGCACACATTCAGCAGGGAGAAGTTGCCTTCCATGATCTCAGTGACTGTTTCTAGCAAATTTAAGCAGGATATTAGATTGCTATTTTACATTCTTTCAGAGCTGCTAAAGCACAGTGTGGATAAAGTTGAGTGCACATCCTTCAGGAGAGGAAACATTATCCCCTCTTTTTATTATTTAGAGAATATTGGTGCATACAGATGAGCTTGGCTCTGGCGAGTCACTTAGGGAGAAAAAAACTTCAAATCATTGGAATCCACTTACCATGTCATTCTCCCTCTCAGAGTAACTTTCAGTCCTAGGATCTTTGTAGGAAGCAGTTATATAAATTAGGGAACTGAAATGTGTTGTGTTTATGTGTATGTTTGTGTAGTATCCATCACAAAGTGCAGCTGTCTCAGAGAGGGATTTTGCAGTGCTTAAGAGGTGCACCACATCACAAACCAGATGACAGCACGCAGGGAAGAGAACCTTATGCAATTAGGAGTACAATTTGCTACAGAGAATAAATCTGGCCAACTCGTCCTGTCAAGTTGTTTATCTGTTTAGCTCAGTTGCATTAATAAAGAGAAGCCCAAAGCACTGTCTCCTTTTGTGCTGGGGGTTTCAGCAGACTGAGCTAGAAGATAGTCCCTAAAATCAGTATCTTATGATGTTGTGATACAAGACAAGAGGTGGATGAGCAAACAGATGGAGGGAGCACAACTGAGACCTTTACATTTAACATAATAAGCCATGGTCACACCATCTGCCTAACTCTTCTGGACTGTTTCGTAGTTGAATTCTCACATAAAACACCCCAATTTTTGGGAAGATTGCCATAAAACCTTTACTGACTGCAGGAAATCAGGATTTTCGCTTGAATCACATTTCTGGAATACTGTTACAAAATTGCACTTTTGAATATTTTATCCATGGCTTTGGTCTAGAAATAATACATCAAATTGTGATGGGATGCATGCTGTTATTAGAGCTGATTTTCCTGCTCTTGTTTGTTGTTGTAATTTGTGGAGAAAGGCCATAAGTTAAATCACTAATTCACAAGTTTTAATGTAAATCATATCCCATTACAGTACATCATAGTGATATAATACAATATGTTAGTTTGCCCTAAGTGGATGTATTTGTCTCTATTTTCTGGCTCAGATAATAGTTACCATCTGGGTGTGTGTTAATTTTTTGTTGTTGTTTCTTTTAATCATTTGTGTCGCTTGTTTTAAAGCCGAAAATGACTAAAATTTGAAGCTGATTTAGGAAAAATTGCCTGGAGAATATCAAAAGGAACATCAGACACTTTAAATGCTTCACATTTTTAAACTATTACCAAGAACATTTCAGTAGCCTTGAGGCAAGTTCCTCCCTTCATTTTCCAGTATGTCTTTGGATATCCTGTAAAATCAGCAGCACTGAGGTTGAGCATGAGGGAGAAGGGCAGAATCTCAAACTTCAAACCCTTTCTTTTATCTGGACTTAACAAATATCAGATAGTGTTGTGAGGGGCTTTGGTGTCCCCCACCCCCTTGTGCAGGATGCTGAGAGATATGTCCAGCCTGACTCCAAATCCAAGTGTTCCTATTTCTGGCTGCTGTGAGCCTTTGTGCTGCAGTCAGTTTTGTCTTAGGAGTCTGTGCATATAGCTGTAACATTCATTATCTGTATATTTTTATATGCATGTATTTTGTACATCCTTCAGGCTGTTTTATTCAATCTTTTGCAAATCTCTATGCCAAGCCAGTAACGACACATCATATGAAGGAATGTAGATGCCTAATTTGCACCTAAATTTTATGTTCTGGTGAAGATGTCCCTGTAAAGTAAGTGCATAAATTCGTTGTAAAGCCACTGGGGAGAAACTGTTGCTTTGAAGGCTTCCAAAGAGTGATCTTTTCTACCTGACTGTGACACTTAAGTTGCTCTCAGTAGTGCTGTGATCATTTTCCTTCTGATGAAATCTCAGGGGTTTGAGGCATGATTTTTTTTTTCTTGTTCTGCTCTGGTGCAAGGTGACTGTGGTGGTCAAAGATCACAAAGAACACACTGAATTAAATTTGGCCTCTGCTGGGGAAGAAAGTGTGTATATTCAGTTTTCTGGTTTGGGGCACCTATGAAAATATTTCAGATGTTGATTTGGAGAACATTAATGTAGGGTCCAAACTTGCACACGTTTAGATAAGGAGTAGATGCTTCACAGCATTACATCTGCCTTCTGAATGGTTCCTCATGCATAGGCAGGCATATGGCTTTAAAAAGCTTGTGTTTCAAATCCTGTAACTTTTAAAACCTGAGCAAATACAACCCTGTGTATGCTGGTGCACCACTGTCCTGAGTGCTCAGAGAAGCTGTGGATGCCCCATCCCTGGGAGCATTTGAGGCCAGGTTGGGTGGAACTTTGAGCACCCTGGTCTAGTGAAAAGTGTCTCTGCCCATAGAAGGGGAGTTGGAGCTAAATGAAAGTTTAGATACAGCTTTCTAGACTGCCTTTGAGCCCTTTACCCAATTTAATTTTTCTCACCACACGCAGAACAAGGGAGAATTTATCCCAACAGCCTTCCCAGACAAAAAGTGTAAACCATATTTTCTAATTATTTCTATTCAGACATGGAAATCCAAATCACACAGTCCCTAATGATGTTACACACAATGAAAGGAAGGGCCTTTACCCAAATACTTGACTTTATTGTGTCATGATTAGAGGCAACAAGTAAATGAGAGAAAACAAGGGTTTAGTTAAATGGAAAAGTCATGGCTATTTTCTCTCTTCAGACTGTTTTGATATGATAAACTGTGAAAAAAGAAATTGCACAGGAGAAAACACTTGAAATTACTACTAGTATTGTCAGACAGTACCATTTGCTTGAATATCTAATGTTCAGACATCAGTATTCGTCAGAAGCAGTCTTGAGATCAAATCCTCTGAGACTGACTTGAGTTTGAGAAGCATCTTCCTTTGCTATAGAATTTTGTTATTTATAATGTGCCTCTGATGAAGGTTTTTGGATGTAACATGATTTATCTGGGCCAAATACATGGCCACATGATAGATGTATATATGTCACCACCAATATAGATCAGCATCCAAATTGGACAAAAGGAAAATAAATTGAAGATTAAATCACTTGACACCTATCCCAAATTAAATTCTTTTGTTTGTTGTACATGCTGGAGTTAAGCATGACCTTGCCCATGCTTTAGGCTCTGTCATCTCCTTTGTATAAAATATGTCAGATGGAGTGGTGCTGTTTATTCAGAAGTTCAAAGGTGGGGCACAGAAGCTTAATGTATCTGCATAACAAAGCTTCTGTTAAGTGGAACCAGCCATACTCCAACAGAAAAAGTGGCCAAGGGCCTTAAAGGAAATTAAAATGAGCCATAACAATTGGAATTCACACGAGAGCATAAAGGATCTTCCAAAAAGGAATAATACATGCATTAAAAAGCATTGAACAGGAATTAATGTGATAATGGAGATTATTTCTCAAAAGCAAAAACAGAATCATAAAATAAAAACAAGAACGTTGGGTGAAACACAAAGCTCTGTGACACCATGCCTATGAAGGTTTCACAGGAAAGGCACATCTCCAGCCTGGGCCTTCTGCCTGCACAATCTCACAGGACACCATTGCCTTTTCATTACGTGTCCCTGAAATGGACTGGTACAAACTGAACTGGCTTAAGTTTGATTGCAACAGAAAGAAATGTTCTGGTGCAACTGTGAGTTAGTGGTTTGGATTATTCAGTTGGGGGGGTTGTTTGTTTGTTTGTTTGTTTTGTCTGTGTGTTTGTTTTAATGCGCAAGGCACATAGGAATAAAGAGAATCAGCAGAATAGCCCAATCTATCTGAATATTGGCAGTGAAGCCATAGGCAGCATGTCCCTCTTTACTGCACAGGCAATATCCATCATCTGTAATGGAACAAAAGCCATAAGAGTCTGTTGTAACATAGAAACACATTATCAGTGTTCTAGACTGTTGCAGTAGGAATTTCATTAGGTGGGTACATGCTGGTGTTCCCATAAAGGACTGCAATAAAGAATGCGGGAAAAGCCATCCCTGACTGATCAAAGTCACAGCCAATACACAGAGCTCAGGTCTGCTTTTGAAACCACCCTCACCTGGAAAATTATCACAGAATCATAGAATTCACAGAATGTCTAGGTTGGAAGAGACTTTTGAGATCATCGAGTCCAACCCATTCCCCTGACACCTCAATAAATCATGGCACTGAGTGCCTCAGCCAGTCTTCTTTTAAACACATCCAGGGATGATGACTCCACCACCTCCCCGTGCAGAACATTCCAGTACTTTATCACCCTTTCTGTAAAAAACTTTTTCCTAATGTCTGACCTATATTTTCCTTGACGCAGCTTGAGACTGTGACCTCTCGTTCTGGCAGTTGCTGCTTGGAGAAAAAGACCAACCCCCATCTCACTACAACTACCCTTCAGGAAGTTGTAGAGAATGATAAGATCACCCCTGAGTCTCCTTTTCTCCAGGCTAAACAACCCCAGCTCCCTCAGTTGTTCCTCATAGGGCTCGTGCTCCAAGCCCTCACCAGCCACGTTGCCTTCCTTGGGACACGCTCAAGCATCTCAATGTCCTTCCTAAACTGAGGGGCCCAGAACTGGACACAGCACTCAAGTATCAGTATCAGTACTCATCATTATCCAAATGATGTTGGAAAAGCTCTGACTCGTAAAATCCTTGAGGGCTTGTCCCAAGATCATCTGAAGTCAAAGGGCTTGTTTATATTGACTTGATGAGTTTTGGATCAGACGCCTTGGCTCCTCACACGTGTGACATCCAGCTCCCTAATTGTGTGCACATAAAAGGAGAGAACATAAAAGCTGTCGAGTTTCTGTGCCCGTGATTGTCCTCAGTGATGCTTGGTACTCTTTTTCCAGAAGAGCTTCTGCTACCTTCTCACTGCAGGCTGTTTTGATGACTTAACAAGGGGAGCTCCTGCCATCAAACGAAGCCCATCCAAATACACATTTTCCTTTGATGCATCCCAGGTCTTGAACTGAATTTCTTCAAAAGCAATAAACAGAAAAAAAGAGAAAACAATTATCATCTTTGTGTGTAGACATCTGAGCTTCTAAAACAAAGCTTGCTTTCATGTCTTCCAAGTGTTCAAGGCTGGAAGTAGGCTTTTGACCTGATTCTCCAGGGAAACTCCTTTAGAAAATAACTTACTCTGATTTCTTGTCAGGGTTTTATTTCATGCCAGTCTTCCTAGACTAATACTATAAAAAGGACAATTTCAGGAAATAGCCTTGAAGCTATAGAGAGGATGCTAATAGTTCCAGAAATAAAAAAGTTATGCATCAATTGGAGAACACACAATTAGCTGAAAAAAATCAGCATCAGCAGACATTCTGACTGTGTATTGTGAAGACAGTTTCTTCACACTGGTGGATATGATACACCTTTTGTTCACATTACTTGTTAGAGTGGTTGTCAAATTTATCCCCACCAAGGACAGCAGGAGCCTACATGCTCAGGGATGGGAGTAAACACTTTACAACAATCATTTTCTCACATTGTCATATTATTTTATTTTACTCCTGGAAATATATTTTTCATCCAGTGCATTCTCTGGTTGTAAGATGCAGTGGAAGTATTTCATGGCTGAAAGTATTTCATCCTGCTTACTATATTTTATTTTTGAACTTCCTAGAGAAGTGGCTCAATTCTCAAGAATGATGAGCACATTAATGCTCACATTGGAAACCTGGACTGCATGAGTTTTACACAATTTTTTTGCTTTCTCTTTAATGCTGCCTATCATTTACTCAGACACAAGTATTTGTAGATGGCTGACATGGAACTCAGAGCCATAAGACTCTGTTGTACTTCTCAAACCACTTCAGTTCTTCAGTCATGCATGAAAGGACTGCATCTTTCAGACAGGATCTCTGCATGTTCTTTAGGTTGTGACATTGATACATAAGGAAATATTTGAGCAATGCTACTTCACAAGAAGACAGTAAAAACAAATAACCTAAGTTCTGTTTCACATAAATGTTAAAATCGCTAAAAATTATTTGGGGGTCCAAGGAAAAGGTACTATTTCCACATCAAAAGTTTATCCCTCTATATTCTTTTGTTTTAAGACATCTCTCCAGACTTTTTACTCCTGAGACCTAACACTTTCCACTGTATTTTATTAGCCCAAAGCCAAACTTATCCACCATTTTTTCCAATAAAAAAGCACTTGGAGATGATCCCTTTCCATCCCAGGCAATGGTGTTTGTTAGTAGTCTGTTGATTTCCTTTTACCATTGACAGTCTCTGCAGCCTGTGACACATTTTATTTCCTCATAACCGATTTAGCCATAATATAAGAGATTTAGTTCCCCCGTATCTTTGTAGAGTTTGGGGCCACAGATGATGCCTATGATTACCTTCTGAAAGGTGATAGAGTTTGATCAGTGATCCTGGAACAGATCCCATACTTAATGATGGACAAAGAACATGGCCTGAAAATATCCTTTATTCTTAGACTAATTCATGATGGACCATCCTCCTTGTTCGTTGACAGTGGTTAACTAATTGCAAAACCTTCATCTTATTTCTTCTCTGAATGTACCGTTCTACAGCTCCCAGCAACTGGATCCCTTTAGTCTTTGTCCCCTATGTTAAGGAATTAAAAGGCTTTTCCCGTTGTAAGGTAGCACTATGCTTTGATAAAGTCTCCTCTTATTATTTTTAGTGTTGAAGATATGACAGAGAAGGTATTTTAGAGTCAGAAACGAAATAATGTAGCCTTTGAGGAAGCCTCTGAGGAAGCCATGAGCTGAATTACATGTAATTGTTTATGCAATGCAATTTCAGGGACATGACAGTCCTTTTAGTGTCATACTGTAAAGATTCTTACTATGCCCAGGAGGAAAACCTGACAGAAGTAAGCAAACAAAGCTATTAATCACAAATCTGTGGGTTTTTTTTCTTTCTTCATATGAAAAAGGTGTCAAAAAAAAGCAGTAAAACTCGTCATTTGTTCCGTTATTCCCCCAGAAAGATGCAAACTGCATCACCCATGCAAATCATACCTGTGTTTGTTGTGGAGGAAAGTGGTATTAATGAATGAAGCACAGATAATTATCATAGATAATCCAGCTAGTTCTAATGACAAGTCTATTTAAAAAGGTCTTTTTTCTGACCTAGCAAAACTGAAAATATTTGTGAGAAAACAAAGTAAATCCCAGGAAGCTTTGTAATGAGAGGAAAGCTTTAATTCTATGACTTGATGAGGCAGCTCTGAAAGTTTTCACTTAAAACCTCAATATCATTTAACACCCAGTTTGTTTAAATAATTACTTGAGACAGAAAGTTTAATGAAAATTAAGCATCTTAAATTAAAATTAGATCCCACATAGACTCTGTCTTTACCCTTGTTGACTCACATTGTTTGCCTGTTTGGGGGTTAATGCAAAAAGCCTTTGAAAAAACTCAAGTTACAACATTTTAATGCTCAACTGAAACCAGTGTAAATTACAGGTAAAACTCTACAAGTGCTGTCATTTCTTCAGGTCTAAGTCCAAGTGGCAGCTTGTTATCAAAAATGCAGTTGGATACTTTGGGGGCTGTTTGGGATCTGCCTTTTGCCTTTTCTGTCTCAAATATATGATCAGTGGTGAGTTTCTGTGCTTGCAGTGAGGTATTTGAATTGGGCAGTAGTTTCCATTCCTAATTCACCAGGTTCTGTAATGCCTTTGAAATTTTGTTTTGAAAAACTGTATCCTTTGCATATCATGGCTGTCCCATAAATTCTTGAGCTTGACGTTCTTAAGAGTGCTTGAAAGTTCTCTCACTTGCATTAAAAAATATATATTGTGTATATCAAAGTCTCCTAGCTTTATAGATAAAGTACTTTGAAACTTTATATTATTAGCATGGCACGCATGCTTGAAGTACTAAAATAGTCTCTTCTTTTAAATCCTTCTGTAGGATTCATGTAACTTAAAATTTTAATTAACATGTTTCATAGCCCTGCCAAATATTTAACTCCTCAGTTATATACTCAAGCAATCCCTTAGTTATTCAAGAAACAAAATATTGATTACTTTTAACAGAATCTTCCTCCTGTTGTAAAAGTAGGTACCTGCCATCATCCAGTTCAAAAACCATAAGCAAAGTTTAAATCTGGATAAATTATTGTCAGTTACAGGATTTTTTTTTTTTACAACATTGAGAGACAGAAAAAAGTCTGGGAAGAGTCTGAACACAGGTAAACCAAGGAGGTTGTCACCTCTAAAAGAGATAATGAATTGACAGCAATCCAAAAAACTTTACTTGAAGTTTCTCCAATGTAGCATTCTTTTCACATCCTCTTAATTTTTGGTAAGTTTGCAAAAGACGCCAGTATGTCATTTATATCATCATTTATGAGAAGACATTTCTTCAGAGGAAAAACTCTGTGGTTTACAATTACATCGTTGTGCAGGAATTAAGTGGAATATTTCTATGGATGAGCTTATGGCTTGAAATAACTGAGGTTGCTGCATTCTCAGTGAACTCAATTAAAGAGTTAATTTGTTGGCATCTTCTAGGATAATCATATTTTGGAGGGGAGAGACAAAATTGTCTTCAGTAGAGTCACAGAATCACTCTGATTATAGACATCCCTAAGGAAAGATTTTTGCTTGTCTGGCTTGGGAGAGTTTTAGCACCTTATTAAATTTAGGTTTACAGTTTCAACTCTCACAGTGGATATTTTATATGTGACAAGAAAATTTTTACTATGTTTAGAGTACTTGGGAGTTTCAGGGGATGTCTGTGTCAAAATACAGAGTAGTAACCAAGTTTCCTGAACTTTTACTGTCCTTTCTTCCCTTTTACTGCTTACTCCCATTTCACTGTATTCACTGGAGGTTCTAATTCTTCCCAAATTGCTGTATTGGAATCTAATTCTCTCATATTGCTGTGCTTTGAGAGTCTTTATGTTGATGAACAAAATTAGTCTTTTTAGCAAGTAATTACTTAAATTACCTTAATTATATAATAATGTAAGGTCAGCAACAAAATTATATATACTTTAGCTGAATTGTTATAATGCTGATGACATTAAGTGCCATGCACTAACTTCCATCCTGTCTCTCCCAAAGCCAAGGTTTTGTACAATCCCACTGCAGTTTATTCAGTATAATTTAGTTTGAGGTGTTTATCGTAGTGGAGATAGCCAAAAAGGTATTTGAGATAATTAGTTAAGTGATTTTTTAATTGCTGAAACATCTGTTGGAATTAATTCTGGCAAGGTAGCCATTTTATCGAAATGAAAATATTCTCATAATACTTTTGGCAAAATTGCTCCCATGGAGTCATTGAAATGGCTGTGGGGAGGAATTTGGGGCATTGAATTAGTCTTTGGGTGCACACTGCATAAACTGCCTGCCCTCCTGTCTTTCCAGCTTAGGAAGATATAGCCAGGCTCAGTGCTGGAAGTCTTTAGCTGCTCACATTAGAACATTTCCATCTTCTTCAGCACTGAGGTTCTTCTGCAGAGTCTGAACAGTCCTTGTGTTCATGGTGTGTTCTCTTTGTGCCTTCCCTGACCTCAAATGTGCCAACACCCCAGTCTTTTCACTTCTTAGGGCTCTAATGAGAATTCACAGGTCTGTTTGTTTCAGGGTTTTCTTTTTGTCACTTCAGACAGCTGTAAGCCTACACATCCTGTTTCAGAATCCATAAATGAGGACGAACTTCTACAAACACAGCTATTATTTAGACTGTTTTTAGAATTTAACAGCAGCTAACATTTTGAAAGCTTACGTTTTGGAAAATGACAGTGATGCTGCAATTGAGTATCTGTGGTAGAAAAAGAGTCTCATGGCAAGAACTGTGGGTAGAGACTAAAGCTTGTAGATGTATTTCTTTAGTAAGAGCAGGTGGCATGTCAGTGAACAGACACAACTTGGGTCCATGGCACCCAGGAATGCTCAGCTGTCTCAGTGGTTCTTGGTGCAGTTTTGCCTTGACCCAACTGAAAATGTGATTTGCACAAAAAAATGCACAAAAAAAAAAGCAAGAGACGGTGAGTGGTAAGAAAGTACTCGAGCAAAGTGTCCAAGCAATAGCATTGTGTCTAATGTTCTGAAATTTTCTGTGACTGTATTGACGAGATGGAGCAGTCAATGGACACAGATATCAAAGACAGGGAAGGAGAAAAGAGCTCGAGAGATGTATATCAAGGTAAGAAGAGCAGCTAGAGAGGTGTAAGTGGTGATGAAGAGGAGGATGGGATGGCAGTCTGTATTTACAGTGATTAAGATTAAAAGAATTTATATGGTTCCACAGGTGCAGAGCTGGTGTTAGCTTTTGCTTTTACCATTTAGAGCAGACAAATTTAGTAAGGACTGGTTGCTTCAAAGCTAGCTTAAAGGTATTTATGAACTTGTCATGTATCTGAAGTTTTCTCACCTCCATGAAAAAACAAGAGAATTTTTAGCTCCAGGTCATTTTCTGGAAGAGTGGAGGGATGGCAGGGCAACTGGTTGGTTGTCTGCAGGGAGCAAGAGCTGCTGTGAGGCAGCTTACTGTTTTAAATGGGATGAAAAATGTTTGATGGAAGAGGTGTGAAAGGCATTCAAAGAAACATCCCTGGCTATTTCTGCTGAAGTGCTGGATATTTTGTCTCTCTGCATCACAGTCATCACTGCTGAGCAAGACACCCATGTTCCTCCATAGCTTTCTTTAGAGGAGGTAACAAAAAAGTTAACACACAAAAAGACATTGGAAATAAGGACTTTCCTTTTCCTCTTCTAAAAAATGTTGAGATGTTCTTTCCAGTGATAATGTGTGGCTGATCTTACTTCAAAGTCACTTTGAAATTTTGGAGAAAAGGAGGCTCAGGGGGACCTTACCTACAGCTCCCTGAAAGGAGGTCATAGTCAGGTCTGGGTCGGTCTTTTCTCCCCAGTGAGAAGTGACAGGATGAGAAGAAATGGCCTCAGGTTGCACCAGAGAAGGTTAAGATTGGGTATTAGGAAAAAAATTCTTCACTTAAAGCATGGTCAGGAATTGGGGTGGGCTGCCTATGGAAGTGGTGAAATCACCATCCTTGGGAATGTTCAAAAAGTGCTTGGATGTGGCACATGGGGATGTGGTTTAATGGTAAACACAGCTGGGCTAACTGTTGGGCTCTGTCTTGGAGGTCTTTTCCAACCTTAATGATTGTAGGACTTTAGGGGGATGTATGATGGATGAAAATTTCATTGCAAATGAAAATAACTCTTTAAGTTTTAAAAAAAATTGAAAAAAATATTGAATTGTATTGCAACCAACAGTTTGTTTCTCACCATTTTTATTGGTGTTGTTTTTATAGTAGAGAAACTTTTGCAGTGGCAAATCTTGTGGCTTATGACATAACTAAAGCCATTTAAGAAGTTTATTTTTCTGTGGCTAAACTTTCATCTGTCAGAATGTGTGTCAAAACAACAAATATTGACATCTGGAATGCTGAAGCTTGTGAAAAAATCTCACTATTTAGCTGGAAGCAGAGCATGCAGTTACACTTTTTGAATCAAAGTTTACAGTAGGCAATCACAATCACCTCCCTGCCTGTAAGAAGTCATTTGTTGGTGTTCAATAAAAAAAAAAAAAAAAAGACAAGAAAATATTAGGTACAGTTAAGACTTTGCAGCCAGTGACTATTATTTGTGTCTCTAAATCCTTTTGTTTCCAGGGAAAAGTCTGGCAGTTGGTAAAAGCAATAAAGGCACCACAACTGTTGTGTTTAATACTGAGAAATTGGTCAGGAATTAATGCTCAGGTAGTTGCAAGTTTGTAAGTGACAAAGAAGGAATATCTGCTGTAGAAAAGGGTAGCTTATTAGGGTACATTTGCATGCATAAATAGAGAAGTGTGTGCAGAAGCACTGGAAACCAAAATGTGTCTTCTCTTGAAAGGAGTAGGGGAGCCTTCAGTTAGACTGTGGAGTGTACAAAACTCATGAAAGATCAGGTAAGCTCACCTGAACTCATCCCTGTCATTCACAGCCATAAACTACCTTGTTTTAAAGACCCCATTAATGGATTTTTTTCCTGTTTTGATTTCCCCCACTCCCCCACTCCGAGCCGCTCTGGCTCTGCTTTCCCCAAGAGTCCCACAGGGGCTGCGCCTTAGCAGTGCCGAAGAAACAGCACAGTAGGGATAAAAAACATAAGGGATGTTCATGCCTTAGTGCCCACATTTCCCATGGCATAGATGTGACCAGTTGATACAGGGCTTTCACCAAATTACCTCATACTGAAGTGATTTGCTGAAAGATTTGTGTCCCATAGTGCTTATTTCTGTTCAGCAGGCAGCGGGTAAATAGTGCCTTTCCTTAGATATAAACACCAGTAGTTTTGTCTCTGTAGATAGTGTTGTGTTCTTAGAAATCAGGGAGCTCATCAAGCCCAGACTAATCTCAGATTTTGCCCAAGAAACTGTCACACATGGACATACTCTCAGTGCATGAGTAGTAGAGCACCTGGCACTACATCTGAGAAAGGTCTGCTCTCAGGTCTCCCTGGCTCCGTTCCTAATGCCAGAGTTTGGAGAACTAAATGAGTGTCCATGGTAGAACACTAGACCAGTCAAGGAGAGAGCACTGACAGTCACTGTGACCTAAGCAAGGCTTTTGACAGGTTTCCCATAGGACCCTTGTATGCAAAGTTGCTATTTCTAGATTTTGGGTAGGTATGTTGTAAGGTGGGTGAAAAATTAACTGGGGTACAAGTCTTGAATGGTTGTGATCATGGCATGAAGTTGGTGACTGATTCCTGGGAGTTCCTCAGGAGTCTGGCAGAGGCAGACTCTTCTCACAGGACCACAGCAGGAGAAGAGGCAACAGTCACAAGCTACAGCAAGGGAAATTTCAATTAGATGCTTAAAACAGAATTAGGTGGTCAAATACTGGAACAGGCTGCCAAAAAAAGATGTAGCATCTCCATCCTTGGAGATATTCCAGACCCCAGTGGGAAAAGCCCTGAGCAACCTGATCTGTCTTTGAGGTTGGCCCTGCTTTGAGCAGGAGGTTGGACCAAACCGCCTTAACATGACCCTTCCATCTTAAATTGTGCTATGATTTTATAAACCACGGGACAAAAATTATATTTAAGAACACCTCCAGTAGCCCAGCTCCTTATTTCCACATAAAACGCTTAACACTGACTTTGGGGCCAAGCAGGATCTATTTTAAAGTCTCTTCTGCTCTTTTGTGTCCAGGGCCACAGTGCCTGCAGATACGTTCTTGCAGTAAATTGTGCTGCTCTAATGGACTTCCCAGCAGTGCAGGGGGTGGGTGTTGAACCAAGGACACATGGAGCAGCATTCCAGGGTAGCTTATTAAGTACCATGTCCATAAGGCAACCTGAGTGCTTAGAGCCTTCTACTCACAAATGAGGTCTGAGATCTTTGGTTGCCCTTTCTCTCCACTGTGCATTGAATTTGGCATGTAACAAGGTAGTCTGAGCATGATGATACCGAGCCAGCTGGAGGGCAGGAGATGCTGATGGGTGAGGTATCTTTCCTGCTGTCCTTCGATATAAAAAGTTAGCATTTAATTGTTGCCACTGCTTTTACTGCAGGCTCTGATGTTCGGACAATTACCTTATCAATTTCTAACCTTGTACCTGAACCCCCAGGGTCAGATCTATATTTGGTAGAGCTGCTGCATTCACTAGGTTTCTACTAGGGATTGGTTTGACCTGAGCTATGCTGGGCTATTGTCTAGTAGCAAAGTTTGAAGTTTCTGGAATTGCTCTACAGTGCAACTGCTGCACAGAGGATTACAGTGGTTTCAGTGTATCCTGCTTTGCTGAAGGCCACATCTCACCTGGTTAAACAACAGTTTAATGGCAAAGCCAGTTTTAAATGTTCTGTGTTAAAGGTGCTTGAACTCACCCTGACCAGTTTCCATTCTTTTTGAAGCTGTGACCTTTTATTTACTCCAGAAGGCAATTGGAGAGGGGAAAGATCATAGAATCATTGAATGAGTTGAGGAGGAAGGGACCTTAAAAAGCATCTAGTTCCAACCCCCCTGCTGTGGGCAGGGTTGCTCAAAGCCCCATCCAACCTGACCTTGAACATTTCCAGGGATGGGACAGCCACAGTTTCTCTGGGCAGCCTGTTCCAATGTCTCACCATCCTCACCGGGAAGAATTTCTTCCTAATATCTAATCTAAATCTCTCTGCTTTTAGTTTAAAGGCATTCCCCCTCGTCCTACCACTTTCTGCCTGTGTAAAGATGTGGCAAAGATTTTAAGGGCCTTTTAGAGAGCCCCTGGAGACAGAAATTGAACAGTATTTTCATAATTATTCCGTGGACTAGTCTGCATGACGTCAATGTGATTCATGCAAGGTCATTACAAAATATCTTAGTATCTGAGTAGAAAGTGGGAACAAGATCCTGGGGGGACAAAAAACCTGTTGTATGTCTGATTTTGATATAAAGTACAAACAGAATCATAAATAAATGGTTAGGTTCTGTCTTCAGAAGTTGGGGTGAAATAAGGTGGAAGGCACCTTTAGAAAACCCCACATAGGCCGTTGACATGTTGTTTGATACAGATTATCTGTGAAGCTACCATGTGATGATAACCAGCACAGCAGTAAAAGTGTGTAATCAATAATAAACAAAATATAGAATGTCTACAATTGAAACAGCAAAACATTTACAACCTAAACTTTTGTTAATGCCTCTGCCTCTTCTGAGGGGAACATTGAGGATTGCCACCTATTTCTAAATGCAGGTATTTTCCAGAGTGATTTCTTTTTGCCTGCTCCCCCCCAGCACTTCTCATTGCATCTCTTATTCCTCTTGAATGACTATATTGCATTTTGTACAATAAATGGCATTTGAGTGTGTATTGGAAATGACCAGGATTGGTATTAGAAATTAAATAAAATATTACCTTTTTTTCTTCCTTTTTGTAAATTGCTCCAATAGTAGCAAATTAACAGTAAATTGATAGAGAAAGGTAAGCGCAGATCCTTTAAATCATAGTGAAGTTTTTGGCATTCAAGCTAGAAGTGTCTCAATTTAACACATCATTGGTTTGTATTATTAGAAATTTCATTGGTTTGTGGAGCGTATGATGGTTATGCTCTAAAATTGAAAGTACATAGACTCAGGACTTCCACAGTAGGCTGAGCTCTCACGCAGTTACTGATCAGTGTGCAGCAACTGCCATGGCTTGTTAATAAGCACAGGCAAGCCACCATTAAAACCCTACTTGCCACTGTATAGAAAGATTTTTAACAGTACTTATTTTCTTGTTTATAGTTCCATATCAATCATGAAATGGGAACTGAGAGACCAGTAAATGTCATTTGCCACTTTTCGAGTGGCATGAATTTATCATCTTCATTGCATTTCATTGCATTCATCTGTTTCCTTCCAAACGGGAGTAGGGGATTAGAGTGGAAATGTGTCTTGAATCATTAAAAGAAACTCTACTTAAAATAGTAGGGTAAATTAAGCTAGCAAACTTGTTTCAGTTAGTACTTAGTGAGTGTGATCTAAGCTCTTCTTGTACTGTTTTGAGCCTTGTTCCCTGAAAATTATCCTAGAACCCCTTTATAATAGGGGAGATACTTGGTTAAATAGTGAAATATTTTTAGATGCTTGCTAAACTTTAAGAGGGTATTTTTTTGCCAATTTTTATGGCTGCCTTCTCCACGGTGTATTTGGTGGGCACTTAACAAGGGTTTATTATGTCTATAAAGTCCTAGCACGATAGATATTCGTCGTCATGTGCAGGCTGTGTTAAATGTGCCTTCTGTCACGATCATGAGGCTAGTTTTATTCAGATGGTGGTTTTCCCATCTGTGGGGAATGAAAATTTCTCCACTTTTTTGTGCTGCTGGGAGGTAATTACTTGGGACTTGCGGTGTGTGCCTTTTCCCACAATGTGGTGGACTCATCTGTTGTCAGCCTTTTGCTCTTAAGGCCTGATGTTCTTCGTTGTTCCTTGCTGAACAGAAATTGCTAAAATGCTTGCACTGATGTTGCAGAAGAAGTTGATGTGCCTGAAGCACAGGTGGTTTCACTGGCTTGTCCCAGTGGTGCCCCGTTGGCAGGGCAAAGCAGCATGAGCTCTGCTGGGGACGTGCCTGGTGACACATCAGCTTGGATAGGTGGTGCTTGGAATGCTCTGTGGTCCTGCAGCACGATGGGACATAGGGGTGGCGTGTCACCAGGCTGGGTAAGGACACTGTTGGGCCTTTACCAGGTAATTGGAGGTCTTAGTCATGGGATGGAAGGCTGTTTCCAAAACACTTGGGAAAGCAAGTAGCAAAGGGGATGCCAGATTGCTTCTTTCTCATATGTGAAAGCTCCCAAGAGCGTAGTGGGAGCAGTTAGCAAGTTGGACCTGCTCTGCAGGTTGCAAATTAAATAATCTCATTTAATCTATTCTGTGTGTTAAAATACCTCTGCAATACCTGAGGATGGACAAATCCAGCCCTAGTATGGGCAGGCAATTCATTAAGAGGTGCAAATCCTACCACAGTCATGCAGATATATTTGTTCAAGGACACTGTGATTCAGGACATGGTTCCTTCAGCACAAAGAATATCTGCACCATCTACACTCTGACTGAGACATTGCTCTGCAAAGCCCTGTTTTTAATGGAGCCAAAACTGGGGTCTGAATGAGTTGTACTTGAAAGCAATTGTCTCTCTCATTTTAATTAATCAGTACTGGTTGAATACTACTGGTTGAATAATGTATTTAATGAATAATGCTGTTGTCCATCAAATAAATTATTCAATTAATCTTTCTTTTTTGCATTAGCTAAACACTTCCGTAGAAGTTTGGAAATATCCATTGCATAATCTATTAGAATGATGCATTGCTTTTCAAATATATGATACAACAAATAATTTTATCTAGTATTCAGCCAAGTTTTCCTTTAATTAAAATTTGCATGTATATAACAACTGTGCCTGAAGAATCACAAAGACTTTAGGTAGTAGTAGACATGAGGTGGAGAGAAGTGTTTCTGTTATTTTGGGTGATTTATGTGTTTTAGCTGCTGTGGTATTGTGTTCTAAGAGTATGTCAGGGATGGCAAGAGTTGTGAAGCATCTCTTTTTTTTTTTGTGTTTAATAGAGTTACTTTTAGTCTGAACTCCAAATAAATGATATACATTTTACCAGTGAAGTGCAGCCAGCCTTGCAAGAGAAGTGGTTGGCAGTCAGTTCATTGTACAAGGGTGGAGAATGAAGAAACAGACTGAGGAAAAGAGCCAATTCCATCATGGATAGATTCACACAGCACATTCTGACATGCAGGGAGCTCTCACTCCTATCAAACAGCTCAAGGAGCCCATCTCAGAAGGGCTGACTACTCTTGTGAGGGTCCATAACTGTGAGTTGCTGGGGACCCAGCCTCCAGAGCTAATATTTACACCAGTAATGTGCACAGGCACATCAGATGCCTGGACAATAACAAAAAGATTTGGTCAAAGCTCTAGTACAAGTAGGATGATGGCTGACCACTGCTTCCTTCAGACTTCAGCACCAAATCTTGTGGGCATACACAGATATTGGGGCTGGGAGGCAAAAGGGAATGTGCCCAAACCCCCTGTCCAACTTGCATCCCCTGCCTCATTTCTGCTGACGTTCGAACGCACCCATGTCCCATTTTTGGAGGTGACAAGCTCTCCAAGTCTGGCTTTCAAGGGTCTTTAGGTGCCTCTGGATTTTCAAGCTTCAGGTTTGGCCACCCTAATGCCATCTCTCTGGACTTGGGCCGAAATCAAGAGCCCTCTCTGCCTCGGCAATTGTGGAAATCCCTGCAATGCCTCCCTGTGTTACTGAAAATCCCTGACTAGCCCAGAAGTGTGGCCCTGGGAGGCAGGGCCAGCTCTGTGGTCAGCCTGATGGCCCCTGGCTAAGGTGCTCTGGGAGGTGAGTGTCCTGTCCCTGAGGAGGGAGAGACTCAGGCAGTGGGAGGCTTTAGCTGTGGGAAAGTGGAGCACAGGATGGCCCACTGAGCATTTTACGCTAAAATTCACTTAAATAAAGAATGGAAAGCCAGTCATGTTTTGATTTAGAAGAGGAAGGAAGTCCTTTATTCTTGCCATTACATTTTTCTTTAGCTTCCAGTTAGTTAAATGAAAGAATAATTTAGAGGTTCAGAGGATCTTCATGAAGTATGAAATAACCCAGCCACTGCTGCATTTGGGGACCTTGAAGACAGTCAAGGAACTACGATTGAGGCCATTGAGGTCACCTGGTTTTGCCTCAGCAAAATCCAGTCAGTTTTGATGTTTAGCAACTTGGTAAAGAATGCTTTTTAAAGGAAAAAAAGAAGAGGGGGAAAGGTAATTTATTCAGGAATTTTAAGTCCTGGGCTTTATCTCTAACCCTTGGGAATGGTTTTACAATAGCTCACCATCGCTCCAGTTTTGAGTGTCTCTCAAAATGATGCAGGCTCTTGATCTAGCCGACTTGCCTGTATCTTTATATTAAAGTTGCACTTCTTATGATTGTGGATTTAATTTAATGCAAACAGAATTGTGTCTAGGTGACATGATCAGACTGTGTTATGCAAACTCTTACATTATGACATTCCTCTCACACTAACTAAAAGCTTTGTTGCAACATATTAATATAGAAAGGGTTATTTGTTTTGCTAGTAATAAAGGCTGTATATTTGCTGTTTAGAAGTAGTAATAAGGTTGACTTTTACACAACCTTGGGGAGAAAGTTGCATTATATATTTATTTTTGAAGAGTTAAAAATTAAAAATGCATCTTGTGTATGTTCAGCTGAGACGAGAGCGAAGGAGAGTACATACAAATTCCATCAAATACAATTAGCATAATCAGAGGCTGGATGAGAGCCACAAATGATTACACAAGGGGAAAAGAAGTAGTTCCTGGGATCTTGGTACATTGCCTGAAGCTGAAAGGGACACAAAGCACTAGGAACTATTTTTACCCAAGGGCAATTTTTGCTGATACTGCCCTTGCAAGCAGCTCTTACTTTATTATTTTTATAGATTCTTTTTCTGCCTTAAATTTGTATACTGAATTATCCATGAGGATAAATGTCAGAGTGGATTAAGATTAAATTAGGAACTAGATACTTCAAAACAAAATATATCCCTCCTTCCTGTGTACTCCCTTTAGTTTAGTCTAGGGTTTTTTGCAGGGGGACGAAGTTGGCTTTTTTCTCTGTAGATGCACTAGTCTGCAGCTGCATAGACTGTATTTTCCTTTGAATCTTTTTACATTCAGTTTTTCTGCACAGATAATTTAACTTCCAATATCCCATCTTCTTTGGTTTAGGTCATCATTCTCTTCATAGAGTTCCTGAATTTCTTTCTTCTGCTTGTAATATAGCTGGATGATGTTCTTTGTCATTTTTTTCCCCTTTTTCCCTCTGGTTCTGCTGCAGTGCACACAGGGGCATAGTCAAAGAGTTTACAATGGCTCCTACCATCCGGAGACTGACGAGTAATTTAGACCACTTGTTATCCAGAGCTGCAAGACTCCAGCTTCTAACAGAGCTGACAGAGAAAAGTAGGCATGACACCAAAATTAGGTACCTGTATTACACTGTTTAGCTGCTGCCCCTAGATCTTACCAAGTTAGTTATAATAACCCTATTGATGTTGGTGGATGAAAGCTCAGTCTTAAAAAATTCCCCCCATGTTGTACACAGAGGTTTTGCCTATCTGCAAGACAGTCTTTTCCCTCCCTTCTTTTTTTGCCAAACCGTTGGTTTTTTCTGTCACTTTGTGTTTCATCTCTTGTTTTCTCATCTTCTGCTCCCCTCCTTTCCACTCCCTCTGACACATGCAAATGTTCCGGAATACATTCATGAACTCGTACTTTATTAGTCTTTTTCAGATGCATACTTTTCTGGTTTTTATTTTTTGCTGGGCTTGTTTTGTTTGGCACTCTTTTTACATTTTAATGCAAAATATGCTTAAGGGTGTCTATTTAAATCTGCAGTTGTTTAAACACTCCAAATGGTCCCTTTGGGAAGGCAGGGAAGTGCAGGGAATGCAGACGAAGGCGACTGATGATGGCTTGTATGTAGCACACCTTTCTTTGTCCACAAAACCGTGTTTACAGCATTGATCTGACCAGTTTCTGCCTCAGAGCAGCTTCCAACAGTTGCTTAGTCTTCCAAATATTTTTTAAAGATGTTGAACTCCAGTGATTTCTCTCACTTTGTGCATTCAGAGATCTTCCCCAAAAAAATTCCAATGGGAAGGAGTTGGTCAGTTGAGCACTACCAAGATGTTTTTGAGAACCAAGATTGCAAGCACATATAGCTGGAAATAGATCTTTCTTCCCATTGGGGAAATGCCTGTTTTCTGAATATAGCAAAGATTTGGGGAGGTTTTTAGATACACCATTCTTTCCCTCTGGTACTCTTCCTGTTCAGATAATGCTACTGATGTCCCTGGGCTTACAGCTCGAGGTAAGATGCTGTGCTGGGTGTGTGACAGCTTTTCCAGACATGGAAATGTCACAAGTTTAAAACCTCTCGTTTTATGCCCTATACAACTGTAAACAGGAATTTTATTCCACTGAGAAAGGCAGGTTTTCAGTTTGCCAGTGGAGTTAGCTCTCCTGGCTAGTTCTGAAAGGTCCTGAACTCCCTCAAGCTTGGTATTGAAAAGCTTTAGACGATCACATTTTATAGCTATTTTACTTTTATTAGTGAAATAAAAGAAAAAAAAACCCCAAATTTGAGACCTATCTAGTTCAACCTTTGGTAAATAATTTCAATGTACAAATTTACTTGTGAAAGAGAAGGAAATTAAAATATGTCTCTAGATGACTAGTTCCAGAGGCAAATAATTTTTAAATAACAGCAATGAGAGTATCTTACACTTTTCACCTCTTTAAGAATCACAAAGCTTTTTAGGCAGCAACTGCTCTGTAAAATGTGACCAGGGAAAGCTGTTTCCATGTGTCCAGCTTGGTGCTGAATGTGGCCATGATGCAGTGACACAGCGTGGGACTGGAGGAGAGGAATCCTGCATCTCCTCAGAGCAAGAGGGGAATATTAGGCAAGCAGAAATGTAATTACTGGAGTTGAAACTGGGCCAAGACAATGGGACTGACAACACATTCTTGGGAAATGTGCTCTTTGATCGTAAATATCTGTGAAGCAAGCTTGCCAACCATATTGATTTTGGGAGTGGATTTTCACTGACAGCCAGGATCTGCTGCCCTCCTGCTTAAACCAGTGCCCTAATAGGTTTTTGGACAAGCAGCCAGGGCATGTGGAGAGAACAACTCCCAGGATACATTAACCCCATCACAGGTTCCATGAATGTGTTGGGTTGGCCCCTGGGGAAGTCTTCTACAGATGTATGGTGCCAGGACAGCAAGTCCTACACGTTTGGGAAGTGCTGGCCTGCACAGACCAGGTACAGGTGCACTGTGGAATGTCCAACCCACTGGCATCAGCAGCTCTGTGCAGGTGCTCATCCTTATACTGAGGCTGACCTGGCTCTGCCCCCTTTCCATCATGAGCTTTGCCCAGAATGAAACGTGTGCAAAGCATGACAGCTTTTTTCCTTCAAACTCTGCATTTGGGAGACAGTTGCTGACTACTAAATGTAAGACCCAAGTTTCAACAGCCAACACATTATGTAGTGATACTTACAAGCTGCTGGTACTTTTGTTCTTAAATGAAATTATAGCTATAGCTATGAAAAGGCTGTTGTAAAATAATGAGATAAAACTTGAGAAAGTTTTATGATGATGTTTGTCTTCATGTGTGAAATGCATAGAGATTGTGCCCTGATCCTCAACTGATAATTCCAAGTCCTACTGTAATACAAATAATAACCAGATATTTAGGATAGATTAGAATTTACTTTTGGATCCCTTAGCATTTCTGTTAAATCTGACAAACTATTTAGAGAATCTATATGAATTCAAAGAGCTTGCTCATCATATTTTGTGACAGCTGGGTGAATACTTGACATCTTTGTGCTCTTAAAAGAACATATGCAAAGACTCAATTTAATTTGTAGGGTTGATGGAATTTATTTGCCTAATTTTGAGCCCACTAGCACATGATGGATTTGAAAGTTCAGTTCTAACAGGAGTATAATTGGGTTCTCATTTCACTTAGGAGAGAGTGTGATAGAAAGGGTGAGGAGAGAGATAGAGACAGGAGGAAAATAAAGTAAGAAAATGAAACTGAGAATACTTCTGAAAAAATTGTGATGAGATTGAAAAAAGAATGTAGCGGTGCACAGCGTGAGAAAAAGCCCGTACATACAAATAAGTTACTCTTTAAGGGGACAGAAGAGACAAGATAATACATTCTTAATCATAGTGCCAAATGTCTTTTGGCTGAGAAGAGCTGATGCTTTAAAATTTACTCACTGTCATAGCTGAAAACAAAGACAAAATATTAAGTCTCTTAAGTTGTGGGAAGGGAGAAATAGATGTTTCTCTAAATACTTTCTCAAGCTTACTAAGTAAAGCAGCTCATCAAATGTTCAGTCTTGCAAGGAGAGTCCTTCAGCACAAATACCTGGTGCAGTCAGCTGCAAGGAAAGGATACATGGCCATGACCATACAAACCAGATCCCATGGGTGAGTATCTGCCTTGCTGACCAGCCGTTGTTGTCTCATGTCTCCTGTGGTTTCATTTGGGACAAAGACCATCTTGCACTCCAGAGATCAGCTACCCCAACACTCTGCTTGGTCTGTTCCCTCCATGCAGGGAAAGTCCTGGGGCCATCACAAGTGCCAAAGTCCTTTCAGGTGACAGGAGGGGCATGATGCCTGCTGGCAGTTACCAACAGAACATACTTAAGAGATGGAAGTGGTACTGTGCCAAGTGATAGTGAAGGAGTCTTCCCATACAGTTCCTGAATACTTCTGTAAGAGACAGATATTTGGATTTACTGATTTGGATCTGACCAGCTTACACTTGCTTTGCCTTTTGTTCAGACTGCAGTAGCTCCTTTTCTTACCATTTTTGAAAGCTGGGTAAACGCTTTGCTTTGGCCCCTAATGTGCACAGTGGGATCAGTGGCAGCGTGGGTTTCTTCCTTCTCTGTGCTGCTGGGGTCTGCTGCCATGTGAGCAGCACATCCAGGCCAGCGTCCTTCCTCATCCCGTGCAGCATGTGGGGCCAGCATTCGCAAACAGCACGGCGTGCCAGCATTCTAAAGCAGCTTTATTAACAGTCCTTAGGGAATACCTCTCCACATCCCTCATTTATCTATTAAGTGGATCTCTTAGCAGAAAAAGAGGGAAGGAATTGAGTTTGGTTTCAGTTTAACTCAGCATTTATATTTTCCGAATTACTTCCAAATGAGCTGGCTCCTGATGTCCCCAGCCTTTCTTTTGCTACACATCAGACACAAAGTCCCTTTGCAGCTGGGCACTGACAGGTCCAGTTGAACCAGCGTGAGCCCAAGTCATTTGAAAGTAAATCTCTATTCGGTGCTGTAGGACCTTGTCAGCTGCTCGAGGTTTAGCTTAGTACACAGCAAATAGAACTACTTCTCCTGTGATACTTGTATTTACTTTCATTTTTAGGTAAGAACTACGTTTTCAGCTGTATCACTGGCAACTTTCATTAATGTTCCTTGTTGAACAGTAGCTTTTTCATCTTTGTGCTTTACTAATGTAGAATTAAATGGGTTTTTCTGTCTTTTTCATTGTATTCTGATATTCTGTCACGTTTTGATCTCTGTGTAGTGCACATAGACTGGAAACTCCTTGAGGTACAGACTCCTGGGGAAGGAGGGTGTATGGGGCATACTTTTTCTTTAGAAGGTGCCTGCTGTGGCAGAGCCCCACATACTGTGGTACTGTGAAATAATAGTAATAGCATTTTTTTTATTATTATTATTATTATTATTATTATTATTATTATTATTATTATTATTATTAATTTATTTCACATTACCTTCATAATACCTAGAAAACTCAATTTTGTTTAAAGTGTATTGAGAACTCTAGGAAGAGAGGGAAATGGCATCCTACAGACACAGCAAATGGCCCGCAGTACTAATACATTTCTGACTTTATACAGCAACTTTTCCTTAATCCGATCACTGGTTAATTTAATCCTGTTTCCTTTGATTGGATCCCCTGGAACCAAATAATTTGTATTGTGTTTTAGTCTGGTATTTCTGATCATTGTCTTTGTTAATTTGATCAGGACTGATTGAACCAGTCATTGAAAATAAATCATATAATTAATCAAATGCAGCATTAGAAAAGCAAGCCCTCAGTGAGTCTGTTAGCTTTTACCTCTTGTTTTTCTTCCCCAGTATATGAAGCTTGGACTACTTTTAGAAAAAGAAGATGAACCTTTTTCTAGCATCCACAGCTCAGTAGTAGAAAGGGAAAGAGATACAGATACCTCTATATACATACACTTTTCTAGTTGTTTAGAATAGAATAGAATAGATTAGAATAGAAGTAGTTCAGTGGGAAAGGACCTACAGTTATCATTCAGTCCAACTTTATATCTCCTCTCAAAGCATCTAAATGTCACAAATTCTGTGACCCTTTCTGAGACAGGCATGTTTGGTGAAAGATCATGCTTAATGACTCAGCTTTCTTGCTAACTCAGTGATTTGAAGAAACTCAACATGTGATCTATTTTTGAATTTGGCACAGAATCATCACTAAACATAAAAAACAAGATATGTCTCTGTGCTTTATTCTAGTAACATCTGGATAGTCTGGTACAGTCAGTGCTTGTCTGAAGCTAACAGTCACTCGAAAAACTGTGGTATGGGTGAAAAGGAGATTTTGGATTCTCAACAAAGATTATTTTGATTTCCCCCTGTTGTGTGGAAACCATGCCTATTGGTTTTTTTCCAGAGTAGGTGTGTGGTCCCATTTTGCATTTTCTCCCACTGATCAGTAGCTGTGACCAAAGTTGGCCATTTTGATCTGCACTGTTGCATATTTATAGATTTGTGTTCTAACTGAAGTTTTATTGCTACAAACCAAGGCTCAGTTTGTATTCTGGAGGCAATGGCTGTACAAGAACAGCTAGAACTCCCCTTGCTCTTCTGAAAGCCACAGCAGGTTCAGCAGGGGACATGCCGCCTCTTCAGGGGTATTACCTGCAATGACCCCAGGCTGGCCTCCCTGTCAGTCCATCTGGGGGGAACACAAGGGCACTGTCTGCCCTGCACCCATCCTAGCAGGAATAGCAGCTTCTGATGGACCATGACCTGCAACAGCGGAGGAGGAGAATTAGGAAGATCAGATAACGACTTGCTGTTGTAGGTGAGGTATCCCTACCAAAGGTCATTTAATTTTAGCTTGTCCTTCCCTTCATGGCTTACAGAACTAACCTGTGTTATTTACTGCTCACAATAACCCCTCTCTCTCCCTGTCACCTTGACATTTCTTGAATGGGAGATTGTTTTTAGAGGTGGTTTACTTTGTGTTAACTTCCCAGGAGGAAAGAGAGTGTGAGGTTTTATGCTTTTGGTAACATCAATTATTCCTTGGAAGATACATAACAGGGGATTTTCAAAAACAGAAAAGTCTTCGACCAAACTCGCATCCTTACTGGATTTCCTCTTCTTAATTAGTCCAATGGCTCAAACTAGATGACTAGAAGAATTTAATCTTAAAAGTAGAGCTTAATCTTGATGGTACCTATTTATCCTTAGATGACAAAGGACTGTTTAGCATCACAAGTTGCCATGAACAGAGTGATACTAAAGGATCATCCAACTCACACCCAAAATGCGAATGAGGTGTCTGGAAAAAATGTGTGGCAATGTAGCACAATTCTGACAGGTGTACCAGTAACGCTAGACCAAGCTATACCATTATCAGTTTTAAATCATGTGGCTGTGGACAGCAAAGTATGTCTAATAGCCATTTGGTAGATTTATATCTTGGGATGCAATGTGTTTGCCATAAATCTTTTAGAAGGATGGTGGTTGAGGCACCTGAGGCAGTCGTGCTAGTCCACGAATCCATTCTGCTGAAAGAAAACAGGAGAACTGGGCAGCTTCCCACTGGTAGCATGGAGATATGGAAACAAAACAAGCAGAATGCTTTGATGTAAAACCTACAGAGCAGAAGAATTGGAGAAAAAAGTGACTGTGTTTCCAGGAAAACCATTTATTAGGGCTCTATTGTATATCAAATTAAATGACTGCCTCACTGCCTGATCCTGCACTGAACTTCTTGTGTTGTTAGAGCTCTGAATCTGAATGGAAACAGGGTTGTATCTTGAGACCTCATTCCCAAAAAGCATCTGCCAGTCGTGTCTGGTCAGAACAGCTTGGGGAATGTTTACCTTCTTTCAGGAACCAATGGGATATTGGTGGGTTCAAGCTGGTTTTGCACAAACTTGTTTGAATCCTGAAAGGCATTTTCATCTGTCTGCACAGAGGAAAAGGTTTTTATAGAGAGGAAAAAAGGTTCCGATAAGAATCATTGACATCCATGATTTTGGGTTAAAAGGGAATGCAGTATATTACTGTAGTATTTTTCACTGTGTCATAAATTTGTGTTTCTTCTACACAACCAAAAATTTTAACGAGATCAGAGCAATTACAGGAATACCCAGATTTTAGGTGTTATGTTGGATATAGAAAAAGGGATGGATTATTAAAGTGTATAGTCTCTGAGAGAAATAGCACTCTAATGCTGTTTTTCACATCTTAATTTTGGTGACTGCATAACCTACCTTCATAAGATGCTCTTAATTGAACATTTCAATAGAATCTAATGTATCTGGGATTCCTCCTCCACTTCTTAAAATATGATGTGAAATTTATTAGTCTTAATGTACATATCCCAGAGCTAATTGTTTTATCTTGTAAATCAGTTTCTCATCTTTTTTATGGCTTTCACTTTCAGATATAAAAAAATAAATAAATTCTTGATTGAAATATCTTTTTTTGTTTTGAAGTAGAAAAAGGGGGAGGATGTCAGCTTTATAAGTGCAAAAGGATTTTTAGTTCTTTTTTAAATTATTTACAAATGCTGAATTAAAGGACAGCAGAGTTTAAATTATGCATTAAATTAGCATGTTACTGATGGAAGACACTCAAAGAAAGTCAAACATTTTTAATGGCTGTGATCCAAATTCAGCCACAATTTAATAGCTCAATTGGTGTTGATGAACTTAAGGCAGTGATAAATCCCAACTTAAAGGCTTATTTTTCTTTTTGCTGTGAAAGGTAAGCATGCTGTTTCTACAGTACTGTCTGTCCTTTTATTTGAGAGTTGACTGAGTATACTTTGATCCTTTTTTTAGAAAAAGAATTCTCTATTCTCCCTTAAAGAAAGCTTCCTGAGACCTGGATCAGATTATGGAAACTAAAGTGAGCACACAAAAGTGCTTGTTAGAAAGTGAAATATATGTGCAAACTAAATGCGCCCTTGATGATAGCTGTATTGATCAAGCCAAGTTAATAAATCACTAATATCACGCAGCACTGTTCAACACTCACAGGCTTATATTGGTTTTCTTTTTTTTTCCCTTTCTTTTTATGTGCCTGCTGTGTAGGCAGAGAACATGCACTTTCCTGCCACGGACTGTGTACTACAATTGAAATACTGAGTTCAGAGGGCTTGAATGTAAAATGTCGGCATCCAATACAACAAAAAGGAACTTTCATAGCAGTAACTTACTACTAGGATTGGAGCATTTTACTTCTTAAGTATTCCTCTCTTTCTTTCTAATGCTTCAGGCCCACATCCAGAATGAAATTTGGGGTTCTGTTTGGATAATTAAAAGAATTCCATGGGAAATTAGGCATGAAAATGCCATATGGAGTGACTTCTGAACCTAGCAATGGCCAACATTTGCATTCAAGATAAATTATTAGTTTCCAAGAAGTCTGCCTTTAGATTGTTCTTCAGTAGCTTTTCCAGTACATAAGGGGAACATCCTTTGTGCACCCTTGGGACTCTGGTCTGACAAGCACTTATTCCATTATTGCCCATATTTCCTTAAGCCCTCTGACAAAAAGCACTTATGATGAACTGGATTTATCTGCCCGTGCCATGGGATGCCTGCAGGATCTCTGAGAGCCCTCTCGCGTTGCGCAGTGCATGTTCTCTGTAGCTGCCGCGTTGTTCCCGATGCCGCGCGTTTTCTCCTCCGTCGTGAGATGATTTTGCATTCGTAGCTTTGCTCTGATTTGGGGTTGATCTGCATGCAGACCGTGTTAGCAGAGGAGGTTCTGCTCAGGCTAAAGTGGGGCTTCTGTGCTCGAACCCAGTGTCGTGCGCTGATGTCCCTGGTGTCCTGGAGCAGCAAGTGTCGCAGCCGGGACCTTGGTTCGATACCTCAGCTCCGTTCCCTGATGTTCTCGCTGAGAAATGAAGGCAGCTGGGTGAGTACCTGAGCCTCTGCTGGTGCAATTTGCCAAGACAGAATACAAAGTAGCATTTATGAAGCACTTCTTGTCATTTCATGGTCCTGCATTCATTCCTAGCTAATGACTGGAGCACTGGTGGTTGTACTGGGCAGTCAGCCACTAGAAGGAAATAGACACCACCTGTGGTCAATTCACAACCCTTTTCTATCCCATCTTTCACTGTTCTTTTCCATAATCTCATTCCTTCTCTTTCCTTCACGAACCTGCAGGTAATGTGGATGGTGAGCCTTAGAAAAGGTTGATGAGACAGAAGCAGTTGACCCTTTCCATGCAATCTTCCAGTGCATTGTCAAACCTTGGGAATTTTGGCTGCCTTATTTATGAGTGTAGCCAAGGCTCAGTCCAGGAAAGTTGGGGTTGATTTTGATGGTGGGAAGAAGCTGGACATGCTCATGCATGTGCCTTCTTATCAGCTCACAAACTGAGTGGTGAGAAGCTCTGCTCTGCACAGAGCCAGGATCAGGGCTAGGTAAAGGTACTGGTGCTGTGCTGGTCTGGAACTGGGTGGAATGCACCGCACTCAAGAGAGAAGCAGCAATACGTTTCGTTAGTTCAATAAGTTAAATGGAATTTAACAAAGTTTAACAGAGGTTTACAAAGGTTAAGTAAGTTTGATGGTGAGGTTCACCTTATTAATTACTGCATGGAAGAAGTGCACAAATGCAAACTGAGTTAGAATCAAGTTAGAATGTTTTGCACAGAGAGTGGAGATGCAAAATGGTAATGAAGACTCTCCCAATGAGTCACGAGATACAGAGTGGTGAAACTTAGGTGCAGCAGGTTTAGTCTGAGTCTCAGATAAAGGTCTATATCTGATAAAAGAAATACAGTGAGGAAGAGCTTTATGTTGAGTCACAAGGTTCAAAGTGGACCCGCTTGCCTTCTAAACTCCTTATGGAGCCTTGGTGCAGTTAGGTCCAATCTTAGTTTCAGACTTGGACGAGGGGTTATATCTAATGGAATGATCTATAATAAGTTGATAATAATTAATATTGAGTAGCTACATGAATTAGTAATGTTTCATTAGTATTAATTCAGGTTCCTGACAGATCTGCCATTGGTTAAAGGTCTCAGTGTCTCAAGGAGCTTCTTGAGACTTGTCCGAGCTCAAGGAAGGATCACCACTGTGCAACCAGGTGGCCTGGCCAGAAGAGCTCAAGAAGGCTCACTTAGGCTGTCAT
This sequence comes from Irena cyanogastra, assembly GCA_013397155.1. Lineage (NCBI taxonomy): Eukaryota > Metazoa > Chordata > Aves > Passeriformes > Irenidae > Irena > Irena cyanogastra. Next base: position 400,308 of record VWZV01005878.1, read on the forward strand.
ATTTCTGGAATAAAGTGGTTGGGTTATAGTGCATGTGATGGAAAAGGCATGCATGAATCTCCTTGTACCCACAAATTTTTTTGCTCCTTGATTAATGAGTCTTGGAAAAGCCACCAGCTATTCATGTGTTAATCGCATGATCAGTGTTCCAAGCTCATGTGCATTGATGCTCACTGTGTCACTGTTTCCTTCATGGTTTTTCAGAGAACAAGTTGAAACTAGAGAAGTTCTTGGCCTGGACACGGATCAGACCTGTGCTTCCTTTGCAGCCTCTTCCAAACTACCACAGTTTGGTTAAGGGGTGGAGTGCATCCATCACAGGGATGTGGGCCCACTGCACTCATGGGTTTCTCCAAGCCTGTGTCATTAACCTCAAGGTGGGGAGTGTTTTTCAATCCTCTGCAAAGCAAGAATGGGTGCAGACTTTACCCCTGCTGAGCCATGTGTCTCTGAAGGCTGTGCCATAGTGCTCCAGAGCTCACCCTGGCTGGTGGTTCCTCGCTGGATGGTGTTTAAGGAGTATAAGTATTGAATTATTCTGTCTGCTCAAGAGGGAACTTCGACTTCTTTTGTATTTTATGCAGGGTACTAACATTTCTCCTATGAGTTAACTGTATTACTCTCTTTCTTGCGGCTCCCACATTAGTTTTGGGAAGAGAAAAACAATGCTGTGTCATCGCAGAATTGCCTGGTGATGGGAACTGTAAGGTAGATGAGTTCTTCTCTCCACCCATGAGCAAGTCCTTGAATGAGATTTTACTGCAGGACTGTTATTTCTGTTCCTCTTGCACTCTGACCTGTCAATATCTCTTACGTTTTTAATATGTTACAGTACATCTGTCTCTTAAAACAACAGTTTAATTTCTGTAGCCCAGCCACAGAGCCAGTGCTAAGGAGATATTGCTGTCATCACTGCATCTTTAAAAGCTCTGCTTCCATCCTTAAGAGCTACTTTGGCCATGGACTAAACCCAGAAATATACTTGGGTCCTGTCCAGCGCCATGTAGAAATTTGCTTCATATGAAGATTTATCCCTGTATGGTTCAGATTTTACATTTGTACCTACAAATAATACCTGTTTCATGCAATATTTAAGAGTGTGAACTACAAATTAGACCATAAACTCTTTGATGCAGAGACCACTAAACTTTTTAGCGCATCAGACACATTCAGACTTTAAACCCAACCAGAGCCACCAGTCATTACCAGTTAGAGGCATAGAGAACAGCTTTAAAAGGAATTCCCTCATTAAACTGCTTTTACCCATGACAGGCCATAAAACCTGAATCTGTGTGAGGGAATGTTTGCCTCTATGTGTGCACGCATCTTAACCTTTTTTTTTTTTCCAGTGGGAAGAGAAATAGACCAGGTTGCGTATTAGATACATTATCTTGGTATTAAGCTGCCAGTCCCAATCTCTTTTGGAAAATTGGAGCAGAGATTCACTACTTCGCATCCATCACTTTAAATGAAGGCCTTAGTAAAACAATTTTGATTGCTGGGAATCACAAATAGTTTCCCTCTTTCCGGATTAGTTCTTTTTTGCTCATGAAACTGTTAGAATAGGTCTTAACACTCTGAGCCATAGCTGGATGTATGTCAGTGGTTTCACAAGCTCTGGGGAATTTGCTCAAATGTGTTTAGAGGGCCTTTCGAGGAGGTTCTTGGTGGTGTTGGGCGTAGGGAAGATTGTATTGGAATTCTTGTTGTTGGATTTTTGTGTTTGTTATGTTGGGGTTTTTAAGTCCACTAACACACTCTTTGATGCTGTTAGTAGTACAATAGATTTTACCTTTACATTGACGTAAAAAAGGTCTTACTAAAATGTAGATCTTATTTTGTTACAGATTTGTAAAGCTTAGGACTTGAAGTCAGACTTAGTTGTAGGTATGCCTCCTCAACACCTGAGAGTAACTGTATACAGCCATGATGCTGTATAGACCAAATCATTAATCCCCAACCTTTAGCACCAGCTGATGGCTGTGAACTCATGAACTTTCTTGTGGATATTCTGAAAAGCCCCATGAATCTGAAGGTTTTAATGTTTTAATATAATAAGGTTCAGTGGACCAGCTGTACAACAATTACTGTTGCCTATGGGCCATGGTTTATGACTGCTTGAGCTGCAAAAATTTGACAATCTGGCAACTTGTCTGTGTTAGTCTCATGTAATTCCAGAATTGTTCTGTCTTGCCGTCTTCTGCCTATACATCTGTATTGCAGTTAATTTCCTTAAAACTGGAAGACTGCTCCCTTCTGGAGTTCAAAGTGGCAGGTGGTGAAATGCAGACTTCAGCTGAACATTTTTATTGGTTCTTAATGGTGGCTTCGAACTAAAGAGGGAAAAAAATCCTGAGATTTTATTTTGGGGTACTCTATCCATGACAAAGAGCACAAATTGAACATTTTACGGGTGCTAGAAAGATGCTGTTGATTCCTTAAGAAGTCTTTGTAGTCTGCCAGGAATTTCAGGCAATTAACTAGCCAATGCTGCTGTTGACTAGCCAGGCTTTAACAGACCTTTTAGAACCCTTTTGGTCTTTTCATGTAAATAGACTTTTGGCAGAGATGTATACCCAGTAGATTTTGTAATGCATTTCCTTTTTTCATGTGTTCCATGTTTAATTCAAACAAGCATCTGACATGAAAGCTAAAGATTAAAGTGTAACATAGTACAATTAGTTTCTGTGAAGTCTCTGGATCACTAATGGAACACAGCTCTTCCCCCTGCACAACTAGCATAATACAGGCCATTTTTTGGTCATTTGTGTTGTACATTAAAAGCATCAAATAGAGCGCTGTCGTGGGCCTGAGCGAATGGACAGAAAGTTCCTTTGTTTGATAACGCTGGAAATAATTTCACTTTCCAGAGACGCAAATGGGTAATTGCTGCAATCAGATCAGAGACATATAGCACTTGTAATGTAACCCTTCATGTGTTAAGAAAAATAAAGCACAAATTAGATCAGAGACCAGAAGTATGTATGCGTTTTAAAAGGAAGTGAGCTGTTTCTCTGTTTCCACCACCATTACTGTCTGTGTTTCATGGATGTGTGTTGTGATTTCATACCAGCTGATCTCTGGCACTTTCTGATCAAACAAACACAAGTTCAAGAGTACAGTTTGAAAGCAACCTAATGGATTTGTGTATTTTAAATCCACTGAGCCTAAGAAGCAGGATTTGTGACCATGTTTAGTGAAACAAAATCTGGCATTTAGTAAAAGTGAAGGAGAAGCATTTATTGATAGCAAACCTGATAACCTCCTTCCTCTTTTTTAATGCTCAAAGTACAGAATTTAGACCTAGATTTGGCTGCAGACTCTACCACTTTCACATGTGTCTGGTATGGTGCTCTAGATTTTTTGGAAAACAAGTTCCAAAATAAGCAACTGGATTTTTGTAGAATTTAGCAGAGCTGTATCATATACTTCCTTCTTTACCCATTCTGGACAAAACATACAGGTTCCTTTAAAATTGTAGCATGTGTGTCATTCTGTATTATTTAAGGTAGAGGATTTTTTTTTTTCTTATTTTAGATCAACACTGTTTTAAAGCAGTTTGGGAATGTAACAAAGTTAAACAAGATGCTGCCTGTCTTGACAATGCCTCATAATGATGATAAGTGTGTATTTCAAACCCACTGGTAAGACCCAGTTCATACAACAAAGAAATGCAACACGCAGATACCACATGTGGAACACACAGGGTGTGATTTGAGTCATTAATCCTCTTTTTGGTTCCGAAAAATGCCCATTTCTCTATATTGCATTTACATTTTTTTTAAAGCTTTGCTTTAGAATAAATACTGGTATTTCTAGGGGAAGTATTTTAGCTGATATATAGGCAGAGACTGCTGGTGGGTCATTTATTTATTTATTTATTTTTCTACTGCAGAGTGCTTTGGCTGCTGTTAAACAGTTTAGCTAGATCCAAGAGGATACTGCAAACACGAACTGGTAAACCACCAGCAGTGTTACATCCTCTCGTGTCAAAGACCTTGTACAATGTAAAAGCTAAAGGTATTCAGATTAATCATTTTCTCAGGACAATTTATAAATAGAAAGAATTTCAAAACAGAAATTTATTTCTTCCCCTCCTGCTCTTTCTTCACCATGAATAGGGCAGAGCTCTTAAAGCTCTGGACTGTCTGCATATCCTCTCTTTATGTCTTTTCTGAATCATTTTTATTTCAATTGAAAAAGTTATAGAGGTAGTCAAAATGGTGTGGACAGGAGTAAATGTGAATCTAAAACCAGAATATCACTGTTCTTGGTGCAAATAAAATAGAAAAAAATACGGAGAAATTACATTTAAAAAACCCATAAAACACAACCCCTAAACTATGAAAAAGAATAAATTGATGAGTTTTGAAAAATAACAGTCATAGGAAAAAAGATATTAAGAATCACGTTTCCCTGTGAACCTCTGTATTTAACAAAATATAGCATTTCTAGTGGGGGAAATATTCCCATTGTGGCTTCTGGGAGCAAAGAGAGCGGCACAGCAAAACCTGTGTCCTCTGTCAAGGTCTGCACACATGCCTCCTGACTCCAGGGGCCCACGAAGGATAAAGCTCAGGTAGAAAAGGAAGTGGGTGTCAGGAGATATCAGAGCCTCTTGGGTGAAGGGGGGAACATTGGAGCAGGGCAGGTGCTGGTGGGGAAGAAGGGCAGGCAGGAGGAAGCAGGCGCCTCCGGTGGATTTAAAGACAGGAGGAATGACTGATTGGCTTGGGAAAGGTGTACATGAATTTGCAGAGGGTATAAATGGGTTTGCTAATAACTTCCTTTCATGGGCTGATTGAGGTGCTGGTGATGGGTGAACAGGCTGCTGCTGTTGACAGAGCTTTCATTGGTACAGTGTGACCCAGGGCATTTATGGAGCTGCTGTACCCCCATCTCTGAGCTAAATTACTTCCCAGATGTGAGGCAAACAAGCAATTGCTCAGACTGGTCTCCTGTTCTTTATGGCTTCACTCTTCAATACTCATTCAGCAATAGGCAGCTGGTTCCGTTTGCTTGGTTTAGAGGTTCTGACACCAGTAAAAACAAAACAAAACAAAAAACTTTTAATCTTCCAGCAATGAAATACACAGCAGACTTAAATAAATGAGACCTGTTGGAGCACCCTTGTTTTCTACAAGCCTTTTCTCAGCAAAGGCGTGAGTGTTTGGGAAGGTCCCCCAAAATTTCAGCAGGGGTCTGCTGTAGCATTTAAATCCATGTGATAGTTTCTTCATCAAGAGATCTCTTTCAGATCGTGTCTGCTTTGATGATTATTCAGCCCAAATCCTTCCCCTGTTTTACAGTTATTTTAACCTCTCTGAAGACCTGCCAACATACCCACTTTAGCAGCCAGTGATGTTATGCTGTTTTTATTGGCATTCAATTTCAAGGGTTGACAGACAGTAAATACGAAGACTTCTCTTTACTGTTCTACAGTAATTTGTCCTACAGTTGTAAATAAGTCTCTCTTGTTCTGCCTCCTGCTAAACAAAACTCACTATTTTTGGAAGAAATTGAACAAACAGAAGATTGTTCCGTTTATGTAGCTGCCACTGAGTCGATATTACCATATCTGGTGGGTTTTTTTATTTTTATGGCGAACGAAGCAAGTTATTTCTGAGAATATTCATTTGGTGTGGATTTTTTAAGGTGGATATATTATATTTCAATAAGCATATTTTTCAAATATATTGTGTTTCCGTATGGACATCTCATGCAAGCTAGGAGGACAATCACAGAATCATAGAACTGTTGGGGTTGGAAGGAGATCGTGTAGTCCAACCCCCAAATGAATGATATTTAAAGATCTTAGGATATCCTCTTGGACTGTAACAAACAAGCAAGCTTGTTATGAGGAACCATAATTAATCCCAATAGTCAAAACATTTTTATTCTGTATTTTTCTTTCTCTCTGGTAGACACCCTGCATTTCCAAGACTGAAAATCAGCCTCAAGGACTTGCAACAAGCGTCAGGTGGGGACAGACACCCATCAATCAGTCCACGCCCTGGGACACTGATGAGCCTCCATCTAAACAGATGAGGGAGAATGAAAACCCAGGTATGTCTCTAATCTTATTTGTAATTCTACCAGGGAAAATCATTCAAAGCAAATTCAATGCACTATCTCCATTTACCTCTGTAAATTAGACTTCATTGTGAGCCCTTTCTTTATTCTTTAGCAGGGGTTTTCCCTCATTGTAAAGACCCCTCAACTTTCTTCTATGCCGGGGCTGATACAAATGTAATAAGATGCTGGAAGTTCATTAGAGTGGGATTTTTTTTTATCCTTCTCTGCCTTCACTGGAGGGAAAGGCACTCTGTAATACTTTAAGACTTCTTTTATGTCCAGAACTACCTGAAATGATTTCCAGCTTCCAGACATATATCATACATTGTGCTACTATGCCAGACTCCTAATTACAATGTCTTTGTAGTGGCTGGAGCACCATTATTATACACACAGAGTGTTTGTCAGGGAGCGGTGAAAGCACAGCAGGGGAAGAGGTTAATTTTCTTGGAAGCGTGTGCTTAAGCTGCATAAAGTGCAAAATACATAAAACCGCAAACATGCCGCATGTCACCTGACGAGTATTTTAACAATTGTGCTCACATCGCTGCAGCAATTTTATGCACTTACTGCTTGGGAACGGCTCCAGATCCCAAACTGCATTAGGTATTGTGTAGCGGGGTGTGTTGGTGCCGTCCACGGGTGGGGAAGAGAAAGGGTGAGGGTGTTGATGTCTGTTCTCCCCCATGCCGAGCCCACCGCCATTGCCGGCCTTCCTTCATGCCACAGGTGCAGCACCCTGGGTCACCACGGTGGCAGCGGGCAGCCAGCCCGCCCTCATCACGCACTCCTACGGGATGACACAGCCGCCCACCTTCAGCCCGGCTGCCAACGTCCAGGCCCCCGTCATCGGCGTCACACCCTCCCTCCCGCCGCACGTCACCCCCCAGCTCCCACTGATGCCAGGCCACTACCAGCTCCAGCCGCAGCCCTCCCAGCCCCTCAGCAACATGGTGGTCAACCTCCAGAGCCAGCCCTTGTACACCAACAGCCAGCCCCTCAGCATGTCCTCCATGAGCGGCGTGGGCCCAGTGGCCCACCCAGGCCCCGGGGCGGTGGGCAACGGCCACCTGGCCTGCCCCATGCTGCCGCCGCCGCCGCCAGCCCTGCCCTCAGCCGCCCTGCCCAGCAGCGCGCCCGCCACCAACGGGCAGGCAGCTGCCCCGCTGCCCCCCAACACGGCCCCGGTGGGCGGCCCAGACAACACCAACGGGGTGCAGATGCTGCGGACGATCGGCGTGGGGAAGTACGAGTTCACGGACCCCTGGCACCCCAAAGGTAAGGCGGGCCAGCTCGGCCCCCTCAGGCGCGCGGTGGGGGCGGGCGGCGGCTGACCCTCGGCATCCCTGCCGCTCTCTGTGGGCCCACCAGCTACAGCAGCTGCCTACACGCTTTTCTAAAATGCAGAGCTTTTCTGAGTTACTGCCGACAAAAAGCAGCGTGTTAACAGGAGGTACGACATGCTGTGGGCGAAAAGTAGTGAAAAGCAGCTTTCAGGCCTATGAGATAAACTGGTGTTCCCAAGGGTAAAGCAGCCATCATCCTATGCCTCTCTCTGTGAAATACACCCAATATTTCCATCTGACCACTGTTCTCCTGGCTGCTGTTGTGCATCTGCCACAGCAATGACCACCTTCTTCAGCCTTTGTCTTCTTCCTGCTCTGGTAGGAGCTCAGGCCAGACACAAGTCAAAGCTAAGTGCAGCTGAACAACCTAACATTTTCAGTGTTAAGGAGAAAACTCTTCATTACTAGCTTCACTGGGCTCAAATGCTGCAAAACACATGACTGAATAGTCATGAGCGTTCTGAGAGGCTGACCTTTTCTGAGGAGTACTTTGTAAATGAGCCCCTCTACCAGGTCACAGTGGAGTGTTATTTCCGAGTGTCTTACCCGAGACACTTCAAAACTACCAATGCTCTGTGTGCCAAGTTTCTAATTGCATTTGCAGAGTTTTCCCTTCCTCCCTTACAAATCACGACTGGGCCACATGTACAGGTAAAGCAAAATGGAGCTTACAAAAATATTAATGCAGACCTATCAGCAAAATCAATTAAATTGATTTTGTAAAAAACCAGCACCTTCATTAAGTCTGTGATATTTTATGTATGCGTTTCTCTTCAGACACAATCCATGTGTAAATTATTTATTTGCCACAAGCTATTAACTTCTGTTGTGTAGCTCTGAATTAAAGACAAGGAATCTCTATTAAAAATGATTAGTCCAATAACTTTTCCTCTCTTTACATAAATTGTACTTCGGTATGTGTAAACCCTTACCAAAGTTTCCTTGAAAAGGAGCTCAGATACAGTCTCAGCAGTACTTTTGTAAAACTAGATATTCGGATTGCTTTTAAGTTTTCAACTCCAAACCCCAGATATGAAAAGGGCTCTTGCTGGATGATGAGCTTCTGAATTTTTCTTTGACCTCTCTCTAGATGGGCTTTAAATGACACTGGCCCAGTTGGGTAGCCAAGAATTAACCAACAATTATAAGGGTATTGTTAATTCTTTCCCTTTAAAAAAGAAAAAAAAAGCTCAAAGTCCACAAAAGCAACTTGTCAGGTCACGTTTATAAGTTACAAACCATTGATTTTGTGGAAGGAGAAAGGGGAGAGATTTATACTCCATCCTGGTAGACCAAGTTCTGCTGCATGTCTCTCTCTTCCATAGGAGCTCTTTGTCTTCTAAGAGACATCATCTCCACTTTCCATAGCCACCTATCCCAATTTGCTGCGCTGGGTACTCAGATGCATGATCAAATTAACGCAACTTAAAGGATTACTTGGTGTCACTGGAGACATGTGCAAATATACAATACAAGGGAGAACACATAAGCTTAAACCACTTTCACGGCAGTAATTTGATCACATATCTGAGCCCTAGTGACACTAACCTAGTGAGACAAATGAGCATGTCAGTGACTGTACACTTGAGGTTAGGAATACTCCTAAATGCCTCGCATACTTAGGGCCAGCAGCATGAGCTATTATTTACTCTCCTCCATCAATTAACAGTCAGCAGATCTGTGGCTAGCAGATGAAGTAAACTTCAAATCAAAGCCTAAGTAAAAAGATCGTAAAATATTTAGTCAGTCTTTAATATTTGATTTACAAATTCTTAGTCAGCCTTCTTGCTTAACCTGCTGTAAACCCTGGTCTAGCCTAATAGTCCGAGCACCCCAGAGACCAGTCAGCCTGGGAGATGTTCATTGAGGTGCAAAGCAGAGTTCCTCACTGGAGGATGCCAGGCATGCCAGACCTAGATCTGCTCCTGTATTTGGAAACTGCTGTACCTAGGAGAAGGATCATAAGGAGGATAATAAAACAAGCAGTATTTCTAATCCACGGCAACTGCTGACACATTAGCCGCACTGCACCTAATAAACTGCAGGCTAGACAACTGTTTTTCCAGGGATTAGGGAGCTTCTCTGTGACCACCAGCTATTGAGTTATTCCCATAGTGGTTAAAAGCAAACAAACAGAACAGAATGAAGCATGCATATACAAATATCTCATAAGCAGGACCTATTGTATAGAGATAAAGTAATCCCTTCCTCTGTTTCCGACCTAAAAAGCCTTTACATCTAAAGCTGTAATTCTTCATGACACACCTGAAGTCAGAGAAGATATATGTTGGATTTGCTTGTTTTGAATGAGAGAGAAACAATGAGGAAAGAGGAGACGACTGAATGCTGAACTGGACCTTAAAATCTCACTAGAATAAGTCTTAACATAAACTCCGTGAGTTTCAATGTGGCTTGATTTTCTAATTATTTTATGTTTTAGTTTCTGCCCTCAGGGATTTCAGTCTCGAAAGCCTGACTGATTTCATAATCTTACATGGTAGATACCTTTCTCTCCAATAATGAATGAAAAATAGGAGACAGTTTTAAGCTGTTCAAATATACAAGTTCAAACTAGCTCCCTACAAGTGTCATTTAAATATTCTCTCTCTTTCTTGGGGAACCTTGGACAGTATTATAATAAGGGCCACTGCTAATGGCCTTGAGATCTATCTCATTATCCTGTGGAACTCTGAATTATTATTTCACTTGACAATTCAGTCTTGTCCAGGTTTGAATAATTGCCCAACTATCCCTTAAGAGAAAGAACAGTTCTTGCTGGTTAATGTGATAGGGTTTCTTATATTTTTAGATTTTCTTAGGGAGCTGATTTGAAACATCATATTTTATTTCCCATAATTATCTTTCTTTTGGCTCTGTATGTGTTTGGGTCATTTTATACTGTGTTCATGCAGAACTAGGTTTCTTACTCAGCTGTTTCTAAATACACATAAACAAATAAGTTGCCAAAAGTTAAAGGCACTGCAAGTGTGCTGTCTTATTTGCAATAGGTCAAGAGATCTCACATGACTGAAAGAGTCATTTCTGTGGCTCTGCAAAAAATACATTTTGATAACAAGAACATGATATAAAACAGATATGTCATTCTCCAGTGTTACAGCTAATTTTTATGTAATTCCACTGAAACTATTTGTAAGAAAAATTGTGCATGGATTAGAGAATCTTCTTGGTCAGAATGGGTTATGTTCTTTAAGCAGAAGTTAACTTTAACTACGTGATCTATTTACTTAGTGAATTTGTAAAGTTGTTACATTACGAGAGACAGAAATAAAGTTTCAAAGGAATTACTGCTTTCAGCAATTTATGAAGAGCTGTAGAGCTGCCTTGTGAAATGCATGGGATCTTTTACCATACACAGTGAACAGGAGTTTTGGGAGCCGTCTGCTTTGACCTGTCGTTTCCCTTTGGATAGGATAAATGCCAAATACTTCTAGCTGACTTCAAAAGCCATGACACCTTAACACAGACATGTAACCAGATATTTTAGGACAGAGCCAGCTCTTGTTTTCAATCCATGTCCTAAATCTTGCTCTATAAGCTAAAGTGCCAGAGCAATTAATAAAACAGAATATTCAGAAACATAAAGATGTTCATTTTAAATGTATTCAATGAAAATCTACTTAAGTTCTCATAGCCAAATTTTTATGTGGCTTCTTCAGAAAATACAGAATTGCAAAGAATATTCAAACAGATTTTCAGGATCTTCAGGCTACATGATGTAGCCAGCACAAATTGTCACTTGTACAATGTGCCTGCAGGGAAGAGAGAAAATCATCCCTTCAATTTCTGACACAAGGTACCAGTGTCCTGTGCCATGGCACAGTGGCAGAGACCAGTGTCTATGTCAGCTGCCAGTCCAGCTGAGCCAAACAGAGAGGAATTAATCAGTCTGATGAAAGACTGGAAGAGATTGGTTTCCTTGCAGAAACTGAGTAACTGAGATTTAGTCTTTGACTGTCTCCTGGAGTAGTATGCTTCCTGATATCAAAGACTTGCAAATCCAAAACTGAGCCCTTGGTGGATACCTCTGACATAATGTAGAACATAAACATTCCAGCTTGAATTCTGAGATCTGTTACATATTTGGAAATATACTCCCTTCATAAACTTCATATACTTTAAAGCATTGTTTCTAACACAAAACAAATGAGGAAAATACAGTACTTTATTGCAATACTTACTCCCGCAGTGTAAAATTAACCATGGACATTATGGGGTTTAATTTGTGGATGTTAATGGAAAATACTGATGTTAGTTTCCATAGTATTTGTGTTCTGTAATTCTTTGGTTTGCAGTCCTTAACTAGTGGGAAAAGAAAGCAGATGCTAATTAGTGTTCAGAATGTAATGACTGTAGAAACATAACAATATCAGAAATAAAATCTGAATGTTAATCCTTGTAACACTAATTTCTTAACACTTCATTTTCAAGCATCAGCAAATAGCATGAACTAAACAATAACACAGCTACAAACGAATACTGTTGCATCATCACTTATTGATTGCACCTTTCACACTTGACTTTATTGCATTGGAATTCTCATTAGGCCTCAGACAATATTTACTTTCCTTAATCATGAATAGTAACAAGGCAGAGTACAACATTTTGTCAATAACTATCAACTTTCTTCAAAAAAGGCTGAATTTTCAAAGGGATTTCAGCTTGACCTGCATTTCTGTGAGTGCATCTAGTTCCAGACATGAATGCTGGGGGGTGAAGAGTGTTTAAATTCTTCATATAACCTAACATTTGTTATTCTAGTAATATTAGTTAAAGGATATTGTGTGATGAAAACTCTAGAAAGCTTCTTTTCTGTTCTCTGCCTTGCACCAGAATACATGGCCTGTGTAACCTTAGAAAAATCTCCCTTTTATCTAGAAAGGTAGAGAGATAAATCGATTATTAAAATTATAGATATAAAATGGTACGTAAAATTTATGGTGTGTCTGTACATGTATGGATATATGAATATGTATGCACATAGTTGTAGGGAAGGAAATCTACAACAGAAATAACTGCATTCTCTCCAGTTTTTTTTGTAGCAGAGTTAGGTTAGCGTGGAAGTGTTAGCATTGTGCATGCCTCTTACTGTGTTTTCCTTAGAATAGTGGTAATTTCCTGAGATGGCCTAAATGGTACAAAGGCACAGATGAGTAGTGGTCATTTGTAAGCTCAACTTGGTAATGATGCATAAGAGTTCACAGAATCACAGAATGGTTGTGGTTGGAAGGGACCTCTGGAGGTTGTCTGGTCCAGCCCCCTTGCTAAGCACAGCCCTTTAGAGCTGTTTGCCCAGGACAATGTCCAGATGACTTCTGAATATCTGCGAGGATGGAGACTGCATAAACTTCCTGAGCAAGTGTCAGTGACCCCCACACAAGAAACATGTTTCTTCATGTTCAGAGGGAGCTTTCTGTGTTTCAGTTTGTGCCCAGTGCCTCTGGTTCTGATGGTAAGCACCATGAAAAAAGCCTGGCTCCAGGCTTTTTGCACCCTCCCTTCAGGTTCAATTTATATACATTGTTGAGATCCTGCTGAGCCTCCTTCTCTTTTCCAGACTGAACAGCCCCAGCTGTCTCAACCTCTACTCCTAGGAGAGGTTCTCCAGTCTTTTTGTCATTTTCATGGTCCTTTGTTGGACTCTCCATTATGTCTCTCTTGTATTGAGGAGCCCAGAACTGGACATGCCACTTGAAGTGACGCCTTACCAGAGCTGAGTAGAGAGGCAGGGCCACCTATGATCTCATATCAATACTTGGCCTAATGCAGCCAGCCCAGAATACCACTGGCCTTCTTAGCTGCAGGAGCATGCTGTTGGCTCATGTTTTAGCTTGCTCATGTACAATAATAAACTTAAAGAAAACAAATCCTCTAGAACCAAATTTTTATCAATATTAGTTACCATCTTCTTTGATTAAAATAATCCTAACAGGACTGAGAAGTTGATGAGAGTGTCTAAGCAATCACTTGAGTGAAAATGAAATATATTTCCCCTTTCTGTGGTCCAAGCAGGGTATTTTCCATAATTCCTGTCCTTTTAATGTCACTGTCGGTCAGGTCATGACAGACAGAGATTTACTGCACTGAAGAGTCAAAGAGGACTTGTAATCGTCCTAGAACATTGCCTTGCTAAACATACAGCATAAAAAAGGTGATTGAATTATCTTTTGATTGGCATCTCTCAGTATGTCAGTGACTTGAGATTTCGCATTTCAACTGGAGGAGGATCTTCTCAGTAACACCAATATTTTACGTGGGTTATCATAAAAAAAAAAAAGAAATTGGGGCGTTGATGAAGTGAGTCAAAACTCCCTGAACCTGCTTTTAAAAGTCATTTGGTCCCTGCTGCTATTTTTTGTACCTCTGTTTTTAAAATAAATGTCAGATTTGCAACTGTAGTTTATCTGTTGAAAATATAGAGCTGAAGAACTCTGATTTTACTGTTGCATGATACTATGTCATCATTTGCAGATCCACCTAGTTAATTAGACAGTGATACATTTGAAGTTGTCTTGAATTCCTTCCCACTCTGCAGTCTTAAGATATGGTTTGCCTAGTGTGGTTTCATACCAAATATAGTTTTGTCCATGACAGTGGCCATCAAATGCATTCAACATAAGTCTGAGAGGCGGCAGAGTTCTGTTGAATTACTATTTTCTCTCACGTCACACAACACTACATTCCCAAGGTGCAAAATTTCTCAAGGGCTGGATGATAACCAAAGTCTAGGATCTCTTTTGGCACAGAATACATAAGTGGCAACTTCTTAAAAATACAACGTTTTCAGGCAGGCTGCCTGTCCATCCATATATCTATCCATAAATCCATCCATCCATCCATCCATCCATCCATCCGTCCATCCGTCCGTCCATCCATCCTTCCAAATACTGTTCCAGCAATCCCTTGCAGTTAGCTGGAACTGCATTTGGGTGTTCTAAAAGTTATTAATTGTCCAAAATACTTGCAGAGTTGCCATTCTCCTTTCAAAACTCATGTTTAATATCTGGTTTCTCTGACCTTATCTTTCCTTGGTCATCTGTCTTGTTCAGCTCCTGACACATATTTAGGTGCAACCTTGTCTGCATCTATCTCTTTAGGTGCAGTGGGAAACATACCAGTTCCCTTTCACGCTGTCCTCTTGTGCCTGGAGCCACTTTAAACCTGCCTTTCCTGAGCATTCAGTTGGCTCCACAAATTTAGCTTTTCCCAAAATTTCCCACTAAGATTTCTTCTTCTTTACAGCAGCATAATTCCACTTCTTTTGATATCATGACTTAAAACGTGGACAGTCAAGTTATATAGCTGCTACAGTGTCAGCAGAGAATGGGGACCTCACCTCAGTCCAAACTCAAAAAGCTATGTCCATCCAGAGCCAGACTGGGCATTTATGGATATACATAAATGTTCCTAAAATGGGCTATTCTGTGACATCTGGAGATCTCCAGAGATGCAGATTTATTAACTTGCAAATGGGTTTCGGTTTCCTTACAAGAAAGTGGAAATGCTTTTTTTTTTCCTAATCAGCAGTCCTCCATGGAGCAGTGTCTAAATTCTGAATGAAGAAGAATTGTTGCATTCAGAATGAGAATTATTCTGTCCCATGTTAAATTTAAAAAATCTGAACATATTTGTGAAATGCAAATATTTCCACATAGTGACTTTTCTTACCCTACTGTGCCTTGAGATTGCTAATGGTAAGCTCCACTGTCCCACAGCAAGGTGAGCTTTGAGCCGTGGTAAAAAATAATAACAATAATAATAACAATAATAATAATATGGGATTATCTAGCACCTCGAATCTTCAAAGTGCTTCTAAGGACATAAAACTTAGATCATTAAGTTCATTCTGCACTGGAGGATTGGTTAAGCTTCTTCCACCCAGTCTGCTTAATGTTATATATATATATGGGTTTCTAGTTGTAACAAATGACAGTTAAAAGTTATTTGTGTATATTTCCACCTTAATATTTACAAATCATTACATTAGGTTCCCAGGCTAGATATTCTGGAAAATATCATCAGGGGATGAAATCATCATGAGGAAGAGGGTAGATAGCTTGCAGAAATGATTACTCATAAACAAAACTTCCACTATCTAGATACGCAAATAAAAGCAGCCTGAAGTTTTGTCCTATTAAATTCAGAAAATTGCAGCGTTAAGTGTTTTATGTACTTACTGCTGTACTGGAAAAATCTCTGGGCTGCAAAAAAATCAGTAGGTTCAAGAGAAATACTTGACCAGGACTGTTTAAGTCAGAAGCATTTGCCTAGAGAAGGTGCCAAGATGTTTCGTCAAGTTTGCACCATATGACTATGCAATACTTAAAACAGAATGGAGGGTATGCCTCAAGACTTTGTGCATTATATTTTGCACAATTTTGCTCATTGGCATTACTCAAATAAAAAAACAAGAGTGTAAGAAAAAAGAGAACATTATGGTTTTTATTCATTATTCCTCTGATGTTTCAAACGGAGACAAAATGCATTTTGCTCATGAATCTGCACATGGAAGTATTTGGGTGAGGATGAGGAAGATGGTACAAAAAAAGGCAAATTCACCAAAAATAGAAGAAGTCTTAAGAGCAATGTGGACTGACACTCCTGTGCAGTCTGACTGATTTATAGAGTATCCAAATGCACTATAAAACCCAACTCCTCTGTGCGACCTTTTCCTTGTGAAGGAAGAGGGAAATATTCCTCGCATTCCCAAGCTTTGGATCCTTTAAACCAAGGATCATTTTGCACAAAACACTACCATCCTATGGAGAACAGAAGGAGGAGCAGTGGTAGTAGATTCCCATTGCCTGTAGCCGAGGAAATATGAAATTCTGCTCTTTGTCTTTTCCAGCACGTTGTGTGAACTTTGTTACAGATGTGGATTTTCTAGATGGCTGAATTTGCTATGTTAAGATGTTTTTCTTCTAGATATTCTCCTATCATGGCCATACTGTGCCATTTTAAGAACAGTCCTTTTCTTTGAGGGTTTCGTTTGTTCTTCTGTAGGATGGCTAGAGCTCTGATTTGGAGCCCATGTTGAACATCCAAATAGAGAAGCTCTTTTAGGAGCATTTTAGAAGACCTTTTGCTAGATGGATAGCAGGTACCTCCATCAGGAACCACTCAAGTGATTTCAGGTTTAGACCGATGCAGATATTTAATCATCTGTATGTAAAGAACCATCGCACTCCAAAGAAATACATGAATCTCTCTTTCATTTGTAGAGATGTATCAAGAACAGTGGCTCATATTCCTTCAGCTCCAGAATAACAAACTCTTCATTGTATTTTACTTGCTGGAACAGCACAAGCAAATTTGACATCTTGTCCAAGGATCAGCTGTTCAAGGACAGTCAAATCTGCTCGTGAGCAGAAATTCAGTACATTTCAAGAAGAGCCTATCTGTGAAAAGCCCACAACAGTAAGAATTTCTTCCTCGAGAACTTAAATGGGTTCAACAACCCTTTGCTGGAACTGCCCGCATGCCTTTGGATAAGCCATCATTACTTTTTTTTTTTTTTTAAATTCTCATTCTCTTAAAACTGCCATATGGGCAAACCTTGTGCAGTGAGTCTCAATGTATCAGTCAGGGCTGCCTTAATTCACTCACTTCCAGGGAGATAAAGTGGTGCTGAGAGCACCTCTTAGCTTTAAGGGTAAACTCAATCAAGAATTTTACTAAAGCCAGGAAATTATTTTATTATGTAATTTTTTCCAGATTTGTGGATGTTGAGGCGATAAATTAAGTACTTCAGTAAGTTTTGGTATTTCTTGAGACTGGAGTCTTTTTTTTGTGTTGTAAAGAAAGTGGAGAAGGGCTGTTTATGTACTGAAGATCTATATAACTGTATAGAAATAATTTGTTAACATATTTAGAAGACAAATTCTAAATATCAAAATATGTTTTCATGAGAGAAGGGACGTATTTAAAAAATGTGGAGTCCTTTTACATGTATTGAGATGGTAACATTGTCTGATTTCTACCCATTCAAATGCACTGAGAATGTTGGGGTTTAATATAATTTCTCATTGGCTTAGCAGGTAGCCAGCCCTGGAGTGGAGTGGAAACACCTAGGTACCCCCAGAAAAGGGGTATCCATATTTCCTCCAAGTGAAATACGATAGGTGGTTTTAAGGATATAATTTATAATTATCCAGAGTGGATCTAGCTTATAATTACATAGTCCATAGTCTATGCAAAGACACTGAAATTAATATTTCAAGTTTGGTGGGAAGAAAGTGTTTGACTGGGTTGGTAGCTATCTGTCAGCCATGAACTGAGGACCAGAATAGTTCAAGGAACCTCCCTTGAATCTTGAATTTCTGTCCCAAAAACAGATGAAAAGACATTTACTTAAAATCTTAAATGGAAAACAGAATATGTAAAAAAAGACACTGTAATAAGGAAAAGACATCTTGAATTGTTATTACGTGGTTAGTAAATGAGAAAGATAAATCATCTATATTCAAAACTGAAATCTTGGTTATAAGAGCCGTAACCAGCAATCAGGTCTGTTAAGTAGGATTCCTTCACCTGTTTAAATTTAGAAAGTGAGAATGTCACTCAGTCATTAAAGCACAGGTAGCTAGGGCCATGTAGATCTTAGATGTGTTACATCTTAAGTGGTTGGTTGCTGAGTACTGGGAGAACAGAGCACTCACATAGGTTCTGGCTGTTTGGGGGGTCTTGCCAATCCCAGAACGTGTCAGAGGTCACCAGGGTCCAGTGGTGTAACAGCCGCACTGGGCTCCTCTGGTTGCCCAGTTGAATCACTCTTGGTTCTTCACTGCACTAACTAGGTTTCCATAGATGTGATGTAGTCACTTACACACTTAAACAACTTGAATTCATCAATCTAATTTTAAATTTCATGGATAGGGTCAAGAGTCTCAGCAGATGGACAGCTCAACATGAACATAGCTCCTCTGTCAGAGGAGCTGGCAATATAACAAAGTACAATTTTTGAATTACTTTACTGTCTTTGTATTAAGAGACCATTTTGATAATATTGGTTCAAATCACCTAAAATTAATACAGTATTTGCCTATTGGGTGGAGTAAGCAAACACATCAAGCCCCTTTTTTTGATCAAGATGGCTTTCCTCTTCTGCCTGTGGAGAGCTACTTCTGAATGTGATACATCCATTCATTTACCAGGCACCATTTCATTAGCACTGCTAAAGCCAATTTGGGCATTTATTGTCAACAGTTTTGATTCAGGATTTGTTGAACTTCTACTTACACCGTTATCTCACATGATTTCCAGTGCTGTCTTATACTGTTAAAAATATTAAGGCCTGCTAAGAGGGTTAACACTGAGAGAGAGGCTTATATACCTCATTGAGGAGACATCATTGCAGTAGCGAGGTGTCCCGCAGGGGGCTTAAGCTTTTCGTTCAGCAATGACTCAGAAAAGGACAAGTGCCGTGTTCACAGTTTCCACCAGAGCTCAGTCTTTTCTCAAAGGCTCCCTCACTAATTCCCAGCTCATCATGGTCCTCATCAGCCTGTGTA
This sequence comes from Irena cyanogastra, assembly GCA_013397155.1. Taxonomy (NCBI): domain Eukaryota; kingdom Metazoa; phylum Chordata; class Aves; order Passeriformes; family Irenidae; genus Irena; species Irena cyanogastra. The sequence goes on from VWZV01005878.1 coordinate 419,257, forward strand.
ATGTGCTCATCACACGCTCATTTTCAGCTTTTGATTTGGCCTGGCTGTCTGCTGGGGAAGGTTTCCTCTGGTAGAAGTCTCCAAGTGCATGAACAAGTGAGCTCTAAGTGTTACTAATAAAAAATCCTTTAATCCACTTTAACAATGATAAACTGGAACTGAGAACTCCTCTTACTTTACAGTTACGTTCAGTTCAGAATTTCACTTAAGTCAGGAAATCATTTTATGGGCAAGAGAAAAGTCCTAAACACCCTGATGTGGACGATGGGAATGAAAGGCCAAGTGCTTAATTGCTTTTACTGTATTTGAAGCACCTACTGATGACTGAAGCTTCCACTGACATGACTGGTTCGTATAAAATTCACTAGTCTTTGCCATTATTTTTATTCTTAATTCACTGTGGAATTTCCCTTTTATTTTCCCCACATTGTAGCTGGTACATGATGAAAGCAAATAACTGATCTGGGCCACAGAAGTTCAGATTGAGCAAAGTTCTGTCTAAAATGTACTTGTCTGGATTTAGACGGATTTGCTACATAGTCTTGGTAGTAAGTACCTGACACCTAAAATCTATATTGCTATCCACCTGCTACCCTATGTTTGCTTCTATGTTAAAGAACATAGCATGATGAGACACAATCAAAAATAAAAAGTCCCTTTTTTCTTCTTCTTTCCCAAAAGCATGGGAATTTGCACTAAGGACTCATCCACAATGGTTTGTGCCTTTTGTAATCCCTACAGATCTCTGTTTCCGTAGTGGCACTTGAGCATTTCCCAAACACAGCTTACTGCAGTGTTACACCAGGCTGGAAGCAGAGTCCAGGCCGCAGGAGGGCTCTTGGAGGGATGTTCACCCTACATGGCCTTATTGTGGGGCTCCTTGCTGGGACAGCTCAGGTATCTCCTCCATGCCATCATCTTTCATGACCTGGTCAGGCTTCAGAAGGCAACTCACATCCCAGTACGTGATTTCCAGGCATCCATCCATTATCTGGTAGTAAATGTAGGCTCATTGTTTCATGTCTGATTTTGAAAATCTGGCCTCAGCAGCAGGTTTCTGTGCATCACTTTACTAACATCTGGCTTTTACTGGCTTGGCAGACTGTCTGTATCATTAAGTAGAATGAAACTATCCACTGATATGGACAGAGATGATCCTGCATCAGTTTCCAAAAGGACGGTAGGGCTATTGGCAAATTAAATAGTTGAAGAAATTCTCCATCTCTCTTCCTTTTCATGATGTATCAGAGACTAAAATTGAGGGGAAAGCAGAAAACAAATTAATGTGAGTGTAATTCTCAAATTTCAATCTTCTGTATATTATGGGTCATTACCCGTTAATTTGCTAAATGGCAGTTTCCTATGAAAGAAAAGTTTTGTTTAGCTGTGTAATGATGACAGATGATGTAATTAGTATCATCCTTACATTGAGAATGATAAAAGCATTTCTTTTGTGTGTCACTGCTTTTAGACAGTATAATATCAAAAATGATAACAGTGTGAAAATTGGACCAGCCGCGTTCGTATTGTGCACGTAGAATACCTCAGTAATACGATACAAGTAATGACAGGTACTTTGCCATGTATTCATTTTCTCCACTCTCTAGCCTTTATATCACAGCGAAATTAAAGCCCAGCACTAAGCAGGCCAGACGTGCCTAAATGCAGACCCATCTGATGAGCCTGTAAATGGCCAGTGTCCCTTTACTATTGCTGGTTATGGTAATTAAGCAATTGCAAACAGGGGTTTTGAGGGAGAACATTGAATCATTTTTTCAGTTAAAGAAGTTGGGGGCTATTTTAATTTCAGGCCACATTTGTTGCTTGAATTAGTTTTAATTATATTCTGTATAAGAACTTGCCCCATATCCTGGTCTTGATAGTGGTAGATGTTCTCATTTAAATATAAATAAATGCCAAACTTATTTAACATGGAGAAGTGACTGCTGTGACTGTGTAGTAACAATTTTCTCTTTGTTGCCATGGTTTGGATTTTTATATAAGCTTTGCAAATATAATAAACTTAATGGAGCTCTTCATCCAAGGAAATGGGTATATTCAAGAAAATAAATTACATTTTGCAAGCTAATGAGCTCTACTAATTGTGTTTATCCTTGTGAATTAATACAATTTAAGCAAATCTATCCCCCAAAATCAAGCATTTGATTGCATTTTGGCTGCGTGGAAATCAGAACATCCGGATCAAATCTGAGTTTACTGGATATCCAAGGGGTAGGGGGGAAGGTTAATTTTCATTGACTTGTGCAGCTGGTGCTAGATGCTAGTAAAGTAAGAAAAGTTAGATTTTGAAAGTTTGTTTGCATTTTTTTAATCCAACTACTTCCCACACAGGCAGAATTCCCAACAAAGACTTGTGTGTAATAGATCTCATGTAATACAGCAGCAGGCATGTACAAGTCATGGTAATTAGCCCACATGCCCACAGGACAGGATAAAGGAAGGCAGCAAAAGGGAATAACAGTTGTACTTTTTAAAAGACAGCTTGTCTTCATCCACTTCTCTCTCTCCCTCCCTTTTCTCACACTTCCCTTTGCCAACATTGGATTTCTTTTTTTTCTTCCTATAAACAGGGTTTTCTTTCAGAGAGGCATTTTGGGAGATGCGGGACAGATTAGAAAACTCTCTGTATATTCTGGCAGATTTTAGGTTATTCTCCCAGTTGGCTTCTTGGAAGGATGTCAGAGAGTAGAGCAAATGGTCAGTTTGAGCTCTTGAAACTCTTCAAATAGCCCCAAAAACTCTCAAGCAAACTGCATTGGTCAGCAGGAGCAGGCAGGTGCTGGCCAGAAGGTTTGTGCTTGAGGAGGGTGACAGCAGCTGTCAGCAGTGGTCCTTATGGAGGCAGTTTAGCTTGCCACGTGTTGGGTTGCTGCCATTTTTAACGCCGTGAGCCAGTGCATGCCTGAGATGAAGTCTGAGCCTGGCTGACTGTACTTCCTTAGTCCCGACTGCCTTCTTATCTCGCCAGATCATTTTCAGCACTGATGCAGGAGTCCCAGCAGTTAACAACCATCACAGATTCCTCAGATAGAGCTGGTGTGAGATCAGAGCTCTCCTGTTTCTCAGCAGCAGGCCCCTCTTCACTTAAAACCAGGATTCGGAAGCAAAGCCAGCCTTCCTTTCTCAGCTTCTGAAAAAATAGTATCGTAAAAATGGATAGCAGACACAAAACAGGCTCAGAAGTGGAGTTGTTGGTTTGTTCATTGCAGCTTGGGTAAGAGCCAGGCTGATCTTTACTTGACTGCACTGAAAAAAAGATACTTCTTCCATCTCTGGTATTCAAATACTGAGAAGGGCTGTTAGGACCTGTCTTCTAGAAGTTTTGGATTAATTGCATTTGTGTAGCGAGAAGAGCACAAGTCCTCAGCATTGATGCAATTGTACTGTTGCAAAGAGAGTGACTTCTTGTGGATGAGTGACAAGCTTCACTTGTAAGAGTGAAGCACCAATATGTTTGTTGATATAAAACAGTGATTTTAGAAAGTTTGATAGTAAACACAGCAGTGGTTAAACAAAATCTGGTGACAAGATACACTTGATTATTTACTGTAGGAAGGACAGGTTCAGACGAAATTGTCAGGGAGACCCTGTCCTTCAGTCATGAGGTTTAGAAAGGACCCACTTGCACTCTGAAATCCTTTTCAGAAAGGAGTTTAGATGCTGCTGAATGCAGCCTTAGTCCCAACAGTTTGTCTTAAAGAATTATCTGTGTGCAACCAATCCTTTGTATAATGTAGCTAAGATTTCAAGGTTCAGCATGCTATTAATCACTTACCAAGAACCTCTTGTGGCAAGAATCTTTCAATTTTGAGGAGTAACCTTGAGAGGTATCCCTACCCAAGGGAAGATCCTGGTGTGCAGCCTGCTGCCAAGCAGGGGAGCTTAGCAGGCCCTGGGCTTTCTGCTGTTTATGGAGCATGATAATTGACTCATAGTCATATTTGCATCCCAACCACACATGTTAACTTCTCCCAGATTTTCCTTGAGTCAGACCTTGTTCAACACTGTGGTTAGGTGGCTGCACTGCTCAGATTAGCCTTTGGCTGTTGTGTTGTTATCTGTGTCCATTTTGAGCTGGATACAGCCACCATGACCAGACACATCCATGATGACCCCACTGGTGGTTTTCACTTGGAGAGAATTACAGGAAATAGAGGTCAGGCTAGGGGAAGGGGGGAAGCACACTGTCATAGGAATAAAGAAGAATTCAGAATGATAGTATGACCACACTGGAATAATAACTTCGGGGTAAAAAAATACCTAGTAAAAGAAATATTTGTATAAGTAAGTCTTGATGCATAGAGCTGTTCTGGATTCCATAGATGCCAATCTCCTCAAGGAGGCATTGACACAGGCCATAGTAACTTCAAGGATGCGTGCAGATAGATACATAACTATAGGGTCCCAAAGTACACATTAATGAAACCATTATCTTGTCAATGATTCAGAGTGCAGAGCTATCTTTAGCAGAAGTTACTATGATTTTTCATAAGAGAACATGAAATTTTGTGACATTTTTATTATTTGACATCACATCACCATTGAAAAGTAAAGAGGAAGCCAGAAGAAAGATAAAGTACAAAAAGCTTTACATGAAAAATATTGTTCATCTCTGATGGAAGCTATAGGCAGCTAGGAGAAAAGAATCTGGAGCTTTTTCAGTTCTTGGCATTGAAAGATTTCCATAGGAGCAGTTTAAAAGTTATCTGCTGCAGCAAAACTGCATCTCAGAAATGAGTATGGCTATGATGACATGATAGCTTTGGGCCGCTGACTTACTGCACAGACCCCCGCGTATCAGCGAGAGTTAAAATCAAAGTGAAACCTCTGTTTTGAACTTCCTTTTTCTGCATCATTTGAATCAGATCTTCAGCGTTTCATGTCTCGCCGCGTGGGCTTGTAGAGGTCACTTCTCGGGCCCCATTGACCCCATGCAGATTTATTGTGGAATTGTTTCAGTGAAAACAGAGCTTTGAAGCATCATGCAGGTTGCCTGGTGACTCCCACAAAGTGCTGACCACCCCAAGTCTGAGGAAAGAGATACCTGCACAGAGCTGAGCTCTGTTATGGGTTATAAAGCTGGGAGAAGTTCGAATGATAAAAGGAGTTCTGGCAGGCTGCTAGCTCTCACCATCTGGGTAAATGGGAATGTTTATTAATAAGAACCTTTGACATGAAATGCATGATATGTGCCCTCTGTGCTAGGCCCATGATTAATAATATTAATTATGGGGAGTTCATTGTAGTCTCATGGGGATGTGATATATAATTCAGCCAGCATTTCATTGTAAATTTGCATTAATGTCCACTTTAAGTACAGTAGCTATCTATAGCAATGCAGAAGGAGCTGCAGTCAGTATGTACAGTAACATAACCTCCTTATTAAATGATGGTAGATTTTACTTCAAAGAATTATGGGATTATTAACATTTCTCCTGCGTTAAATCTTTGCTGTGTTTGGCAGTGTAATATCTGTTGCAACCTACCTCCTAGTGCTATTAAAACTTTCCTTGGTGGTGATAAAAGAGTCCAGCTCCTTTCTGTGTTGAAAAAGGAACCAGATAATTTTGAAATCCCTTTGGAAGTAGTCTTGATTGCAGTTTCATTAGCAATTAAAAGAGCATGTAACCTAATGGTTTTTCCACCCCGGTCCAGAGAAATTGTGCACAGTGGGCAGCTCTTCGGTTGGTGTAAACCATCAGTGATGTAATGAAAGCAATGAACCTTCACTGATTTGTGCTGAGAATCTTGCCTGCTCCAAATGGTTCAAACATATGCCTTCCTATGGCTATACTTTATTGTTAACTTGCTTAATAATAGTTTAAAAATAGTTAATCTTACTTGAAATTGCTTTTCCCTAGTTTGCCTTCCAGGAATCCCTGGTCAAACTGCCACTATCTGGCCTCAGTTTCTTCTGAGCCACGTGTGCTTATTCACTTACCTTCATACAAATGACCCTTATATACAAACAGTTTCTTTTCGTCTTTAGGTAGCATCTCAGAAACCAGCAGGCACTCAAAGCCACTGCCTTCCTCTAGTGGGTCCTGGGAGGACCGTAGTGGCCCCAAATATGTAAGCTTTTAAGCAGCTGGGGAAGCAGCTGGTGGCACTGTGGGAAGCATCATGCAGATGCCAGAAATAGGCTGAAGGACAGAGTCTTCATTAAAAGGCTGTGTAGATGTTAAAATATATGAGTGTATAAAAAAGGATCCAGTCAAACCAGGAAGAATAAGAGAGAAGGGTACAAACCCAGGTATTGTTTACTTTTCGAGGAAGCTGCAAAGCTGATGAGTAATTATTCTTATTTATTTGTTTGGATGGCAGTGGGTTTTAGAAATGCAAGGCTAGAAGGGGCCTCTTGGGTTTTTGTGTCCCATCTTCTGCCGTCATGGGTAACCTTGTGCGAAATATCTCTTAGGAGAGTCCAAGGATCACTTGCCTTATATTCCAATGCATACCAGGGGCCACAGTATCCTTCCTCTCTGCAACCTGTCACCTGTAGTGAAAGATGGAAATGCACAGCTGTACTGTGCCAAAGGAAGACATCCAGGTCATCACCAGCAGCTTAGATCCTCAAGCGTTTTCTGTTTGGGAATTTGTTCTGTTTTGTTGAGTTGCCCACCCAAACCAGAGAGTTGTTTATCAAAGTGGCTCTGCAAATGCCTGTCCTACAGAACTGGGTAGCAGCCTGCAGCCATTTGGCACTGAATGATGCAAGTCCAGATCCAGCACCTGTTGGACACTAAACACTTTTCTTAGAATCCATGCAGCTGACCAGCTCCTGGGGAAAAGGCAGCAGCTGCTGGGCAGCAATGGTTAAATATAGGAAATGAAGAATGCCACACCCAACTGGAAAGGAAAAGAGGAAGACAAGAATCTAACAGCACTGAAAATTCTTATTGGTGAGGAGGGCCCTGCAGTGATCAGGAATTTGAGGCATTTATACCCTCTATTTTGTGTCTTGTCCATGACTGCACCTACACTCACACACTACATCAGCCTCAGATAATGCCCAACATAGTTTGGTGCTGACTGTATTAATGAATGTCATTTCTGAAATGTTTTGGAGGAGCATGTGAGAGCCCTGTCTCTCGCTGTGAGTCACATAGAGTTGCTGAGATATGTTGCCTTTAATTTGACTTGATTCTTTGTAGCACTTTTAATAGCAAAAATGCTGTGAAAAGCTTAAATATGAAGCTATACAGATTTAGCACAGATGGAGTTGGAAAAGGACATTCAACCTTCTCTAATCTTCAACTGAGATCAGCAAGTAAAGCATAAGGAATGACAACCTGAAAGATAATATTTTTCATTGTGATAATCTGCAGTACTTTAATTTCACTGAGGCATTTACATGGCCCCTTATTGAAGAGTCTGAGTGTTCCTTTTGCTTTAGCTGAAGGACTGTTAAAAAGAAGCAGAAAAGCAAACCTCTTTGCTTAGTCAAACTTCAAGGTGGTGCCAGATACCCTCGCAGAGAAAGACAACAGTGTGAAGTCGAGGAGGCTTAGCTGCAGATTGGAAGATTATCCCTGTTCTTCGGATGAACAAAGCAAAAGAAGGTAAGAAGAACAGGGAGAAACACTCCTGTTTTGCTTTATTCGCCTGCTGCACATGTGTGCAGGAGAGAGGCTCAGGGCACACAAGTATCCAAAGCCCCTGGCCTTGGTGTCCCTCTCCATTCCAGGAGGATATCTGGCCAGCACACACTCCTCTCCTCCTACGCCTTCTCCTTCCCACTGAGCTGCAGTGGCTCAAGCTGGCTGAGCCTGTTGTGGTGATGATGTCGTGCAGCTAAATTAATTCCAAAGCTGGTCATGCTTGGAAGTAGTTAGACAGGAGACAAAAAAGGAAGCTGAGAAAGAGGGAAAAACGGACTAGGTTTGAAACACCATGCAAGGAGAGGGAGTAGTGGGTGTGGTCCTAAATATGCCTTAGGGTTCGGTTTAACGCAGAAGGTCTGAGATGACAGGATCTGCCTGCAGGAATCCATTATCCCCATACAGGGTTTCACTAAGTGCCTCTTGGCCATTCAGCCCTCCAGAGCTCAAAATAAGTGTTCTTTCCATTTCAAGGGCAACACTTCGAGGGACATAAAGATTCCTCATCTTAATATACTCCATCTCCATCTTATATACAACCATCTCACTTTACCTCATTCCCTGACTTGACCTTGCTGTGGAGCATAACCCAGGCCCAGGAACGAGCAGTGCTGAGCAAGCATCATGTTCACCATTCACAACCTCAGCATCTGCTGCAAGTTTGGGCCAATAAATCACAAATGTTGGGAGGAATGGACCACCTTCTGCTGCATGTCCAGACAGCAGTTCCCACAGTGGGTATCTGATCCTTGACTGAACCTCAAGGCACTGCCATATGCAAATAGTAGTAATCTCTGGTTTGTTGTTCCTCCAAAGGCAGATGCACCTGCATGTGTCTGACTGCGTGGAAGCTTAAATAAACCTAGATGAGGTTTGTTTGCTTTTCAAGGCTTGATTCATCAGCTTGATTTTCAGAATGTGTAAAATACTTCCTCAGAATGGCTTTTTGCTATCTTTCTCCTAAATTTGCCTTAGAGAAGACTTTTTATAAATACATAGTTTTTAGTCTTCTGATACCTTGGAAGCTGGCTACAAAATAGTGAAAGAGTTGGCTTCTAACTGTTATTTGAGAGTTTTTTTCATTGTTTCCAGCATAACAATCTCAGAGACCCCATGAACAAAGGAAAAAAGAGTTATATTACAATTTTATGGCACATGGTGTAACTCTTGGGGATGGTCCTGTGCAAAACAGCCAGTTGGACTCGATGATCCTTCTGGGTCCCTTCCAGCACAGCATATTCTGTGATTCTGTGAACTTTATACATTGAGCCAGGTATAAGGAAAAAAAGGAGAACTTTAGTAAACTGTGGTATCTTAGGAGCTCTTATATAAAGCCACTCAGACAAACTTCTATATAATAATCCCTAGCAGGGACATCAGAGTTGCACCCTCTACCTACTTTTGCATCTTTCCTGCAAGTTACCTTGTTTATTTTGTACAGCTGCTCTTTTACACTGTTGTTGCATTATTTTTGCTTACATACAGATAATCTGCAGATAGCATTTATAACACGAAAAGAGAAAGTAAAAGGTGGCTGCACCAAGCAGTCTGTGAATTATGAGTGTCTCTCTGGTCCTGCAGCCAAAAATAGTACTTTTCACTAAAGTTGGTGGACTATATCCTTCCTAAATTGCTGTACCTGATCAAAAGCATTTGCAGAGCCAGGACCCACACTGTTACTCAAGACTACAACTACTTCAGCTACAGCAGGGAAAATTATGATTAGGTCCTTGAATCTGTTTCTAAGTGCTGGTCCTAGTTTTTCCAGATACACTGTTAGCTCTTGAGTGCTTCAGCGACTGGTCTCCATCTATTATCAGTGGTCGAAAGCATTGCTGCAGGACTGACCATTTTCTCTGTTGATTGGACAGCAAATTTTAGCACCTGGCCTGGGATAGAGGTGTGTCATTTGGGATGCTGAGCTACAAGCCTAGTACTTCTTGCAGACTGCCTTCCAGATCTCAGTTTCCTCACCTTATCCATAGTTAAGGGGAAGAGGTGTTTTCTGCTTATTTTAGATTTCAAGTTCTTCTTTCAAAATGCAAGACTTGGGCTTCTGTATTTCTATTAGAAGTTACTTGAACAGTTCAGAGGTCCCTTCAAACCTAAATTATTCCGCGGTTCTATGAGTCTAAATTTTTGAAGACATCCTTAAAAATAAAATTAGGTTGGGAAAAGCATAACTTTCAACTAGTCACGGAGCTAGTTTAAATCTCTTCTTTGAAAGTTTCCGTTATAGCTGCTTTCTGAATTGTGCAGTTTGCCCTCCAGGACCCATTTGCTCTCTCTTGGCAAATCAAGTTCTTAGAGATGAAAAAAATTATGGGAATATTGTTAGGGGGTGGGAGGGGGAGCCTGCTGTCCAGGACACAAATCTAATAGACACTGCCTTCCTGTGTGAAAGTCCATTGTACTTCCTTTATGTTCCCTTAGGGAGCTACTTTGATGCTGAAGTCAGTACTACCTGGATCTTTTGGGTTAATTAAGCCACTCAGATCACATCTACACTAATAAATTGGGGATGTATGTGATGGGTCCCTGGTACAGACATCCAGCTCTGGCACTGGACAGGTTTCATCCTTCTTCTTAAAATCATGCACTCGTCGAGAGAGGGTGCCTGAGTGTAAATGGTCTCTTGGGAATGATCCCTGTCCTGTTAGGAGACTGTTATTTGGCCCAGACCAAAACCACATGAGTGGCAGAGACAACTGAGTTCTAGTGCAGAAGAGTGTTCCCTGGCAAAGTTGAAATTGCTAATACAGATGTATCTTCAGGGAGCCCAAGCTTACAAACACCTGTTCATGAGTTCCGAGTAATGGCACCGTCTTCCCTCTTCTCTGTAAATGCTTTTGTGGGTTGTTTCCTCTGTTTGTGGGGTTTTTTTGTTTTTCTCCCATATTCATTCTTAAAATGGTTTGGTTTTTGTTCTGTTGCAAATTCTGGCCCCTTATTTCATAAGGTCTCTATGATACTTTCCATCAAATCTTCCTAATTCATTAGGACTGGGAGTGACAGCATGCTGTTCCTTCAGCCCACATATGGACAGCATCAGATGGACAACATCCTCTGTAATACCATCTGCCAGTAGAGAAGCTGAACCTTTAACTTCCAATCCTGGCTCTTTGCCCAAATTAAATAATCAAGTATAGACTGACCACCATGATTTCTGTGAATCAACCTCTAGAGGGAGGCAAGAAAGACTTAGCTTAGCTTATTTTATTTTTACAGATTTTGTACTGTACAAAATTTTATATACTTTAACATCCAGTTTTTGTAGTCCTTTTCCATAAAATAAAGCCAGTTTTATACAGCCCTCACTTGTTCTGTCCTTACTGGGGCATTGGTTATGGGCTGTTCATCACAGATGCTGTCTCATGGCTTTGTTTTTATGGGGCCTATAATAAACTGTCACCGTGTTTGCGGAATATATTGCATTTGAGTGTGGTATGAAATAGCGGATTTTGGGGTTCATTTCAGCCAGAATTCTCCAACCATTCCTCCTCCATAGCTTTAAGCGCAGCAGAAACAGGCAGTCAAACATTGCAATGGCATGTTATTTCATGTAAGGGCTTTTTTTTCCTGCTTTCAAAACTAAAAAACCACAGCCAGCAGTGGGAATTGATCAGACTGTAACATTTGTGTGCGACACCCTAATAGATGCTGCAATGCCGTTAGCCTGGCTTACAGCATGGCAGCTAGACAGGCATATTAGCTGCATCCTTTCACACGCAGACCTTGCTGTTAAATCGTGTTTAGCTAATCTTGCCTTAGGGGAAATTGGATTTCAGACCCTCTCCCAACCTCAAACTCCACTGTAAGATATAAAATTGGTTTTTAGAAGTCTCTTTTTCTCTAAGGCACTTTAATTGGCATAAGGTAGTTGCTCCTATAGAGACGCTATCGATTAGCATTTTTATTTTGCTATAAGTTAAAGTGCACCACTTTCAAAAGGATTTCCTGAGCTACCAAGGCAATGAACCTTGTGATAAAAGACCAGAATGAGGACTGACTTGGCTCACTTATTCCTGCTGGTCTCGTTGGGTTTTGGGGTTTTTTTGTTGTTCTTTTGTTTTTAAAACTGATAAATGGCTGAAGCTGTGTTTCATCAGCCTTCTCACCATTCCTTGAGTGAAACACAAGCTGGACATCTGAGTTGGTATCAAGTGCAGAGCCAGATCTGCCTCTGGGGTTGAGGGACCTGGAGTTCCAGGTAGCTTTGTCTGGTGCAGCATGTCCTTCAGTGCCTGCCTCAGGGAGAAAAACAGGCAGTCTGTGCTTAGGCCTCCCCTCCTTCCCCAGCTTTGGAGTTGCTGACAGTACTGCAGCACCAACCCTGAGGATGTGGGACAAAGTCATTAGAGAAAATAGATTGAGAGCATTTTCCCCAAGAAAATATACGTGTGTCTTAACATCTCATTTGATTTTTCCAGCATACTTTATTAGACTTCCTAAAAAGTCTTCAATGTGTTATTATATCTTTGAAAAGACATTAAAATGCCTATTTTAGTCCTCAACACCTGTTTTCACCATGAATACACTGGTGACCATTCTCAGGGCTTTGTTCCTTTGGGCTTCCTTTGTTCCCAGAAATTAAATAAGTTACAGTTTTAAATGCAAAAGTCCCTCAAGTTAAGTCTGTCTCACGTCTGTGTCAAACTCAGTTTTCTCTTAGGTAATGGGTTACTGGCAGCCTGAAGTCAGGAAGTTACATGCATTTTAGCTGCAGAGCATGTCCTGAATGCCTCATTTTTTCAATTTATCTTTTGTCTCCTACTGCCTGTCATATACTAAAAGCAAAAATAACACTTGGCCTCTTTCTGTTTGCCATCACCAGTGAAAATAAAATCTAAATATGTAGATGGCAACACTATGTGTTCGGAAATTTATTTATTCAATAAAGCAAATACTCTAGTTGCCAGAGCTTTGTAGCTATAGAGTACATGAGTACTCAAGAGCAAAAAATGTTGAGTGAAAACCATTTGGTGGTCCCAGTCCAATCTCATTATGTTATTTATCTTCAAAATCCAGGTCTTGGAGGCAAAATAATTTTGACCTAAGACAAAGCATTTGTGTATTTACTGGGTGATTTCTTTTATAGAAGCCATTGTGGAGGCACATTGCTTTGCCTGGATCTTGTGTTTAATGGTACTTTGCATCCATCTATGCCACTGAGACAGATTTAATTTTAGAGTGTTTCAGAAGCGCCTTTTCACCAATCAGACATTAGCTGTACAAAATCATCATGAACTACTTTGCTTTCTCAGCGTGGCTCAGCTTTATCCTCAGTCAATAGACATCTTATCAATCCTTGTTCAAAGACATTCTCTTGCTTCCCCTGGGCTAGTGCTAGTGATAGATAAAAAGTCTGCAAGCTTGGGTTGTGATTTGTTAGTCCCAAGTTATTTGAGGCAAATGGATAATAAACAAATTTTAAAAGTCCACCCAGTTCATTAAAACTTGAAGCAGTCATTTGAAAGTGTGGTGGGGTTTCTGAGGGCTCTCAGCTTCACAGCATGGCCCATGATGATGCATGTGCAAACCAAAATGTAATATAAAGTACATTTCTTTCATCTTCACAAAGAGGTTTTATCATACAGCCTTAAAGACCTTTAGATCTTTTTACATCTGAAAGGAAGAGCCAACATATCTTGGAATTTCTCAGTATAGATTCGGAACCCCTTTAGTGACTATTCCTTTGAATCTCTGGGTTAACTCTCATTTTTGTTTTCTATTAAAGTTTCTTCTTTTATTACCTTTGTACTTACAAAGGTCATTAGAGGATTATCCCTAAACTTCAGAATGTGAGCAATTTCTGACAGCTCTTGCTATTTCCCTTCCTGTGGTTAACTTGACTTTTCACTTGAACCAAAAAAAAAAAATCTTATCATTGCTTTATCTTGATTCTAAAAATTTCCCTGAAGAATGTCTTCAGTTTTCTTTAGTGTCAAGTGACAGTCTTTCACCTCATATCAGACAAATGAAAGGTTTAATAAGAACAATTTTTCTTTGTTAAAATTAAGAGCATTCTATGTCTGTGAATTAAGACTATGGTTTTAGAAGTAAATCCATTGATACCTCTGTAGCAATTAGATGTTGTTAGAAAAATCACTCTGTTTTTCGCAGATTGGTCTACGGGTACATGGCAAAAACATAAACAAAGCTTCTTTTTTAATGAAGATAAATAATAAAATGGTCTGCAATTAAAATATACTCTGTGAAGAACTAATTGTAACCTGTGCGTGTGCCCAGATACTTTTCTCTTCCCATCCACTAAGCTTTCAAGACAGCCATTAGTCTAAAATAAACAGCCATTTCCAACTGGGAAAATTACAAAGATCTTCAGAGAAGGCTGGGCCATCTGAGGATGCTCCAGTATGAGAAGGCAAATGTGAAAGCATTTAAAAAGCAAAGAGCTTTTCTCTTAAGGGCCAACATGCAAAACACTGGAGAGAAATGAATGTGTATCAGCACCAGTATGAGCGTTTATTGTCGGAATGCAGTGACGGGAAAAGTGCAGGTAAAGGTGGAATGTGGTACATCTGCCGTCTGGTTTAGCCCATCCTTGTCCTAGAAATGCAAGAGAGACGTTTCTGCTGCTGCTGCTGATTTAATTTGCCATTACTTAGGATGAAAAGCTCTACAGGCAGATCTGTCAATGTTTCCAGCCCTGAATGCCTGTTCTAGGGCCTGGGATAATAATATTCCCCCAACCTGACAAATGTTCCTGAAGCAGCAGAGGGGTGCTAGAGTATTTCCTGACTTAATTTGAAGAGTTTTGACTGTGGATTCCTCATCCTCCCCCTCCTTGTCCTCCTTGTCCTTCTCCTCCTCCTTCTTCCCTACCGTCATTCTTACTTTGTTAGAACCCATCATGCCACCAGCTACAAACAGATTTGGAAGACATAGCTCTCAGATTACAGTTTCCATGTCGTTGTTCATCAAAGGTTGCAATAAAAGTCTCCAGGAATAGACTAATGGGGACAGAATTCTGGAAGGCCCCAGTCTGTCGGGATACCAGAGGCTCAGGAATGCCAGTGGGATATAAGCAGATCACAAAGAAGTGATAGGAATTCGGCATATACCACTGGAAATTCAGCTGAGTGAATAAATATACTGTCTTTCTGCCAAATTTTTTAAGATTATTGAAACTAAGGGGGCATTTTACTGGAAAAATTACATTATAAGGCATAGAGCTATTATAGTCCTACCTAATTGTGAAGGTGATCTCATTTATGATTACGAAAGATGGAGAGGAAGAATACAGGCACAAAGATTTTATTTTTGTTTAGCTGAAGGAAACAAGACGTATATGGGTGTAAGTCTCAGAAGCAGATATGCACAAAAATGTGTGTACAATTTACAGGAATTATACATGTAAACTTGATAGTAATGCATGTGGCAGAAGACCAAAGACCTAAGGGGTAGCTTGCATATGCAGAATTACTTACTGACTCTTTAGACCCAGTTTTCACACTATGATATGACCAGATTAGCTGCCACCCCTGTGGAATTGATATCCTTAGAGGCAACTGTAGGGTTTTACTATTCTGTGATTCTCTCATCTCTTTAAACAAACATTCTGTTTCATCAACCTGTGTTACACATAAAAAGTTAAAGGAGAGTAAAAATAGCTAAATTCAAACAGTGCTCTGATCTGTCTGCTTTGGCATCATGTCTTGTACAGTACTTAGATCTGATTTTTAGAAAAAAAAGTAGAAGAAAATCTGCAGGAGACTGGTAGGACCTTTCCTAGGCTTATATAGCTTATTGCTTTCATTTGAAATCTCCTTCTATTAATATTTCATAATTTCAGAGTAGAAAGAAATCCTTATGGCAGAAGGGTGAGAATGGCGGGATTTTCTCTTTGTTTACTTTTTATGCAAGGTAGCTGGAAAAGTAAGTAAGGTTTCTCTGGGAGTGGGGAAGATTTGATTGATTTTTTTTATAAAGGTTTTCTATGTTATTTTAATTTCAGCATGTTCACTTTCATCCAAAATCAGTTCATTTTGTATTGACAACTGAAAGAGATTTCTAAGACTTCTGTAAGGTCTGAAACTTATACAGTCAGTGGGTCTCACTGTTGTTCCACTGTTTTTTAATTTGATTAGCCCATATAAGCCATAGTGTGCAAAGAGTTCCTGTTCTAAGAGACTATAATTTTTCTCCCAATATTATTAAACACCTGATGAATACAGAAGAGAGGATTCCATACTGTGCCATATGTTCCACTGAGGAAATGTGGAAGATCTCAGGAACATTCGTAAAGCCTCACTTCTATCAGAGTCTTCTTGAAAACTGGAAACTACAAACACAAGATTCTGTCCCTAGAAAGCCATCCTTGCATGCTCCCAGACCGACATGTTTTTCTTGGCTGAATATTTAGTGGTCAAATGTTGCTTCTGACTTCATTACATTGATATACTGAGTGAGGCATTTGGCTTGTTGACTAATTAGTATAAAATACAATTAATTGCAAGGGTTACGAGAAATCTTACTTAAGGAAGAGCAAGGCAGCTTCTTGAAGTTAAGTATCTGCAGAGGGAATATTTTAGCATTGTATGGGCCATCATATTTTTAGTTGGCAAACAGTTTGACAGGGCTGACACTGTGCATGGCCCCAGCACAATTGCTGGCTGGAACATGTCCCTTCCCACTCAGTCCCCCACTCCTTAGACAAGGAGGCCAAGGCCCAAAGTTGTGGTGGCTTGCTAAGGCTCACAGAGCAGATCTGTCACACAGCTTTGAATCACAGCGCTTGGTGTCAGCAATCTGCTCCTCTTTTCTGAAATGGGAGTAGCACATACTCACTTGCACTCATTTAGATCACAGTCACCAATGCTGATTTACCAACACGGTTTCAACTTCTCGTCATGTTATTCCCACCCATGCTCCGTTTTTTCCCCCAGTTAGGACACAGTAAGTACCATCACAGTCCTGCATCACCCCCAATAGCTCTGCAGGCATTCAGCTTGGCACCTGGGAGTTCTGCAGGGAATGTGTGTTTGTGGAGGATTAGGGACTTGAAGTAGGTGGTGCTTTATGATTTTACTGACCAAATGATTCAAGCTGCCTCTGCCTACCCATCAGGATCCTGCTGACTTTTTCTGGAGACTCCATTAGTTTGAGTAATCCTGAATGTGGAATGAGTGCTCATTATTCTGTCTCTGAAAATGTTTTCTCTGAGGTTTGATACCACAGTTTCTGCTGTTCTGTGATGCTAGTGTATTCTGTTGTTACCATGTGCTTATATTCTTATTCTAAAATGACAATAAATAAAAAATCTTCCATGTAGAATATGAGGACAAGTCAGACAAGCCTGCCTGCTAAATTACTTTCCATTCCTGGGGTGGTTTCTCTGTGTCTGGATTAAAAGAGGTTGTCAGTGTATGCTCATCCTTGTCCTCTGGCTAGGTATAAATAAAGGTTTGGCAGGTTCTAGTACAGCATCTTGTTTAACCTCTACAAATACCAATATTTACTCATAAATTTAAAGCAATGCATTCGGCCTTCTCTTACTGAAGGGCAGCAGGAGTAAAAAGTGGCCGGTCATGTCCATGGCACGTCAGCTCTCCCCATGGGCTTTCCCTTTCATTATGTCTTGCTGTCTCCTTTTGTTTAATGTAAGAATTGAATTATGAACTGCTCAGGAATTCCAGACCCATTACCACAGTCTACTTTTCAGAGAGCTCTCTTTAAGGTATTCAGTGATTGCTTTCTCTTACATCCCAGAGTGAAGCTAGAAATGAAACATGTGCCATTCTGTATTTTCCAGCAGTTGGGTATTGTAATAGTCACACTCACAAATTTGTGGAGTTGTGGCTGTGCTTTCATTATGCAAACTCATTCCTCTGGTTCCTCTTAACTTTTGGAGTTACCAAGAGTGCAGTGGATTTAATCATGTGTGTGAGTAAAACAGCATAGAAGAAAAAATTTGGAAATTCTGCATATTTTTAAAAATTTGTTTATTAAATTCAAAATAAGAATCATATTGCACTACATTTCCGTCACACTTTCTCATTTCACAAAGGGATCAGAATTGTTACAAGGGCATGCCAAAACGGGATCAAAATCCTTGCAAGGGTGTGTGAATGGGGTTGTTTTCTATAAAGTGAGTTTTCACTTAAAGAGAAAAAAGTTTACCTCTGAAATGGGCTGTGTCAGTCAGCCTAGAAAGAAAATACACAACTTGAGAGAGCCATTGAGTATGCAGCAGCAAAAAAAAAGAGATTATAGTACTTCTGCATGGTCTAGATATTGAAGCAGACCATTCTGCCCATTCCTTTGTTCCCCGAATCCCTATAGAGCATTCCTTTGTTCCCTGAATCCCTATAGAGCCTTGCCTCCTCTTTTCACTGTCACATTTCTGCAATCCCTTTGAGCTGCAGTGGCTTCCTCCCAGCCTCACTGTGTCTCATTGCTGCCCTCCAGCCCTGGCACAGCAATTCTCTCTGCTTGAGTTCATTTTCTTTTACCCTGACCATTCTCAGTCCCCCTGTCCCCAGAGAGGCTTAGGCATTAGCACACCAATGCACCAGAGTCTGCAGTTGGCAGTTCTGAGCTGGGCTTTAAGGACAGAGATCACAAGGGGCAGCTGGCACAGCAGGGCGTCACACGTAGGACAGGTAATAGGAAAGAACAAAAGAATTGATACATCTAAAATCTCACCTCTTCTGAAGACCTGGATTCCTTTTGGAAACTTGGATTCACACCCTCAAGCTCCACGTTTGGACCTTTAATTCATGAATGACCAAGTAGAGGGGAGGTGGCAAGGAAGAACAGTCTATTGGGTAGACACTCTGCTGAAAAATAGGAAACCCAGACACAGTCCCCTCCTCTGGGAGACTCATGTCTCCCACCTCTCAGGGGAGCAGCCAGCCTAGTCTCAGGGTGGACACTCTGTTGTGTGTGGCAGTGACAGAGCTAGAAGATCAAGTAGGAAAATCCATTGTGGCCCACTAAACCATCTGTAAGGGTGAGAGAGAGCCCTCTTTGGAGCTGTTGGACTTGGCTTGTAGAGAAAACAGATGTTACAAGGAAGCTGCACCCTTAGGACCTCCCTCGTGGCAGAAGCAAACAGGAAAGCTGCACAGCTGACAACAGAGGAGGAAAGCACAGGACTGAGTTAGTGCAGATCACAAGGAATGTCCTGGAGCAGTGGGACAAGAAGGCAGGAAATACAGGGCTGTGGGACAGTGTATGGTTATGGGGAAGCAGCAAGCCCTTCTGCCAGGGGCCCTTCCCACTGGCCATCCAGGAATCATGCTTAAGGGTAGATCTAGGCATCCTCATCCTGCTGGTTCCCATTAATGGTTGTGACTGTGGTTCCATTTCCCTTTTTTACCCTCACTAACAATCCGACCCCTCAGGGTATGCTGTGCTCTGTGCTGGGTGTACACCCAGTTAAGTTCCCCTGTCATAAATCAGGCTGGCAGGGCAGTCTGTGAGGCATGTGGGTATAACTCTGCTGCTCTTTTATCTGAACTTCTTGGTGATGTTCTCAATATCTGTGAAGGAAGATTTGATGGAAAGGCTAAGGCTATCATTCCTTGAAGATGAAATAGGCTCCTAGGTGACTGTCTGAGATCCTGTCAAACTGACAATTTTAAGGCTGCCAAGATATACCTTAATTATATATATTGTATAATTAATGTAACATGAGATATGTATATACATTTAAAAGTGTTAGGGTGTCTGGGGTCTTGTATAAGTTAATAGATAACCCAAAGTAGTAAATAAAACAAACACATGGGGCTACTCATAAAGAGAACTGCCAAGCAGCACTGCTGCAGCTTTCAGCAAGCGCGGTTGGAAGAAACAGATTTTGTGAATTCCTTGAAAAATGTTTGGTTGTAGGAGTGAGTTAAAGCATTCATAGTGATCTGTGATGCCCTACGTGATTTGTGGTCTTCAGGTCTAAAGGAGACTCTTCTTTTATGTGTGGGCATCACAGCTGAAATTAGGGGAAGCACCTCTGGTGAAGATTTCGGAGGCAGAAAACTGGCACACTGGAGGTTGCCTCAGGCGTTGCCTTCTGGAACATATCAGCTGGAAATGAGATCAAAATGTCACATCTCTGTGTGGTGGGGTTGTACTTGGGCTGCTTTCAGGTCCTGCCTCCTAATACAGGTCTGGTACAAAGCTTGTTGAACAACTGCAGGCAGTCTGAGAACAGCTGTAAATTAATTTGGGAAATACAGCATGATCTGCACATTTTCTGCTAAAGACTTTCTGTAGTTTAAACTTACTAAGGTTAAAAATCTGTTAATATATCATACACAAGTGAGATAAATAAATAAGTAAATTCACAATACCACACGTTGCCTTTATTTCACTGTGTCAGTTGGCTGCTCCTAAGTTCTGTTTCTAAATCAAATGCATGAAATATCTGTCCAGCTTTCCTGCAGGAAAACATTCAGTTCAGATTTTACTGTTGCTACTGAAGAAACTGTCCTGTTCATACTGGCAAAGTAAAGCGAAAGAAAGTTTTACAGGTGCTGCTAGACCTCTGTGAAAGCCTGTGTGTTCTCCCACATTAAGACTGAATTAGGGGAGAATCAAATGGAATTGCCAGTGTTGTAAAAAGCTGGTCTTAGGAAGCTGTGCAAAATTAAGATTCAGAAAGAATGGCTACTTCACAGCCATGAGCAAAGGTCCTTCAGCTAGACCTTCTAGCCTAAAGAAAATAGATTCAACTCCAGTGCCTCTAAACACAAAAAAAAAAAAAAAAATTAAATCCAAGGGAAGAAAGGAAGAGATTTACATGGGAGATGGGGTGTGGAAGGGGAACACAAGGCTGCAAAAGAGCTTTGTTAAGAGGAGAAAAAATTAGATATATCCTCTGAAATCTGCAGAGAGTCACCACAGGTCATGTTTTATGGGGATTTTATTGTATGCTTCATGTGTACCTTGTAGAATAAAACCATTTGCATCTGATTAGATTACTTAGTACTAGGAGTGTAAGGTAAGCGAATAAATTGAATGCAATTATTTTTAAAGGAAATAATATTCCTGCTGCTTTCTGTCTGTCTGCTGTCTTCTATCTTTTTCTCTTTTGTTGTCTCTTTTATCTTGGTTCTAAGATGGCTCTCACACCGTATCTACCTTGCAATCCCCTAGTTTGTATGAAGGCAATTCACAGCTCAGTGCACTGCCTGTCTCCCCTGATTGTTTACAGCTGGTTTATTAACCAGGCTTTGTCTTGGACTATCTGTGCTTCATCAGGAAGGAGTGGGAGAGCACAGTTGTTCATTTTGCATTAAGCGTGTGTGCTGATGTGGAAACATCCACCCATACCCCTCAGTGGAGATATCTGTGTTAAAATGAAACCAACTTTTGTAGGAAAAAATTAATTTATTACCAATGCAAGGTTATTACTTGGACCATATAACCCTGTGTAAGTATATGATATTGCCTTCACCTAAGAGTCCTGTATTCCTGATTAAAAATTGCCAGAGGGGAGTATATGCCTTGCAACCACTTATCTGCCCTGTTTTCAATTTCACCTGCTACTATATTCCATTTGAACTCTTTCTTAAAATTTTCCAGCTGAAGTGAAATATTTGACTTTCTCATTGGGCTTCAATTTTGGGGTGAGAGGGCAGGGGCTTGAGAATTTTTTTTCCTTTTCCCTGCTGCCTTCCTGTTCCTTCCCCTAGAAATATGTTGCTATAAGTGCCTTTGGCAAAATAGTGATTAGCTATAATGAAGATCTGTCTGAGAGAGATTACGGCCTTTATGAGGTGGTATTTTTCAATGTGACTCTGCCTGCACCTTCCAGGCAGTTTGCCTTCTCTGGACACAATTATATTTATTTTGTTTTATAGTTTTAAGTACCTAGGCTAGTCCAGGTTGATTTATTCATCTTATTTAAGTAGACGTAACACATAATATATTGAATCTCATGTTCTGTCATGATATACTATCATCCTTGCCATCTACAGTAATGGATCTATGTACAACTATCCACCTGATCCCCAGATTCCTAAGAAGACATTTGAAGCAAGATTGAAAAACTGTTGAAACATGTATCTAGTGTAATGATTTTGGGATCTCCCCTGGCTCCAGACATGCTTCCTGGGGTAAGATTCATCACACCTCACTTCAGGCAGTCTACAGGGTCAATATTAATATTTGAGGTATTTTATCAGGGCTCTTTTTTCCATCAGTGTAGATCTAGACAAGAGCATTAAGGGAGTTTGTGGCAATTAGTCTGATCCACTAAATGTGAACTCTGTGTGTGGCTCCTTTGGCTCTGTTGACTACGTCTCCTCTGTTGAGAGCCTAGCTTGAGATATCTGCACCAAGTTAGATGGGTCACAGTCTATATGTCCTACTCAAATCTTGGCCTTTAATTCTACAGAGGTCTTAACATCAGTTGTTGCTGTGAGCAACATCATTATCTCACCCGCCCTTTCCAGCTATCATGTTCAACATGTGTGCCTTCTTCTTTGCAGTCTGGTTGAATCACAGTTTTGCTGCTTTTTCTGCCCTTCCATGATACAGGCTTTCCAGGTCATTCTCACAGCCTGAGTCTTCTCCTATCTCTCTTCATCTCATATCTCAGCCACCAAAGTCTCGTATTCCTGGACTTGGACATTTCCAGCCTTGTTCCTTTTAGAGCTTTCACAAAGCTAACTGCAAAGACTGGATTTGTCTTCAGGTTGCCCAACTTGAATCTTTTATTGCCCTCACTTTATTCTGCTCTATCAATTATGTCACCTGCATTCACAATAAAGGTCTCTGTCTTTCCCATCTACCGATTTTTGGTCAATGAAGAAGCTACTTTGCTCAGACATATGTGAGACACCATCTCTTTTGCTCTCAACCCAGCACTGTCTTTTCCCATGCTGTTTCTTGCACCAAGAAACTAAACACCCCTAAGAGTATGCCACATAGTTGTCCTGCCAGTTCATCTGGAAAACTCTCCTCTTTCTTGTTTAGCAGAGGCTCACAGGCAGCTATAGGTTTGTACTTAGACACAGGCTGTATTCCCACAGGGACATGTCCCTGCCCAAGTGTAAGGCACACATCCTTTGGGCTGCCTGTTGCCTTGGAAAAGTCCTATCATAGGCATTTCTCCCCTCGAGCCAGGCAGCCTTTCAGCCATGCAGGGGTCCTTATCTATGCTTCAATTTTAACTGAAGCTCTGTGGGACTCCATTACCAGGTTGGTGTTCATGTTTCCCGTTGCTTGAACAAACTTTATTCTGACTTGCATTGCCCTTCTCAGTGCTCACCCATTCATTTTCTGAAGCAGTATTTCCCTCCACCACACACTCGCAACCCACACACACTGCAAAAAATAAGGAGAAATAATTTACTTTTTCTTTTAAAACGCAGCAACATGCAGGATTGACCACTTCTTCACCTCTTGAGAGTATCGCTTTGTTAACATCATTTTCAATAGAAGTCTTTATCTGTGCTTTTACAGGTCTAGCCTTTTGAACCCTCAGCAGTATGTTCTTGGACTTTATGGTTTTAACCAGGTCCATTATTATCTAAATACTTGGGGAAGCAGGCAGGGGAGGGAAGAGAGAATGACAAGTGACTTCTTAAAGTGCTGTTCTTGGTAGCTCTTTACAATATACCTTAGGAACAGCGGGGAGAAGAGCTTTCATAATAGATCTGAGGCTGTTAAAAAAAGAAGCTATGGTGCATAGTCTCAAAAAAAGGAGGAGTTGGCTCATATCTGTCACCATTGGGCTTAGCATTTCATGTTTGCATAGGGTGATCCTGTTGTGCACAGTCTAGACGGATCGGTGTCAGGTTTGCCCCTGCTGCTTTACAGTCATGCTGGCTATAGTTTGCTCATGAACAAAATCTCTTCAGGTGTTTTGGGATGCACGAGGCTTAAGATCTTTAAATGCTGTTTTCTAGAGTGTGTGTTCCTGTTAATGGGCCCATAAAGATCTCCTTATTTATTACTGTTTAATTATATGCAACCTGTTGTTCCAAAATAGCTGCACATAATCGCTATTTATTTCTGGGCTGGCTTCTCTGTACATGTATTTAAAACATACATTTTGGGTTTAGTGAATCCTGTGTTACTGATTTTTCAAAGTGACTTCATTTTCCGTTGTCTTTTCTCTAAATGTTCTTTTGATATTTAGAGTGTTAGTGATGATATTATTACATTGCTGTTAGCTATTGAATGAATGATTGCTGTTGTATTCTGAATGTGCTGATGCTGAAAATCTGTGATATAAATAAACTTCCTCTGGTAACATCATTATAATAGCACAAGCAGCAGAAATTTATGGAAAGAACAGATTAAATGCTTAGACTTAAATTCTTCAGTGTGCAACTCTGCTTAAACTGCTGTGTCTGAATTTTGGGTTGCTGAATCAGGTGGAAAAAATCAAACTGACACATCGCTTGTCTGTGCATTTTTACTATGATATATTATGTTACTAAAAGAAAAAGCTCAAAATCTACCATTGATAATCCTGGCTAAAACTTGGAACATAAATTATTAAGATCTGTAGTTTCTTTTCAGAAGTGGCCTGGGACTTAATGCATATATCACAGCAAAGAAATGTAACATCAATATGTACTTATGCATTATGAGACGTTTTTATGTATGTAATAAAGCATTCACTATGTAGCTGTTTATCTAAGCAACTGATAGGAAGGTTGAGAAATTCACACAGTTAATCGTATTTATTTAGCTAATTAACAACTAATAGAATTAATCATAAAATGCATGAATATTTAAAAAGTATTTTATTATTGAATATTAAAGCTATTTTCAAACTTGCTTTCCAAACTCTATTTTTAGTTTATTGATATTGATAAAATCTCCCAAGATACCCAGTCTCACTATTTCACGTACTCATCCTGTAAATTGAAAATGCAGGATGCAAAGTACTACACCAGGAATTTACCAGAGATCCACACACCTCCACTAACCATCTCCAATTACACTGTGTAATCACTCCTAGGCTAGGGAAATGAGACTCCCGAAGTCAGGGATGCTTATCTTCAGTTTGCTACAGTCACCTACACCTTGTGTGGAGCCTCAGGATTTCCCAGAAATAGTTTGAAAAGTAATATTATAATTATGCAGTAAGACTAGTGCACTGGTCCCCAACCTTTGCTGCCCCTTGGCAGCAATACTGAGCAAGTAGTGTTGTACAGTAGGATCATAATTTCTCCCTGTCAGCCTTAAGTGTTAACTCCTTGATTTCCTGTGGCTCAGAGCAATGCTGTCCATTTACAACCTGTGGGGAATTAGTGAAAAAGCTGAAGACATCACCAGCATCTGTGTTTCTAATTCAGTAGGTTTGTTCTCTTCTTTTCAATAACTTTTTTATTACAGGTTTAATAGTGCCTGGTGGGACTCACTAATAAATGAATGAGTGTTCATTTCCTGCACAGGTTTTGTCAAATTTGCCCTATTATCTATCTCCCAAGTCCAGACTAAGAGTAATAGAGGGACAAGTCTCATAGAAAATTGCGGAGAGAAAGATGTGTTTCTCTGGGGGAAGAACAGGAAGAGGTGCATAAAGGCAAAATTAAAGTATAAAACTGAAAAATAAAATAAAGTAGCATTTTATTTTTATTTTTCAAATGTTTATTTATAACCACATTTAAATTAATTGAAGTAGATGACTGAACTCGGCAGGTATGCCGAGATGAAATTATAACCATTGACAAGAAAGCATTACAGCAGCACATTAGCAGTGCTGTGGAGATGGCTGTGTAGGAGGCATTTTCATACAAAATCCGTTTTTTTCTTAAGTTATTTATAATTGTTTCAGGAAAAACCTACCACCCTTCAGGGTTTTGGCCTGTGGAGTGGGTGCTTGCTTGCTTTATGGTGATGCATTTTCAAATGCGCCATGTTCCCTATGGCCATTTTAGAATTAGTGTACTGTGGTACAACAGGTTTATACCAGCTCAATTTTTTTCCAAATGTTGTTTCCTGGTTTGAGGTTCATTTTCAATGAGCTGAGCGTTAGTTTATTGCATAAAGGAAAGCTTTCAGTCAGTAATTGAACTCCAAAGTGACTTGGACCTTAATCCTGCAGTGATTTATGCAGATATTTAATGTGTCCATAGAGTCGACAGTGGGCATGGAGTCTGTGCTTTATGGGACTGCTTTCCTTTGGAAATGGGAGATCTGCTGATGACAATAACTTGAAAAGCTCACTTAAAGTGGGCTGCAAAGCACACAGTTAAACACATTTGAATCTCATCATCCTGGGAGACTGTTTCCAAATACTCAGAAATTACCTGGGTTTAATTCTCATATAAATGCTGTTAAAGATGAAGAAATTCAGTGTAAAAATAATGAAACTATATATTTGTATTCACATGTACAATTCAGTATTGGATCATTTCACTCAAATTCTGAACATAAGTTGCATTTCTCTTTTACACATAAAAAAGGAAACTGCAGTTCAGTCATATTATGATCTAAGTTTGTACTAATATATTGCAATTTGTGTGCTCAAAATGATCATTTTAGCTTGCAAGTATCTTCACATTTAAGCTAATGTATAAGATCATATAGATAAGGCCTATAAAATTATACATTATTGCAGTCCAATTGAAATATAAGAATTATGAGTTTCTTTTAGAAGTATATATGCTTTTGTAAACTTATCCGGTTACCTAGTTTAACAGAGAATAATGTCCTTTTCTGTGTTTTTGTGATGGGGGAGTGAGGAGAGGAAAGGGAAACGTTTTCATCTGTCCTATAGAATACTGTAAAGAGATTTTAAAGAAGAAATTTTAAATTATATAGAAAGGTTGTAATTTTCTGTGAAGTCATATGGAACTCAACACAAAGTGCTGATGGCTTATTTTCATGTAAATTCTTCATCTTGATGTAATTCACATGGCATCAGCACTGATAAGTAATCAGACCTTTCTGATAAAACCTAAAGCACAGAAGAATAAATGCATGCCATGCATTTAACTCCTGACTGTAAAGCCATAGTCTAACCTTGGTTTCAACTGTATAATCCATAAAATGTACAAGAAACACGCAAACCAGTGTTACTGCATTAAAAGTGAGCCTGGCAATAGCTGACGGTGCTGTAGAGCACAGGATTGCTGCTGTGGGGCACGACCCACTGTAGCCACCCCAGACTGACTTTAAGCCTGCATAGCTCCTGCCTGGCAATGCTGACCTCAGCCATGGGGCAGAGGTGTATTTAGTACATAATTAAAGTTATGCATGCGAGTAGGCTTGTGGACACCCTGCTCACTCAGAGCTGAGGATTCTTTGTTCAGATCCCAAATGAATTTTGTTTGTGTGTGCATCAGTGTTCTCTGCTGGCCAGGGACAAAGACATATTAATACTTATTCAGTCTTTTGTAATATCCTTTGCAATCTTCAAATTAAGGTTCCGTGTAAGTATATTGTAGTGTTGTCAGTTGTTCGTGTTATTAATCCTGAAATAATAAAATGTGTATTAGATAGAATCAGGGCAGCTCAACAGTATATTGCAGGCTATAAGCTTTCATTAACAGCTACAAGAAATTTTTTGTTAACTCAATGTGTGTAGAGACAGGGAGGGAGAGAGCTGGAGGGAGTGTGATTTAGGTTTGATAAAGAGAGGATAAAACAGGAGTAGGACTTGGATTCTGGACAGCTCTGGCTGCTCTTCAGCTTTTTCCATCAGTTGTCTTCTGGCAATACATTGTGCTGCTGGCTCAAACATAATAATGGCCCTTTATAATGGTCTTTTAAACATGTGTTTCATGGGCCAGGTAGGTTAATGTGCAAGAGCTTTTTTTTGGCTTTTTTTTTTTTTTTGTGTGTGTGTGTGTTGCTCTCAGCAAATACATGAATGCAGAGTGCTACAGAATGCACCAGCTTTGGGGACTTTTTCTGCTATGATTAAGGAATAGTTCATCTATAACCAGGGGAGATCTCAGACACCAGGAGATTGCAGTGGCCAAAAGGGGTATTTAATCATCTGGCTAGGATCAGATCTGGAAAGAAAGGCCATCGTTACGGCTGCAATCTGACTGCTGAGGAGAAGCAGCCAGAAGTGAACTGCTCGCTCCTACTTCCATCCATCTGCTCCCTCCTCTCTCCATTTTTCTAAATATTTCTTTGTGCCACTTTAATTATGATCAGCAGAGGCACTTGATAGAAGCTCTTTGTTCTGACAGGTGTGGTGGGTCCTGCAGTTTCAGGGAATGGTGGAGGAGCACTACAGAAACAAGAGTGAGATGATAACACACACTTGGAAGGACAGACATGTGTTTATTTCCCAAATGCTTTTGGCTGGAGTGGCACGTGAAAGCCCGTTGATATGCAGTGCCTGGTGCTGTCGTGTTCCTCAAAGGCATCTGATGTTGCTGAAGCATCATGACAACTTGGCTGTCTTTGGGATCAGAAGGTTCGGCATCTCTTGGGCCTGCTGCATCTGCTGGTTCATTTGGCAAGAGAAGCAGTGATTCATAGTAATGTCTTTCACCTCCCAAGTTAAGTAGAAGAATATATTAATTGTAGTTATGTGTTGTCATCTGTACACTCGGGAAACAATTAGGGAAAAACCTTCCTAATTTTCAGTTCAAGCTGAGCCTCGGGTGTTCAGTAATAAACCAGCAAACTGTGACTTTGGCGCTTGGATGTATTGGAACCTTGCATGGCTGCTGAGATAAAAATGAAGCAATTCTTTCTCTCTTTCTGTAAGTCTGATCTTAACACTGTATTTGCACAGTTTACTGAATTTCAGGTTTCTGAAGTTTCCCCAAAGTAGCATTGTTACGTGGCTTAATAGAGGCTTTTGTGTGGGATTATATACATTTGAGGAAGGAAATCAGCAGATTCTTATAAACGAATAGTGCTGCATTTCTGTAGCAATATTTCTCCTTTATCTATGTTTCATTTTTTCTCACCAGATTACAAAGAGAAATTGAGTAAAAAAAAAAAAAGTTGTGGTCATTGCTAGACAAGGAAACA
The DNA here is from genome assembly GCA_013397155.1 of Irena cyanogastra. Taxonomy (NCBI): domain Eukaryota; kingdom Metazoa; phylum Chordata; class Aves; order Passeriformes; family Irenidae; genus Irena; species Irena cyanogastra. The sequence continues at coordinate 447,801 of VWZV01005878.1, forward strand.
GCATGTTGTCAGGGAGGGAAAGTGGAAGCTCTGTATTTTGTGCTTTGGTTTGGCCCAAAGGAGGCTGCAGGGCTTTTGCCAGCCCCGGGTGCAGTGTAGAGCAGCCCATGAGTGCCCTGGAGTGTACAGTTAAGATGAGTTGAGCTCTGCTGGTTTAAGCAATCAATCAAACCAGTCTGCCTTCCTCATCAGTTAATGCAATGAATGAGATCCATAATGTGCCATGAAATGAGCAGCTTTTCTATGGAGGTTTAAAAACAGAAATGTGACTGCTTAGATACACGTTGTACAATTGCCTTCAGTTCCAAATCATATGCTATCAACTTCAATTAGGTTGAAAACTATTATAAGATTTGACTTTTGCATCTGAGCAGTGTTGAAATTGGTGTGTTGGTCATAGGTAAATATAATCTGACCACCGAAACGTGGAAGAAACAGTAGGAGACTACACGAGACATTGCAGCTAATGACAGCTCCTAAAGCTGCAAGGCCTGGTTTACCAGCATTCCTGTAAATCAACGTCTCTGTCGGATTTTAGGCGTTGGAAATTCTGTAATCACACTGCTGTGGTTAAAATTCCCATTGCAAATGGCAATTGCATGTTGCAGGATGTCTCAGATGCCCCAACCATGGTGCTGATGTTGCTTTAGTGCTAATGGCAATATAACTTTGTCAGTATTAACAGATGCAGTGGCTTATCTAAGCCTATCATTATAGTAGCCATATACTCACTAGGAAAGTGCAGTATCCTATTTCACAGAAAGTTAAAGAATTATTGACAGTTTAAGTCACAGCATGGTATATAGGGAGATGCCCTAGTGAAAAAGTTGTCTGATGGCTTAGATTTTTTTTCTTTTCCTGTTGAGTTTAAATTGTCAACACTCCTTGTAATAATAAAACTCTTTGCATGGAGAGGACTATAATTTAATTTACTAGTGTGAATATTGATTCCTGGATAGTACATTCTTTATCCTGTAGATGACCTAGATCCTTGGTTCCCTAAGGGTTTTGAATAATAACAGCAGCAAAATGGTCTGGATTACATAAGAGACTTGATGGAGATTAGTTACTTTCTCTGCTGACATTTTAATTTTATTCATTTAATTTCTTCCTCATATTCTGTGTCTTGCTTTGTAAGCTGGAAACCATTGTCAGTGAATTAGTGTTGATGAGCACTGAGTGTTTTAAATATTCTTCCCAGTCATACCAGAACTTATATTCAAAGTAAACCAGAAAAGGCCACGTTCATTTTGAGACATGATTTCATTCCTCATAGATTAGAATAATCCTAATAGAGATTATTTACTCCAGGTCTCTGTATGGGGAGGATGGTTGCCATGTGCTCCTGACAGAATTCCGTTACAGCAGTCATTGTGGTGAAGGGTTGCATCTTCTTTAGAAACTGTGGGGAGTATTCCTACAACTCAAGGAAAGCTGATGGAATCCCCCTTGGAATCCACAAAATCCTCTCTTTCCAACTTCTGCCACTACAAGAAAGGATAAGAGCTGCAGAAGTTCTACAAGATTCTTTTAAAAAACGGGGAAAGGCAGGAAACAAAGCTGGCAGGAAGGAGAAAAGAGGGGTGTGGGAGATAAGGTGGGAAGGGTCTATCAGTTGCTTTCTGAATCTCCGGTTGAGGGTACAAATGAATGAAATACTCAGGTTTTTGAAGGCTCTGTAGCCACAGGGGCCAGTGATCAGTCAGGGTATTGGGAGCTTAAGAGAATTACTAATTGCCTCAAAATTCCCCATCTACCCATGGGAACGTGGCAGAATTCTATGTGGAAAACCCCGAACAGAGCATGACAAAGTAGCATCATTTCAGCATAAAACAGGGGTTACTTCAGCAGGTTTTTTAGCAGCATTTCCTTTGCCCAGTTATTTTGAGCCACTCTAAGGCGATTAGAGCGGCTCGTTACTGACACTGAGGAGCTGAGAAGGCGAGTTGTGTTCCCTTTTGAGAAAACTGTCACTATCTCTGCGTGAGCTCAGATGGAATTGAATAAAAGTCTGTTTTGTGCTCGGAGTAGCGAGTGAGCCCTCTTTTTGCTTTCAGTACCTGGGGGTTAATACAGTCAGCTGGAGGATCTAAAGCCTGTTTGCTCCGTCTTGTAGCCGCCTGCTCTGTGAGCTCTGCTGCAACAGGATGAATGTACATTAAAGACTATTTTCCCTGTCCTCTAAGCATTTCAGTGCTGCCCACCAAAGAAGCCTTTACCTAATTTAGTGACTGTTTTCTCCCTGAAACACTTTCCAGTCAAGGACTTGATTAAGTAATACTTTAGGCTTACAACATCTTTCCACCACCGTTATTAGAAAGAAGTAGGAAAGTGTAATTGCCTGGACGGGATTTGTGATGGGCGCATTTATTAGCATAGATTATTTCATATCTATAATGGATACATAAAATTGCTTTTATATAAAAATAGAATTCTAGAAATGTTGTTAAGTCCCTTAACGTTATGTTTTAGTTTTATCTAAGATGAGACAAAAAAATCTGACAGTACAGCTATGTATCTGCTATGGACACAGAAGGAGAAAATTACTGTCCGTGGGAAGTGATAAACTCTCTAAACCCATCTTTGTCTGGCACCACAACTGAAATATGAGAAAGAAATTTCTTGAAATAATTCAAAGATATTTTTGTTGAAAATCAAATTTTCAAGTTTTAATAACACCCTTTTAGTTCAGGAGGTTATGCGATTTGTGTGCAACACGCAAACCTGGTTTGTGTACCAGGAAAACCAGAATACTTAGCCACAAGTTCAGTTTCCAAGTAGATAATTACCACACATATTCTTTGGAATAGTATAGCCATTTAGGAAATGGTAAAACAAAATCTGAAAAGAAATTCAGGATGGAACAGCCTGGTTCTTAGTCATAACCTCAGCCATTTGAAGCAGACACAGATTTTATGTCATTCAACACAGTCACTGCTGTTCCTTATATATCTCCCACACTTCACGTTGCACAATATGTTCCTACTGCACAATCTTCAGGCACAGAGAGAGAAAAACTAATAGTTTCTGGATAGGTGTGGTTTCTCAATTAAGCATTGCATTTTAAATCATCAAATATATTTAAATTTAGTCCTGGAAATACTCAGTGTTATTATTAGGACTCAAAATCTAGGTCAGCCTCTCAGAAGATTCCAAGATGAGGGCATGTCAGCATGGGCAAAAGCATTAGCCATTCAAGCTGCATGTGAATATGCAGAGCTTCATATGAATTTTTATTACATTAAAGAAAAGGGTTAAGGAAAAAGCCAGAAGGGTTTCGTGGAGAAAAAAAAATCTGCATTTGTAAGTAACAGGATTTTGCAATTTAGCTCATGTGTTAATGGCAAAAGAAGCCCTTAAAAGTATTCTTTTCTACAATACTTCATTTATGGCTACTGTTTAATAAGGCTACTCTGATTTCAATAGTTGCCTTAATTTAAAATGCTACCTTGATTTTCACAGGAATGGCTCTTATTCCATGAATAAATTATTACTTTGTCACTGTTTTTGTCAGCACTATTAACTATGGAATATATTCTGGCTGGTCATTTTAAGTGTCTTTCTTATCAGTATTGTGCCTGGCATTCATTATCCTCTTATCTCTCCTCCATTTCTCTCAGTAGAGAGGTAATGGATTGATTACTTTCACTGCTGTATTGGTCAGGATGTACAACAAATTCTCTTCAGCTCTACAGCTCATTCATCATGGATATCCTTTAATCCCCCATCCCTGAGTTTAAACGTTTCATTCTCTTCATATATATTGGATATTATTAGCAAAGACTAGAATCCAAGCAGTGCATCTTTTATAACTCCTTTACAGTAAAACACAGTTACTGAAAATGTCTGTGTGGGGGGCTGTCTCTGTTACACTGCTCAGGGGGTGTTTCAGTGCCACAGAACCACTAATTCAGCATTTGCATTTTCTGAAATCCTGAATTGTATGTTGCAACTGGAGAATTACTGAAAGGAAAACCCACAAAAAGAGTTCTTTGTGGCATGGTGCTCCCTAATGTGCTGCATATTCCTATGGTTAGTAACAGAATCTCTGCTAAATGGGTGCATATTTTTAATTTTTAAATGGTATTTGAAAATGAAGACCATTTTCTTGTACAAATTATGTGCTGTACATTGTACATTCATACTATATGGAAAACTCTCTTAGAGCAGCCAAGTGGGCATCACAGGGTTTTCTCACTGTACCAAATGAACAGAGGGCAGCAGTACTTTCCTTGGATTTTCTAAGAAACTTGTTCTTCCTGTTTAAACTGTCATTGCAGAAGAGTCCAGAAGGCATCAACATTTTGCTTGGAAGGACCAAGACAGTAGAGGAATGATAGGACAAACTGAAACTGAAAGTATACATAAAGACTCTTCTAGAGATAGACAAAAAGTTGTTCATTCCTGAGATATATGAAGGACACACAGAGTCTCTGTACTGCAAGGGAGGTTCCCCAGAATGTAGCCCTGCTACATACAAGAGGTAACTCTGTGTCACTGACTGCTCATCTTCTGGGGCATGCATTTGCTTTTCTTGTCACTGACACTGCTCCTGATACTGATGCTTATCAGTTTGGTCTGCACCCAGGCACTGGCATGAGGTTCTATCAGCACCTCCTATGCAGGAAGGGCTTAACCCTCATTTTTTGAAGGCATTGGCTTCATCCTGGGAACAGACTAATCGTCATTCCAGAACAAATAGAGGCAAGAAATATTCTCAATCTTCCCAAAAGGTATTAGTCAAATATGCAGAAAGGCACCAGTCACTACGAATTATCTAACTCTGAGAAGTGAACCCCAAAATTACTTAGTCCTGAGACTCAGTCTCTGTTACAGTCAAGCCCTTCCTGAGTCTCTTGCACATGAAGGCTTCTTGCAGTACAGTGAGATTCACAAGCAGCTTCTTCAATGCTCTTCCCTCATATACATGCCCTAGTCTCACTGTCTTCCTCAATAAATATTAAAATCTTCTCAGAATTATCCCAGATGGATGAAGACTGATACAGAGCAAGGGAGAAGTTAAAAAATTGATAGCCATATTGTGACCTGGAAGAGCAGCAAGTCCCTTCAAAGAGGGTGGTGGTATTCATGCATTTGTTTTTAAACAGAAGAGACATTATGTCAATAAACTAAAATGAAGAGTCATCTGAAATGCTGACAGTATTCAAGTTACAACAACCACAATGCCTCTGAATGGGGAAGAAGCAGGGAGGAAGGAGGTCTAGGCTATGATTTTAAGGACCTGTATTTGAGTGTATATCTTACAACGCTGTAGCAGACTGCAGAGAACAGACCAAGCACAACTAATCCCACGTTCGAAGATGTAAAGAGATGGAAGTTTTTCTTTTTTATTTAAAGCAAAAATAGTAAATCACGGAACCATTTCCAGTAGTATGTCTGCCCAGAATAAACCACAGAACCACTGCATATTTTCCCTGGAGAAAAGGGAAAGAGGACTTGCTTCTGATGGCAACACACTTCTTAACATGAGGTTTTGCAAGAAAAATATATCATGTCAAGATACTTTTGAGCTGACCTGCCTCCTCAATTCAAATAAAAAAAACCTCCTTATCATTATACCTATATGCAGTCTCTGGGGAGACAGTCCAAAAGGAAGATTGTATTGCTTCAGCTGGGTACTGAAATCTCTGTAAGCAGTCCCTTACCTCTTTGACATCTCCTCTTAGATGTCTTGTCAGAGTCTCTGCCTCTGACATCTCTTTCCAATGTCTTTTGTAGTTGCTTTAAATGGAACATGGCCAAAAATTAAGTTCTCATCCTTTCCTATGTCTCTTTTATTGTTATCAACAGTGCTATTATCATCTCCGTCTCTCAGCAGTCAGCATGTTCATAGTTACACTTCTGAATGTTTTACTTGCCAGAATTTGTCTGGTTGGATCAACAAGGTTTTTGTCACTGCTCTAGAAGTAATTAGGAAGGACAGATTTCTCAGCAAGAGGGAGGCACACAAGCAAATCTAGACCCGTGTTAGGATCCATGAAGGTTACTGCTTAAAGGGATAAGATTTTTAGTGGGGCAGTAGAGCCCAACAGAGGGGAAAAAATATTTCTCTCCGTGCTGTTTTAATTTGTACTGAAACTATTAATAGCCCAGGCTTTTCTCATTTCCTGTATTTTTCCCAGTGTGTTGTCCCTCTGCTTCTGCTCCCACCAGATTGAAAGAAAGAGTTATTTGTTGTCTTTAGAAATCTCATTTGTCCTGTATCATAGTATTTGATTTCCTGACACCTTTTGCTCAGCTCCGTGGTTCACAGTGGGAATAATGTTGTGTGTCAGTGACCCCATCATATTATAGTACAACACTGAAATTCTTTCAGGTATGCGGGAGAGAGAGAACTGCTAAGCGTTCGATGTTGCACTCTCCCAAAAAGAGCACTCTCTATTTCAGCCCATCATTTATTTAACATTTGACAGCCTCCAAAAGGAAGAGAGGGTTATCCATGCACTTAAATGGATCCTTGAAGGGTGAGATTCAGCCTATATTACCATCAGACAATCTGCAGATCTACCTCATGTGACTAATTTCTGCTAGTATTTTAATAATTTCAAAAACAACCCTTGCAGAAGTCCTACTTTCAGCCTGTCCTGTCTTTGGATGCAGGCTCTAGTATTCAGCCAGAAATCAATCATTCATTGTGTTTAGAGAAGCTTTCCACCGGCTTTGCTGCTCTGGCCCTGGGATAGGGCCCTGCCATACTGTTTGGTTTGGCCAGGACTTGGGACTGAGAGCAGAAGAGTTGGTGTCAGGGAGCTGCAGCCTCACAAGCAAAATTCCCAATGAGTTTTTGGGTGCTCCATTCTCAGGTAGTGCTGATGCACACACTTTCAGTGTTACGCTAGAGCTTGTGTCCACCTGAGTCCTCAAGCAACTTGAATCTTCTCCTTGACAATGACATTTCTGCTTGTCCTGGCTGAACTCAGGTATCCTGTTTCTTTTATCTATACCAAGATCACTTGAAGCTTAGCTGCCATTCTCTATTTCATATCTGGAGGGCACCCACAAATGTGATATTTCTAGCTGACTAGTGCAAAATAAGGTTCTTATCTGTTTTTTGAGAGTCAGGAGCTTCTAAATTACCATCTCTTCTAAACTGCTACCTTTGCCATGGGTTACCTCTGTGACTTTATTTTAATTATTGCATCAGAAAACATACTCAAATAGCTGTGTCAGGTTTGTCATCAGGACCACATTGTGCTGTTCTTAATATACTAAGATCATTATTGAGAGACTAAATATTTTTCTTCCATATAGATCCTGTGCACTGATTTGAGAATTTTGATAATTTTACATGTTTCTGCATTTGAGTTCTTGTGAGTAATATGAGATTAATTATTAAAACCAAATATGAATATGTAGTAATTTCAGATGTTTAATAGCTGAAGATATAATAGCCCAAATTAATGGAAGATACACAATTTTCAAGAAAGTAGCTTAAAATATGAAATATTTCTTTATCAATATTTATATTAAAATATGGTACTTTATTTCTGTTTGTTTCAATTTCGATTAGAAATGCTAATTCAGATAAATTCTAGCTGAGAAAACTGTTTTGAAAACTAGCAGTTAAAAAGAGATCCAGAACCATCACTGAATAGGATATGGGAAAATTAATGCCATCCTTCTTAAAGCAGGTTGAAAATGAAAGCCTGAATGAGTATTAGCACTATTCTTTAAAAACATGCAATACAATATTCATTAACTTTTGATCAAATGTTTTACAAATGGAAGATGATTCAGATCTTTTTATAAACTGATGTTATTGTAGGAGCATTTTGCTATTAGATTATTTGCCTTGCTAGGAAAATACTCTCTTCTTATTACATTCAGATGAGACTGAGACTTAGCTGAGGAGGGTTTTGAGATTTTTGTTTTTGGTTTCCTAGAGCTATCCAGGATAACTCTCCTGGTTTCACAGGAACAAATGCTGTATTCCTATTTGCCATAGGAAGTTTGAGAAGGCTATTATCAAACTCTGGAAAAAAAAGATCCTGAACTTCTGCTTTATAATAACTTCTTAATACAGTATCAGAAAGATGCAAAAGATCTGCCTGGAGACTGACATTTAGCTATTGTGCTCTTTTAAATTAAATGACAGCTCATAGAGGCATTCCAGGGCTAGGTGTAGAATCCTGTTATTTAAACATTGTCCAAGCTTGGGTTTAATTAACTCTAATTCAGTGTAGTTTCCCCATCCTTGCATACTCTTTCTGTCTTTCTTTCAGTCTCTCTGTGTCTTTTTTTTCTGCTGGCCTTGAAAGGCTTCGGGCACCTGTCGGGGTTACAGTGGGGTTTCAAATGCCTTCATGTCGGTTGCTGGGCGGAAGGGAAAATTACGTCCTGGCAGAGCAGCAGCGAAGCATTTCATTGTCAGCTGGGAGATTGGGTTGCAGGGTAAAGCTGGAGTGCTAAGTCCTGGACTGGCTGGGGCTCTTAGTGTTCCAAATGATGGATGGTGGTTTCTGAGGCAAACAGAGACACCTTGCTTTGCCAGTCAAAAATGTGTAGGACACATTTGGACTTTCAGATCCAGAGTGAACAGGTCATTTGTCAACTTCGCCATCAAATGAGGTGGCAGAAGTTTCCCCATGTTTGTCCTGGAAATCACAAAACTGTAGAATGGTTTGGATTGAAAGGGACATTAAAAATTGTCTCCTTCTAACCCCCTGCCATGGGCAGGGAAACTTCCACTAGACCAGGTTGCTCAAAGCCCCATCCAACCTGGCCTTGAACACTTCCAGGGATGGAGTATCAACAACCTCCCTGTGCAACCTGTGCCAGTAAGTAATCTTACCAACTTCACCAACCTTCACAGTAAGTAAATTCTTCCTAATATCCAATCTAAATCTACTTTCTTTCATCTTAAAATAATTCTACCTGTCCTAAATGTCTCAGGAAGGACTGTGGTGCCAGCACAGTCTGCAGCTCTGGGATAGCCGCACATTGAGGATCACAGCCCAGCTGTGACAGGGATGAGTAGCAGCTCCTAAGAAAATCAGCCAGTAGAATGTGTCAGGGGATGGGAAAGCCATCAAGGAGTGGGGTGGCACAAACATGTAAGGAGATCAAAGTCTTTAAGCTGCCTTTCCTTCGGTGCTCGTTCAGGTTACTAGTTTTTGGCAGAAGTGGCTCAGATCAAAGACAACCATTCCTGAACACTTTTAAAGAAATAAATGGCTTTCTGTGCATACCTAGCTCTCACCTCTCCTTGAAATGCTACTGCAATTCCTCGGTCTCTATGGATGTATGAATTACTAGTCTATTTCTCCAATGTGATCTTGGATGAGAAACATTCCTAGGCCTTGAATGGCAATTTTGTAATGAAAGTTACACTAGACTAGGCCAGGAACCAAACAGTATCCATTAAGCTTTGTTTTTATGTAACCACCATTCAAAAGCAGTCATCCAGCCTTTGGGTGATAACAGTTTTCCACCTCAGTTATGCCCAGTTCAGCAGCTTGGTTGTCTAAAATAAACCCTAAATTTCTTCCTCTTTCTGTTTGAATGCTGTTTCTCTCTTTGAATTCAGTTCACATTCTTTTTCTTTCAGAGCATTTATGGCTTCAGAAGCCTCTTCAATTTCTCACAGTGACTTCCAAAATAGTGAAAAGTCACCTGCAGATTTTCCCCAGACCAGGAAACCTCTTTTTGTCCTAATCAGCTCCCAGCATGTGCATGGTGTCTCTCATGCCAGTAGCTCCTGTCCCGGGTGCTCCCTGGCCACTGGGAGCAATGGAGGCAGCCCTCAGCAATCTCTGCCTTTCAGTAGATGAGCATCAACCCAGCTGGATCAAAGGAATTGAAAAATGTGGACAGGTAATCAAAGCTCATCAGCCCTCCTTCCTTTGTACTTAGTATGGATAGATGGACAATCCTGAGGGAAATCCAGATGTGCTGAAACAGATGTCCAAGGAAGCGAGAAAACTTCCCCACTGGAGCAGCCTGTTTCTGTCTGCAGAAGGAGCCTAGAGACAAAAATTAAGGCCAAATGCCTTTTACACATCTAAATGTAGATTGGATAAATTTCAGCCCAAAATATGTACCCTCTGTAAAAATAAGCAAGTGTGTTTATCATAATTTAATTTTAATAAACAGTATTTTGAGGAGTGCTCTCCCATCCTCTACCTGAGGGACTGGTGAGGAAAGCAATTGCATCCTCAGCCGTCTGCTGCTATATGAACAGAGGTGGACTGAAACAACTGTCAAAGCTGACACATCAAAGATCTTTCTAGCTTTTCACAGCCTTGAGAAAAGACAGTCTACTCAGATGTTTTCCTTATTTTTTCTAGATTTTCCAAGAATAGCCCCCTTCTCATTTAAAAAAAAAGAAAAAATATTTTAATAAAGATAATGCCATTATTTTTCCAGGACTCAAGGACCACTGTGATTCTTCTTATTAAGACATTTATCCACATGGGATACCATTAATACTGGAAAATAAGACAGAGTTAACACTATATATTGCCAGTGCATGTATAGTGTATATGTGAAATTATAAACTTGAAAATGGATGTACAAAATACACATGAAATTGATAAAAGAGCAGAAGGTGTGTTGCTTTCCAGTCTAGTAGAAATGAGTAAGTGTGTACAGAACATTGTTTCCCCTGCTGGCTTTTAATGCATGAAAAGTGATTTGAGATGTAGTCTTGCTTTAATGCCATTTTGATTCCTCCCACAGTAATGTCAATGCCTTCCATGTGTGTGTGGACATATACATAACATTTCTATAAAAGAAATTTAGCTCGGTTCTGGTTAAAAAGGTTCTGTTGTGTTACTACTATGCATGCAAACCCTAATTTTTTTATAGTTCCATGAAAAAAAAATGTGTTTCAGGTTTATTGGTAAAGTTTCCACCCAACTCATCATGTCCAATGCTTGGGGCCATGTGTGGTTCTTGGCTTTAGCTGCCAGGAGGGTGACTTAGTGCAATTGCGTTCAAGGAGACTGAAGATAATGGGTCCAACTATGCTGTACTGTGCCATGAGGCCTCTGTTGTTACCAGTCCTAGTGCAGGCTAGTTACCCTGTGATCTGTTGGGAATGCTGGAAGTCATTCCCAGAGGGATGAGCTGTGAGCTCCAGCACAGCCCCACCAGACCAGCCTGAGTTCCGCCCTGGGCTAGCAATGCCCACACACCACTGCTCTGTGTTGGGCTGTGGTTCTGTCATGCCCTGGCTCCTCTGGAAATCCAGTGTTGCTGCCCTACACTCCTTCCAAGGTCTGGAAATACCTTGAGAGGTGATGCAGGCATGAGCTCTGGGGCTGAGTACCTCGAGCATCACATCATTCAGAGTATGAACCACTTCGATCTTAGAGGAGGTGAGGGGGCAGTTTGTTTTGTGAACTCAGTGCTTTGATTAATCTATTCAAATATTAACATGCCTGGTGAGGTAGAACAAAATATCCTCTGGATTTATAAATATTCATATACTAGCATCTGCCATATCTGCATAGTTATAACTCTGTTTTCATGGGAGGAAAAGCGTCTCTTTGAGGAAGGTCCCAAGTAGCAGAGGGTTTTTCTCGTCATACCTGTCACTTAGCAAGTTGTGTAACTTTTATAGATCTCTTACAGTTGCATTATTTTAGAGTTAGTCTGGTCTACAAGGACTTAACTCCAGAATAACTGCTGTTAATGTTCCTGGATCATTTTTACTATGTGTATGTGAGGTAGTATATGTTTTTTACAACATAAAACAGCCTCTTTGATCATTTGCAGTCTGATTTCTGCCACTGGCACAGTCCTGACACAGCTATGCTTTGCACAGTTAATAGAGTCAGATTTTCCTTTTAGTGTTGACCTCTACCTTTGGTGCTTAAAAACATGCCTTCATTTTCTATGGCTTGGCACAAGCCTTCAAACTCCATGTCCTTTCTTTTTCATTTTTTTTTTCCTTGCTTTACAGTTTTACTTTATTTATGGTTATTCTGCTCCAAGATGTCTTTTCACTAGGTTTACTCTTAGCTTTGTTCATCTGAATTTTGCCTCTAAGTCTACTTGGCTTCTTCTTCCAAGAAAAAAAAAGAAAATAGCCCAAAAATATAATCAGCAGCCTTGTTTGTCAGTAGATTCCAAACAAATCTGCAGTAACTGCCTTGTTAATTATTAAAAAAACGACTTTTTTTAAAAATTCATCATAATGGAAATCTTCGTTGCTTCCTAATTTTTGTCATAGGGAAGGCATTGTTTCAGTGCACTACCAAATAAGTGAGTGCACAGCAACCATATTATCTTTTTGCTTTTAAAAAGAACTTGAAAAGATTGTTCCTCAAGTAGATTCAAATTGAGTCCTTCATTGAATGCCTTTCTTTCCTTCCAGAAGCTCTGTTCAGTACTGTACAGTTGTTTTTAAGGAGTTATATTAATTTTTCTCATTTATACAATGAATACTAAGGAGCACAAAATAATGGTTCGGACTATTTCTTGGGTCCATCAACCAAAGAGAAAGAACAACGTAAGAATAACTGGAGTTTGTGCTTCCAAACTTCCAGAGTTCTGAACTTTTACTTCTTTTACTTGAACCAATATTAAAGATTGGTGTGAAAATGATGTAAAATTTGTGTGATTAAGACAATTGTATAGTCCCCTACAAAGGAGAACTTGGGTTATGCTTTTATGTGAAGTTGTCATTGCAGACTATTCCCTGGAGAACAAGCAGAGATTTGAAGCTCTGATGAATGGCTGTTTTTACAGAGTAGGTTCTTGCCTTCCTGCTTTATCTTTTTAACCTTTGACATTACTTTGGTTAGTCAAAAGCAGTTTGATCCTCTTATTTCAAGAGAAATCATTATTTGTCTTTATGACAAATTACAGATAGGTTAAATTTTCAAGAGCTGTTAAGTCCCAGGCTCAGAAGTTATTTAGGCATTTTGAAAAATTTAATCTGCATTTTCTGTGGTTTTGTTGGTTTTTTTTCATTTCTTAGAGTTCTTGCAGGCAAGGACCCCAGAGCTGCTGCTTCACCTTCAGTTTTATTTTACATTTACAGCATTATGAATCTTTAAAAATAAGTTGCAGCCTACCCAAATTACACTTCAGTTGAGCAATTTGGTGTCCTTAGGAATGCAGTGAATTATCTTAATCACATTCTCAATGATATATTGCTACCTTTAAAAATTATTGCTAGGAGAAAATCACAAGTGTATAAGAAGGAGATGAAGAATAAAAGTGTAACTGCTGAAGAAAAAAAGGAAGACTAAACAAAAGCCAAGACAGAAGTTGACTAGAAAATTAACATAAAAACAATCAAGAAACAGTGTTTCTTTGGTGGTTTTGCAAGTGTGTGTCTCTATAACTGTAATTACTATACAGTACAGCCATGGGGACCAAAATCTGCCTTCGGTTGAAGAGGTTGTGTTGGTTTAGAACTTGGAAATACTCAGTGTCACTTAAAAGGGCTTTGTGTCAGTTTAACTCCATGAGACACAGCTGTAGCAAGCTCTGATTATGGCAAAGTAGGTACTGCTTGATGGAGTATTGACAGTGTCTTCAGTGAAATAAATTGTCCTTGAAAGTATTTTTTCCTGTAAAATGCCATTTTAATCAGTTTTTCCCAAACCACACTAATTAGAAAAGTCATTTAACCATCATTAACAAGGTACATATTTCCAGAATTTGTTATGAGAAATGATGTTGTTTCAAAATGTATTTTATATTTGTTATCCAGTGTAATGAAATTTAAATAGCAAGTTGATATGATAGTTCATTAAGATGTAAAATGGTCAAATACACTATTTTCATTTTAGAATGTCATGCTTTTAATTAAGTTGTTGCTATTTAGTACTATAAAAACATCCTATTTTCTAGGTCAATGTTTCATATTTGTGTTATGATTAAAACAGTTTGACATTTTGAATAAAAATATATTAATTCATTGTATTAATTAAAAATAATGACCTAGAAAAACCATTTCCAAGCTAACCTAAAGACGTCAGCGCTGTGAGACTTGACAGTTATGCCATATTGTCACTATTAATGACATTTTCCACAGCAAAGTAAAAATGTATATACAAAGGGAAAAAAAAATAAATTAAGAACTATTTTCATTTTTAAACTCTGTCCATGAAATTTTCAGTCTATTGAAAGGGTCACAGGTACTTGGAAAGACAAAACCAGCTTTTGAAATATTGACATTTCATGTGAAACATAAAGGGCAGCTTTTGCACAGGTAGATGTTTGTTCTTCTTCAATACATGTTGGCCTTCTGCTGTCGGAGCGGGGAGGGCAAGTACACGAGAGGTGGAATCACAAAGCCCTTGAAGTTTAGCCATGGATTTTTAATGAGCTTGTTCCCAGGGTTGTTAATTTGTACACATAAACTGCTATTGCCACATACTCAAGTAAAAGTACCACCATTTTCATTGTGTGTGTGTGTGTGTGTGTGTGTGTGTGTGTGTGTGCAAATTTATGGTTTGGAAACATGAGAAAAAATTAACAAATCTACAATTACCTCCCCTGAAACTGGTTCAGACACACAGCACACACTGATTAAAGATACCAGGTTCTACTGTGTCATAGGGCAACATATCATTGAAGACAAAGTAAATGACCACTAACTGTTTTGTGCCTGAGGAATGCAAAATAAAAATTCTAAAGGCCACTGACAGTAAATGGTGGTTATTTCATTTCCAATCCTGTATGTTCCTTTTTGGAGCTTTCATCACTGAGTTTAAGGCTGCCCTTTGTGAGGACCTCCTTTAACTTGGTTGTAAGTCCTGGTTTTGTGTGTCACAGACCAATAAAGTAGCCTATGGATGAACATCTATCAATTCCCATCAAGAATCTTCTATCTAAATTAAATCCTGTTATTTGCTGTTTGCCTAAAGCTGTAACATATCCCCTCTCTAGAATCCTCATGGTTTCAACAATAGTTTTCAAAGATACCTCCCAGCCCTCCACATTTCTTACATTTCACTATCTTTAATGCCACTTTTAAAAGTGGAAACAGTAAATGCTTTCCTGTGTATGTGGCTTTTCAGATCATTGCAAGTGGCTTTATGGACCCCTGTAAACCTGCAAACTGCTGTTGGGCAGCTCTTGTTCTAGATATTTTGGTCATTAGCAAGAAAAGCTGCAAGTACCTTAAATTAAAATAGATCTTTGATTTCCCACTAGGACATCCAGAGAAGAAATTCACTTCAATTCTTTTGTGAAACTTTATAACTTTGTCTTCCCAGTGCGGGCTGGAGCCCTGGTGAGGCTGTCATTTGAACTGGAGCTGTGTTGCAGCCTCTTTTGTTCTCTGCTCGCCTCAGATGCCGGCTCGCTGCCTGCTGGCGTGCCGGAGCGAGCGGGATGACTTGTGGTGACAGCTGTAAAGTTGTGGATGGGAGCAGAGAGAGGAAAAAAGCCCTTGTTCAGTTAGGAGGGGTTTTATATCTCTCTGTTGCCATAACTACACAGAAGGAGAAAAACATGCTTCTTTCATGCTTGTCTAGATTCAAAATTGCCTGTTGTCATCCTTTCATAGGTTCAGCACCTTTGCGGGTTGGTTGTAGTAGCATTTTCGGATTATGAAATGATTGTGAAATTTGTATATTGCCTTCACAGTTGAAATTTTGACTTAATCACCATGTTTTCTGAGGTGTTCCTTTGTTTTCGTTTGTTTCTGAAATGTTTTAGCCAAGTCTTATCAACCATCTTCATTATGTGAAAGCCATTCAGCTCTCAAAATAGTCTTTATATGCTTGCTTAATTCTTAGAGAGCCCATAAATTTTAATACTCATTAAATAAATCTGTGTCCTTTAATCTCAAGCGACTTCTTAAAAGTGTCTTTTTTTTTTTTTTTAATTCTGAGTTTGGTAAGGCAGCTACTTAAGCACATCCTGATAACTTAATTCTCTATGAATAGAAACAACATTTGCAGTTAAATGGTTTCTTACATTATCAGCTAGTTATGGCTCATATTCTCTTGCCATACTGTACAAACCCCCTGCTCAGACACATGGATACTAGGAAGTGACTTTACTAGGATTTATACAAAAATACTTAATAATAACAGAAATACCTCCCAGGAAGTTTGCTTTAAAATAAAGGCTTAAAAATCAAGGTTTTACCCTATTACAGGAAAACATTAGTTAGGCAGACATGAGAAGGACATTTTACAAAATGTTTCATAAACAGCTACAATACTGTTAGACTTTGAAAACTTTACAATGCTTTAAAATGTAGACAAAAGCAATTACAAAGTTTTTCACATCTTCAGGACAGATAGAATGTAGAGATTTGAAATTATTGTAAGTAGGATGATGTTCAGAGGAAATCTTGACACAAATTACGGCTTTTTTAACATAAAGTACCATGTTCTTAAAGCTCAGGGGGCCCAAAACCTAGCTTATTTATCATTTTTTTCCAAACCTGTAGTCATTTATGACTCTTAGGTAAGTTAACAGCCCTGTATTTAACTACTACAATAACTTCTGTAGTCATAAATAGTCATGATTGCAGCCCCCCACACCTGCTGAAGCTACACAGCAGGGCACCGGTTGCTGAAGTGGAGTTTTTGGATTGCAGAATACCCCAGGGACAGCCCAGATTTGACAGAGAGCATTTTCTCTTTTTTTAATAATTATTTTGCAATCTTTGATTACACTTATCTGTTTTGATAGTGTAATGAATCACTAAGACTTATTATGGGGACACACCAAAAAAACAGTTCTCTATGATATGAGATGTCCACTGGACCAAAAAATACTGTCACATGCATTTAACCCAGTGCATAACACATGTCTGGTACTAAACCATCCACGGAGTATATAGGCCTAAATACTGAGATTTAATACTTTGTTATTTATAGATGATGTATAATATCTTCTGAAAGGGTGAAATTTCACTGCCAAGATTTGAATGCTTTTATTTGCTTTCATTAGGCATCCTGTACAGCAATATGTGAATGTTAGAAAATATGTGCATTACCACTGTCTAGTAAAAATGTATTTCAAAGATTTATGTTGATTACACTTACGTACATTTTATGAAGAGCCTAAGCCCTGCCCCTGTTGAAGCTGGGCAGCATTGCTTTGTTTAAATGTGCAGAGGAGCAGCCTCATCCTTGCTAATTAATGTATGTTAAGTGCTTTGAAGTCTTTGATTGTCAGGTGTTACACCTTAGAGTTGTGGTATTTTGAGGGTTGGGGTTTTTTTGCTCTAAAAGATGCAATTTGCTCTGGATACATCCCTGATTTGTTTTCAGAAACCTCTCTTTTTTTTTCTTTCTTTTGGAGCACAAGTGTTTTGTTTGCCGGCTGGTGATGCAGATGTGCCTGTGGCTGCTGTTGACCCAACTGGCACTAAAACTGGTCAGTGTTTCACTGGTGCTGCCCTGTCAGGAGCCTGTTGGTGATCACACCATCAGTTTCACAGATGGGGGCTGCTTGTTCAAAGCCTTCAAAACTGGGAAACATTTAGCTAATGCCTTGCACTACATAAAGAGATCAAAAAGGTCCAAAAGCTATCCCTTAGTCTTCTGCTGCAAGCAATTAGGATAATACTGAATCCATCCCAGACCACATAGTAAAAAATATTTTAGCCTTAGCTTAAGTGTGGATTGATATTCAGGTCTGCCTGCTGGTAAATAAAACAATCAGAACTAAATTTCCCTGTGAATCTGGGCTATTCTGCATTTCCAGTGCTCACAGATTTTTTTCCTTCTCTTTCTGCCTGTCTCTCTCATTTTGTCTCCAGAGAAAATTATTGTCTGCCTGGAAATCAAGTTACAGTGCTAACTGACATAGTAGCATGTTATATGTAGAGAGGGGACCAGACTGGCAGTTTGCTGGGGTCTCCTGGGCTTTGTTTGCCTTGGCCAATATAGAACAGGCTGCAGCCAACTTTGTATTTATTCAGGGCTGAATCCTGAAAAAAACCCCAGCAGATCTTGATATAGGAAGCTACATTTTTATCTCAACATCTCAGTGGGTATTTTTATGCTGGGTCCTTTGGTCTTGCTGCCTTTCCTTACATGGATCACAGTGTGCGTTGGAAAATGAGAGAGATCAAATTGTCACCATATTCTTTTCTCATTCTTTGCATCCATATATGTAATATAAATGCAGTTCATTTTCAAACCTAGTCACATATGCTCACTGTGCATTTGTAACCCTGTTTGATTATAAATTAGCAGGCAAGGATGCCATAGAAGACTTTACCTCATAAATCAAAGCAGCAAAGGTATTGTAGCCCCTAGACTCCTATTTTTATTATTTTAATGCATAAGTGTGGTACCAAAATCTCTCTAAGGTTGCATCTAAAGCTTTTTTTTTTCCCCCTAGAGATTAAGGATGTAGTCCGTCTCTGAATATTATCAGAAAGTATGTTGAAACAGTTCTATGGCCTAATACAGGGAAATATCAACTCTGTAATACGTGAAGGCAGCCTTGAGGTACCTGCTAATGTCAGTTCCAGTGATGGTAATAGCCTGAAAATTAGTTTCAAAACATGATATGATGACTTCCCTGAGTTTTTAGTATATTCAGAAAGGTTCCATTTACACATAGAATTGCAGTTGTCTTCCTCAAGTCAGTAATCACCACAGCTGACTTTGTTGACCCTTTCTCATCATAAGGTGAGAAGAATTTGCCTATGTCAACAACAAAAAATTATTTAGCACAACAGGGCATCTCATTGCCAGCAATCCTTCGAGTAGAACTATCATATACAGCCACATACATGTTGTTCAGCAGGATTTAAAAATATTTTCCAACTCTCCAGCATCTGTTACTGTTTTCTTTAGCAGCACAGGTATCTAACAGTGTCAACACAATGAAGATCTAGACAGGTTGGTCTGCACTACAAAGTCTTACTGCCGTGGCTGTACCAGCTTGGAGTATGACAACTTCACACCTTGCATTTCACATTGCTGTGCTGACAAAGCCCAGCAGAAGATGACTCTCGTTGCCTTTGTTCAGGGGCTGGTGTAGTTGTGCCAGCAGTGATACCTCTTCATCAGCATATGTTCCATCTTCACCAGGGTGTGTAGCTGGGTAGCACAGGCTTATCAGGGCACGGCGTTGACGTGTTCTTGTTCAGTACTGAGCTTTTCTCAGTTCATTTTAACTGGCTTAAGGGCTTAGGAAAGCAAAATGTGCAGGAGACAGCCAGAACAAGTCATGCATTTTCACATGCCTTGGGTGCAGGACAGTGTCCTGTGGAAACTCTGTAATGAACAGAGACTGAGAGAGGAGGACTGGGCACACCACTATCATGCATTGTATTTTGCACCTCCATCCCAAGCCTTTAGCAGCCTTGGCTCTTTGCAGTACAGTACAGAGTGAGAGTGCTTCGTCATTTGTCTGCCTCCCCCATCTCTCCCATAAAGGATCCTTGCACAGGCAGTCCCAGCTTTCTTACGCCCCCTTCTCCTTCTGCTCTTGGTAAAGAAGTTCAACTGAAATTGAGATCTAGTAAGAAAAAAAAGGTGGAAGTACTGATTTGCAACAGATTAGTTCTCACCTTCTGCAAAAAAAAAAAAAAAAAAGGAGTGACTGTCTGGTCCAAAGTAATCATTTAATCTCCCTTGGTAATCCCTGGGGAGAGACAGTACATCCTACCTGTCCAAGCACACAGAACTGGATGGGCTGTTCCTGAGATGGGCTATGTCTCTGTTCGACTGCAGAGATAGTCCAGGTAACTGGATATATAATCTTCAGGGTCCAGGAAGGAAACTGAAGATCACAGGGGTTCTTCCCTCAGAGGGTGGTTGGGCAGTGGAACAGGCTTCCCAGGGCAGTGGTCCCAGCACCAAGTCTGACAGAGCTCAAGAAATGTTCAGACAATGCTCTCAGGCACATGGTGTGATTATTGGGGCTGTCCTGTGCAGGGCCAGGACTTGGACTCAATGATCTTTGTGGGTCCCTTCCAACTCAGGCTATTCTATGACCTAAAACATCCTCATCTGATGGTGATTCTCACCAGGCTTCACTCATTTCCTGGGGGAAACCTCCCAGGGGCCCCCTGCTTGAGAGACCCCTAATAAGAGCTCTGTGCCAGGATTGAGAGACAAACAAGATCTTTTTTGGTCTTCAGGTTGCTGTTTATTTTATCTTATCAGTGTCTTACTATATCTTATCTTATGTCTTGTCAGGACAGGCAGGGAAATATTCCATTTTAAGGAAAAGGGATTGGCCAGAAGAGATTGAAGGACCTATTTCTTACCCTCAGTCCCAAGTAAAAAGCTGTTCTCCAAAGGTGTGTGCTTGTCTTCACATCACAGGGAATTTGCTGTAGCTGACTTTTGTATTTGTCAACTGGGAAATAACTAACCCCCATCCTGAACATCACAGGAGACCTTAAGGGATGGATGATGTTCTTCCTGCTCTGCCAGGTCAGGGTGTCTGGAGGAGTGGAGAGCAGTGTCAGCCACAGCAGTGCCAAGTGTCTCTGCTTACCTTCATCGGCCAGGCCTAATGAGCCAGCTGAACATTGAGTTGTTACCTCTCTGCAGCTGCTTCAAGCCACGTATCAAAAGCACAAAGGTACATTCAGCAGGTTATTGGGGTACTCTGCAGGCTTTGGGGTTCTCTGTGTGTCTCTTGATGTAGTGAGGAGAAGGAGAAACTTGTCAAAGTGGCAAAAAATCCTGAGTTCTTGGCTGGTTCACATGGGAAGGGTTCACCATGGTAAACTCCTTCCTGTCACTCACAGATCCTGTTTGACTTCCAGATCTTCTGCTTCATGATTTAGTTTCTTGTATCTACCCATACTCTACCACTATAAAAATAAGTAAATGTGGGCAGTGCTGGCGCTTAATGGTTAAAATTTTTCTTTTGCATGACTAGAGCATAACCTTGGGAATTAATCTCCATACTTACTAAGGGAAGAAGGTAATTAGATTTTCCTCCTGGTAACTTGTCTTGGCTTTCCCACATTTTCTGTCCCAATCATGAAAGCATGAGGCTGTGTGAGCAGGCAGTGGTCTCTTGCACGTTCCTTGCTAGAATAATTAGTGATGTTTCATCAATTACCCTTTGCAGGTTAGTTAGGTTAGTTTTCCCAAATAAATTATTTTTAAAACTGTTTGTAAAAATGATGCTTCTCTATTTTGTGGCTCATTATATTTTAGCTCTTGCTGCCCCCTTTTAAAGCTTTATCTACTAGAATTTAAGAGTACTTTATTGAAAACAGAAAGAAACCTGAGAGCTTCCATTGTGCCATGGGAATGTGCATTAGAGAGGGTCTTTAAATATCCAGTCTTCACTGTGCTTAAAATACAGAATAAATAAACTTTGGGAATAAGTTCCTTGTTCATTTTTATTTCTGATTATAAGTAATTTTAAAAAAATACTCACTATATAATTTCTTTTCCCTTTACTTCATCTACACTATTGCACAGTTGTGCTTGATCCTGTATTTGATCCAAAGCTTGTGGGCTCTTTAGTTTAATTTATAATTTGTCCATTAATTAAGAGGTAGAAAACGTGGTGTGGTGGCTGGAGCTGGGGACCAAAAATCAAAGCTTCTGAGTTCTTCCTGGCCCTGTTTCTGACCTGAGGAAAGTCACTTACACCTTCTGACCTAGGATATCTCGGGGACTCTCAATATAATTATATTAAATGCCCCCAAGCATTGATAATGGCAAGACAGAAAATGCTGCCATTCACAAGCTCCACAGAGATGTTCAGTTGCAGGTTTCAGATCAAGTCCCCTTTAGGTTCAGCCACTACATAGCTCCTGTAATTTTGTGGTGTCCCTTGTGCAGTTCTTTATGAAGAAAGTGTTCAGCCAGTCTTTCACTGAGGATGATTTAGCATCACTGGTGAAGAAGAGGACAGAAAGGCCTGGCTTGGTTTCGAAGTCTCATTCCAGTGTGTGTGCGCACTTGTGTCAGGAAGGGAAAATCCCTTGAACTAGGGTAGAGCAGTGGCTGTGATTCCCTGAGGAGAAGGAACATCAGTGCTCATCCTGCTGAAACCTTGCACCTTAACTGTCCTTGCACTTCATTTTTACCTAGAACTCTTAACAAAACAAATAGTCAAATGAGGAAAAAAAACCAAACAAAGAAAATGAAGTCCATTAGAACAAAGAAATGAGAGGAATAAATAACTAGTAGGAAATGCCCAGCACATCCCTTTTTGAAGGTTTCAGGAAATTCCATTTGTTTGAGGAAATGCTGAAAATTTGGATGAGCCCAGAAGAGGGCCTAGCAGGAGACAACTGAGGTCATTTTTCACTGCCAGGACTGCACTGTGTTGTCTCTTCTTTTGCAACTCATCGGCAGGCATTATTACCTGGTGAAAAAATTTGTTTTGCAACTCATCCTGAGTCCTCATAAATCATTAATGCCTGGCTAAGCACAGTGTGAGCATTACAAATACTCTGAGAATGAGGGCCCATTCAGATATAACCTTGTGTCCAATACTAATGCCTGCTAGTTATTTAGTAATACAAAGGAGCCTGAGCGAGGAAGATCGATGAATCGATGCCGTCGCCCGACTTCCTTCTCCTTTCCACCTGCCTCTCCTCTTGCTAGTTCAGATACTCAGCTGCAGAAATTCAGGACAGTTCATAGTCATCTCTCTGTGGGCAGCACTATAACAATTTAGGGGACAAGGAGGAAATCACAGACTGCAAATGTCTGTAGGACAAAGAGGAGCTGTGGTTTCTGATTAGAACTTGTTCTCCTTTCTGGGTTTTTGTGAACCAGATTGCATCACTGCTCCAGACCTGTTTTCTGGTTTGCATCCCTTAATGAATGCATGCAGCATAACGCACATTCAAGTGTGTAAAGAGCCTAGATAGATAGAAGCTGTGCCCAGGACTGATTGTAATTAAATGGTGCTCAGCAAGTCCAAATAATGGGCCCATTACCTGTGGGAGCTGTTTGGGGAATTAGATGCTCAAACCAGCTCTCACACTGGAGGCAGCACAGAGAGCACAGCATCAATAGGTACAATGGCTGAACTTTGTATCTTGTTTTTCAGTAATCTTGGCCACAGTCAGGAGTTCAAGGATGGTCTGACTGTCCTGCTTACCCTGAGCTCACTTCCTAAAACCCCCAGCCCATTGAAGAGTACAACTCTCTCCTCTCCTCTCCTCTCCTCTCCTCTCACACAGGATCCATCTGTGCAGTTGCTATTCATACAGTTGTGCCCTTTGAACACTGTAATAATTGATCATGAGCTTTAAAAGAAGGAGATGGAATGAGGTGAGGTGGAGATTGACCCTTTGTGTAAGCGTAATCTTAGACTTGTATGACTTAGTCATGGATGGAGCCCTTGTCTGAAAGGCCTCTGCAAAGAAGGTTCTAAAGTCACAGATACAAGAGAAATGGAACTTGAATAGGAACTTAGAAAATGTGCAAATGGGGGTCAAAGACAGTGGTTGGGTGAATTTCAAAAGGGGAGAGAGTATCAGAAAGTTTAGAGGGAAAAGTAACAGTCTTTAAGACATGAAATGATAGAAAACTGATGTGAGGGAAATGTCGTTGCTGTAAATGAAAAGTGGGGAAATGGACCATGACAGAGAAAGGGGGAAAAAATGGTTCATATGTGAAAAGAGACAGAAAAATGCTTCCTCCACAAATATATGCAACTGATAAAGCACCCACCTGGTGCTGTTCCTGTGATACCAGAGACCTCAGTGACTTTGGCCCTCAATCATGTGTAACACCCCTTGTGCCCAAACCATGCTTGGTCTGTAGCTGAGGCCCAAAGTACTCCTCATGCAATGAGACTTCAGACATCACACCTCCAGCAAAAGCCTGAGACTCCCCTGCACCAGAGTGAACATTCAGATCCCATTTTAGGTTTTGCTCAAAATGTATCATTGTGCTTTACCTCAGCTGAATTTGTTAAAAATAGTCCCTGCTACAGCACCCACAGGACAAAGTGGTATATTTTCCCCTATTATAGATCTGACAAAAGCCTGCAGTTATTTCTGTGCCCTCTCTAATGATCTGCTTGCTCTCTGGAGAGCACTGACCCATTTCAGCATAGAATAATTAGCCTTTCAGACAGTACTGTGTTTCCATTAAATAGACATAAATGTGCAAGGTGACATTTATTTACTTAGGCCTGAAAAATATGCACCACAGATGTTGGGGCTTGGGAGAGCTTCAATTTCTTTTCATGAAACAGTTGTATATTTGCATGCTTTTGTGTCATTGAACACTAGTGCTTGGCTGAAATGATTCCTGTTGAGTTTCCTTGGGGAAGCAGGAGAGCACAGGGATTATTTGGGTCTGGGTTTCACCATGAGACCCTTTGGCAATGCTTCGGCAGCTCTTGCTCAAGCCTGTCAGTAGCTTTGAGCACAGTTAGAGTTACACACCCTTGAGGTCCCTTTTACCTCATGTAAGGAGTCCGTGTAAGGAACTGTTGTTGATTTATAGATATGTCTGAAAAAGAATGTGTTCAGAGTGCTACACTGAGGAAATGAGAACCTTGACCTATTGCAAACATAAAATAAACCCAAAGTCCTTTAGTATTTAAAATCAGCTCTTCTGTCATCTTGATCACTGGCTTCTGAACCACCAGGCTATTGCCCAGGTGAAAAGTATATTATTCATCTTGATAGCCACTTTAGTCTGCAAAGTTGGAAGGAAGTCTTAGCCTTAAAAGTCCAGGCAGCATATAAAACATGTAGGTTGCTTAGTAGTTCACATCCCCACATGGAGACGTGGCATGCTATCTTTTCATCCCATTAGCACCAATAGGCTCTATAAAAGGAGACATCACGCAAGGTAGGTGCTTTATTGCAGGATGGAAACACTTTCATAGGTTATTTTAATCATTATGATTCTTTCATGATGTGTGAAAGTTGATTGTTGCTGTAAATGAAGCCATTGAAGGCTAAAAAATAAAAATGCTGTGATGGTAAAAATCCTTGGAGTGCAAAAAATAGGAATTGCTGTAAAAGGCAGTAATTTATTCTCTGCATGAGATTTTTTTATCATAAGGATGCTTTAAAGCTAATTCTGAAACATATACAATTGTAGTTTGTATAGCTGAGGTGTATTGCAATGTGCATTGATAATTTAGCTAATTTTTTATGCACTGTAATTTATATATTATTTAGAAGTGTTATTTTTTATGTTAACTGAGAGGCTTAACACATTTTTAGTATGTTAAGGATAATTTATTTTTGCAGGTCTTGTGGTTTTATTATTTTGACCCATATCCTGTTCATATTGCATCATAATACCATTTTTACTAATATTATTCTAGTATGTTCAAAGCTTATTTCCATTTGGATAGAAATTCATTAGCTCTTGATTTTGATTATAACAAATTATTTTAACTTTTCTGTGATAATACATTCTCTGTGTTTCTGATTTGCTAATGCTAAAATATTTTATTTTCATTTTTAACCCTTCCAAATTTAGGAGTTGTTTTTGCTTTTTTTTCTGTGTATATATATTTCAGTTGTTTAGACCTACTGGTTCCTGCTTTTTTCTTTTTCTTTTTTTTAATATGTTATGTTCATAACTTCTGACTGTCTGTGTTGAGCCAATCTTACCAACAAGAATATCAATTGTTTCCTGTTTCTCTACTTCTTTACAAAAAAAAAAATGAAAAGTAAAAAGTAAAAATAAAAAACTCTTAATGGGAACCCTGGCACTGTCTGTCTTCTCTGTTCTGCAGAAATGTTGAAGGAGTTGAACCAGCAACGCAGAGCGAAAGAGTTTACAGACCTGAAAATTATTGTTGAAGGCAAAGAGTTTGAAGTCCACCAAAATGTTCTAGCTTCCTGCAGCTTGTATTTCAAGGACCTGATTAAAAGGTTTGCCTTCCTTCCAGCTGTGATCTGCTCTGTTCTTTTGTAGGGCGCATTTGTGTCGCTTTTTTTTCCTCCCCTCTCTTGCAGGTTTATGAAGATTGAATCTCCTGTCACAGAGCCAGTAGCCATTCTTTCTACCTCCTCTGAATGTATTTCCAAACTGAGGCTCAGATCCATTTGTTACACATCTGACTCGTACACTGTAATTATTTCTGATGAGTAGAGGCTGGTTTTGGCCGAAGAAAGTGTTCGACCACTGAGAGGTCTAAGATTTAAACTCCACTGCTAATGGTGATTCAGTCCACAACTAAAAACTACTGCTGTCGATGTTTGCAAGGGACTCTGTCACACACGACAAAAGTCTGTGCTTCAGGCTGCAAAAAGCCATCAGCATTCAGGTGAACGGTGCTGAGACATCGTGCAAATAACACTTTTGGAGTACTGTAATCCCTTCACCCTGAAATCTTTGTTACATGCTTTTGTGTGGCTTTTGTGGGCAAAGGGATTGATATTTTTATTATTTGGGGATTTTTAAAAGAGGAAAAGACAACTGATTAATTTCTCTAATAAAATTGGAAATAAGATGATTTTCTGGTCAAAATGTAGCTCGGTCTGCATGTTGGACTAACAGTAGCTTTTTCATACAAACACTTTAGCTTAGGGTAGGTACAATATGTACATTTTCTAAACATCATGTCTCCACCTTCGCATTTTCCCCCTTCTGTTTCTAGCTGATTGATTCTAAACAGTGCATGATAATCTTTTTTTTCCATTACATTGATTTTTCAATTTGTATGCTTCATATACTTGCATAGGAATAAATTGGTACTCTCGTATTATTAGTAAGTTAGAGTAGCAAGTAGGGAGAAAAAAAACCACGAGGATAACTTTCATTTTTCTCTCAATCATCAGCAAATTAATGCAGCTGCTGATTTTGCCTTGCAGTATTTTCCTGAGCAGACTGAGCCTGGACTGTGCTAAAAAATGGGATTAAAGAACATTTTGCTTGCTTCAAATCCTGTATTTAAATTTTGCCAACTAACACAATAGTGACTGTATTTTATTTCAGGATGGCATATTGGCTGGTATCTCCTTTCAGTGTATTGTGTCCTTTTGCACAAAGCTGGTTCTGTAATTATGGATATATATTACATTTCTATGATATAACTGTACTGACTGCCTTATCAATTATTCATAAAAAATATGTTGGCCTAGGAAGCATGTCTTTTCCCCTCTGTAAATCTAATGATTTCTAGCAGTAGCTATGCCAGATCTCTCCTGTCCTTTCTCTTCTGTCTGCTCATTATTATTTAATCGTTAAGGCTACAGTATATGCTTTTCAGGGTGATAAAGAGTAGAGTCTACAGGAAAAGAAAAATTATGGAACCAACTTACAGAAACCTGATCACTGACTGTCCAAAGACTGTCATTTGGATTTTGTTGTGAAGACATCTGCTTGTGTGCAGAAGTCACCAGGCAGCATCTATTTCTAGAAGCACACTGACGAATCTTGCTGCTTTATTATTTAATTATTAAACAGAGATATATGTTAGATTGAGCACTGCTCTGTTATGAACTTAGTTAAAACAATATAAAAAATTAAAATCCTAGATTTTGTGAAAGCAAAAGCCTAGTTTTCAGCACTTATTGTTTTCAGCTGACACATAAGGCTTGCATGCATTACGAGAAAAAATAGTGGAAGGTTTAGCCCGTTTGCTAAACTCACCACTTTTTGCCTTCTTTCACATCATCAGCAGCAATAAATATTCCAGAGGTCGATTTGTGTCCACCATCAGGTCTCTCCATCCCAGTTGCCTTCCATATATAACCTCAGTTGCATACATGTAACCTTGATGGAGGCTAATGGAGTTGCACAGGTGTATCCAAGGCAAAAATGCCTTTATTACTAATGATTATGCTTGAATAAGAAAAAATGCAGCTTGATGTCAATTTGAGTTTGCAAAACTGTCAGGTGAGAAAAACAAATATTCACCTGTAAACTGAGCAAATGTGTCTTTGCGAGACAATAAACTCAGGGCTATGGGGTGGAATTTCTAAGGACTTGCTTATTGTAGGTATTTGCAATGTAAAGCCTTGTCCTTTCTGAAACTCCATAGAAGTCAAGGGCTCAAATTGCAAGAGGCACTCAATTTTTTGTGGGATCATGCCCTTAATAATACACAGTCATTATAGTTCATAGAGTTAGAATGTTTACAGATACAATACATCTAGAATCCTCTATGATATTTGTTAGCAGCTCCTTTGAGACAGCACTTAAAGCTTTATGTGATTTATATTGCACTCCTTGTGTTATTATAGAAATCAAAACAAGAAATGGCAGTTTTTCTTCAAGAATAAAAGAGATCTCTTTATATTAAATATAATAGAAAGGCCATTTCAATCAGTGCAAGCCAGGGTTAAACCCTAGTGTCATTCCAACCAAAGGCACCGATGTGTCACCAGAAACATCAATGAGAATATGATCTTTTCATGAAGGTACTATGTACATCTATAGAAACATGCAGAAATAGAATCTTTCAGAGTATTTACTTTGGCTTATTATTTGCCACAGGCTGGTTATTATTAACCTCATATTCTGCCATTGATTCCACTGTGTGTTCAAGTTGGTATCTGATGGTAGAATAGCAAGTAGTGTCTCAAAAGAATAAAAGAGAAATGTTCAAAATCAAATAAGATCAATTATTTCCTTCTCAAAATAAAACCAAAATACAGATAAAAAACATAATAGAACTAGAGTTATTGCTCATCTTGAGGAAGGCTACTTGATGAGAATTAGTCATAGCAGGGAAGAAAATACGTTGTTTTTATTGCACTGATAAAAAGATGATAACCAGGTTTGATTGTCCAAAACAATTCTAAAGTTATTTACAAAACAAATTTGGTAATGAGAGTGCATTTTGAAACCCCTATAGTTTCTCAGAAAATGGCTAATCCTGTGCTGAACATTCTACTCCTCATCCAGAAAACTCTCCATATGATTTATCTTTCAAATATATGAGCCCTTTTGAGCTTGGGTTAGTCCAGTCCGGAGCCTGAGCTCAGCACCATACCAGGCACGTGTTTTGGAAACAGGTCATCCCTGTCAGAAGCTGCACAGCACTCAAGCCTAAGCCAGGACTTGGTGTTCATCTCCCTCCCAACAGCAATTGACCATGGAAAACAATCTCAGCCCTTTTTAGTGCAGAATCATCTGAAAAGGATCATGTTTATTAGGAACAGCGGGTGTGATATATTCCTGATCCCTGTTCCACATCCCTGTGCTCACAAAGGGAGAAAGGTGAGATTCAGGGGAAGGGTGAGGATCCATACAGGACTACTGCAGTATAGGGCTTCAGGAGAGAATGGATGATAAACAGCAGCTGAATTGAAGCACTGTCCCCTAAAGGCCATCTTACATATTTTGAGTGCACTGCCAACTACATTGACTTCTTCCTGTTTGACTTTGATACTTATGGAATCAGCCACCTCAAAACAAGGGCATAATTTATGATACAATGAAGAGAAGAACCTTGAAGGCTTCCTGAAGTATCTTTTTCTCCTAATTCAGGTTCCTATGTGCAGGCAGGGCCCCTGGAACAATGAGAGATGCTTATGTCTCACGTTAGCTAACCAACATTTAGGTCCAAGGTTGGCGTCTAAGGCAGGTTGAGTCTAACCTCCCCTTCTTGACTGTTACTGCAGTCTGCAGAGAGGGACACAGACTTGTCCAAGAGGCAAGTCCTCTCCCACAAAATAGGTGTCTAAGAGATGAGGTGAAGGAGGAGGCCATCCTCCTTTACTGTAAAAGAGAGGGTGATTTGCATGGACAATGAACTTACAATGGGTGTACCATTGTTTCCCTCAGGGGTCCAGCCTAAGCTGAATGTCTAGACTTCTCTGCAGCTGAGAGGAAAGATGGGAATGTCTGTAGGATGATACATCCCGTCTCAAGAAAAATAGCATGATTTGCCTTCTGGAAGTGTTTATTTTTCATGACCCAGAGAGAAAGACCAGTCACCCAGCCTGAATCATAGTTGACTAAAAGGACATGAATGATTTCTTATGGAAACTAGTGTTTTTCTTAATGGCACATATTTATGCTTATATGTGTACACAGGAAAAAAAGAGACAGATCCAGATCCATTAAAAAACACATTTCCAAAAATGTGCCTCTTGCAGAGCACAGATTTTCTTATTTAAAACATTCTTGGTTTGGGGGAGGAAATAAATGAGCTCTGGTTTAGTATCTGCCCTAGAAGAAATGGTGGAAGGTGGGTATGGGGGTATGTTCTGGGAGGAAGGAACGAATGGAAAATCCCATGAAGAGCCATCTTTTTTATTTCCAGCTGTATTTGGGATAGACAAATGCAGCTGCTGAATAAATGGAATTTCTGATACTTCCGTAAGAAAAAACAGTTTCACCGGAACATTTTAATTTGCTGCTTTCTTCTTCCTAATCGAGAGTACTGGAATCCCTACCAAATATGACATTATTAAAAGGAAGCAGTTGACATAAAAATCTCTTCTTGGCCAAAATGCTTGCTTTTATAAGCAAGCTTTTACAAGTAGATTTCTCTGTGGTCAGTTGCTAAAGATACGCCGATCTTGTCCTACAAGTTGTATCTTTTCAAGATAAGATTTTAATGATGCATTCTAGTCTTTAAGTCATCTTGGGTGTCTGATTCCACTGGCATAGAGTGGTAAGTCTTATGTACAAAGTGATTTTGTCACAAGAAGCAGTGTTTTGGATGCATTGTAATCTGGCACTGCTATGTTCATCCTTCTTTTACTGCAAAGCAGACCCAGTGCCTTCATGGCCAAATTGCTTTTCCACAATACCCTGCCTTTTTTCCAAGTCTTCAGATTTTTATTTTTTTTTCTAAAGTACTCTCTGCTTGAAGGCAGGGCAGTAGAAGTAAAGCATTTAGGGTGAGAAGACCAAATTCCTCTTGCTTTACACCTACGCAGAAGACGAAGATGTCATTCTGCATTTTACACCATTGTGTGGAAAGGGAGCATTTGGATGCACAACAGAGAAACCTGCCACTATCCATCTGAACAGCCTGACAAAACTGCAGAAGCGTTTAGGTGTCTGGAAAACAGACTGTCTGTTTTGTGTTTACATTCTAAAAAGCCCAAAATGAGAAACAGCAGGATGAAAGAAAAATCTACTCTTAGTGACCCCTTCGTGTTTTCCTGCTTATTAAGAGTCTTGCTTTTAACTCTGGGAGAGGAGCAAGCAGCATTTCCACATCTGCATACCTCAGCTCCCTTGTAGAACGAATGAATGTGGAAACAAACTATAGCATGTAGTTGAAAACAGAGAAATAGGGAGTTAAAGATAGGATGTTTGTTTCTGATGCCAGGAGAGGTACGTTGTGCCTAGAGGAAAGGCGCTAGGGGTTTCTGTTAAACCGTTTAAACCATGAGAATGGGAGGTTGCATGGGAGTGTAAAATATCCTTCACCCTTTACTGCAAGGGGACAGATGTAAATGTGCTGTGGACAAGGTTTTTCTCTTAAACGAGGCAGTGATAATTGCTGTGTGTTGGGCACAAGATCTTGGCATGGGACACAGCCCCCTGCTCTCGGTGGCCTATTTCCATGAGCGCTGCGCTCGCTCTGCCTGCCCAGGCAGCCGCTCACCCGCCCCTCAGAGCTCCCTGCTGGGCTTCAAATTTCTCAGCTGCCAGACCTTGGAAAACATGTTTTCATCAGGCAAAAATGTATGGTCTTCTACATAAATGAATGGCACTTTACAAATATTCAGTGGTGTTCTGCGCTACCACAAAACCCATCGCAGGTGTCACAGCCTGGCTGTTTCCAACCCCGCACGCATGGCTGTGGATTAGGAGGGTGAGTGGCTTGGGCTGGATGCTGCTCTGCAAGGATGGGCAGAGCAATGTGCCCTGCTCTGAAGAGAAACCATGGCAAGGAGGACAGAAAGGCTCCTTTTCAAGCCTTGAGATGCAGCACAGAAAGAAATTAAGCTTCTGCCTTTAAAATTCTGCCCTGTAATGGCAGCTGTTCACAGAGGCACCAAGCAGATCCCTGAACCCCTCAACTCCTCTCCCTTGTTGACAGCCTGTCTGTTTACTATAGCTGGGACTTCTTGCTCCTGTAATTTCTAGACTCAACCACAAATTCTACAAATCTTACCCAAGGAATGGCAGACTAATCACCTCTCTTGCTCCAGCTCTACCCATCCATGAGCCATGCAGTGTTGTGCAACATCTCTCAAGATGCCGGTGCAAGTGACCTACCTGTATTTACTTACATCTCACAGCCCTGCCTAGGCTTAACTCTTCTTAAAATTCAGGGGTGAAAGGGAGCAGTTACCTAAAAAAGTGCAGTTCAAGATAAATAAATCAACAGGAAAAAAAACTCTTCCACAGCATAAAAATAGGAGCCATATTCTTGAAAATTGTCATTTTTGGGGCAATTCCAAAAGCCAGTCTTCCCCAAAAATGAGGGTAATCAAATCTGCAACTTGCTTGTGGGTAGCTCCAGGGATCAGTAGTTCACTCCTTTCATTTGTATCATCAAGGATTAGCCACTACTGGATTGGGATAATGAATTTGAATTAATATGACCAGCTTATGATCATATCTGATCGTGATGCCCTCTTTTTGCTTGCACAGTGCTGAGCTTCGCTGTCTGAAATACTCAGAGCGTTTCTGCAGGGTGGATAGGCAGGGACTGATGGGGTGAGAAGAGCCACGTGCTCTTTCCTGCCTATACTGTGGCCGTAGGTGAGGTGCTTCATGCCTTTCATTGATGTCTCTGGATCTATAAATACTGTAGAAAAGCACTACAACACTCTGTAGCTGAAGGAGAAAGAACCAGTGCCTGACAGAATTAATTCTAATTACTGTAATGCTGATTGGGATCCTTGGGCACTGCCATAATCATAGTAGTAGTAATAAATAATAATGGTGGTTATCATTATTTTATTATTGTTTTCCCTCTAGACATGGCAATGATGAGGAAGTGTCTTACATAGACTACCTAGATAATTACTTGTATAAATTTCACCACATTCCTAAGAAATAGATTTATTAGCTGCATGCCAGCTCTATGTCAAGCTGGTTTTTGATGGTGTAATAAATATCATTAAAAGAAATCAAATAGGAGTTGGGGTAAGGGTTTGGGCTTTAAGTTTGATGAGAATAAATTTTTTATTCTGTCAGCTTACTTTTTATCTTCCTTCCTACATAATCCCCCAGAACCCGCTTGCATCTTTTATTTACCTTTAACAAATAGTAGCTCTCACCCAGATTGTTTTTCCACTGAATTAGACTGCCAGAGATACTTGCAAACAAGGTAGATCCCACACTATTAATAAGTTGTCCCAGTTTTGTTTTTTTTTTTGCTTCTCCACTAGTACCTTGCAAGATGCAGTCTGTTCTCAGTTGCTAGGAGAAGTCTAGGTCATGAAACACTGTTCTTCCAAGGGCACTTGCTATTCACTTCTTCATTCACTTGCCAGTCGTTTAAGCCAGCATCTTCAAGCTCGTCATCTGCTTTCTTAAATCTCAGCAGGGAGGCAGATTTGTGCCTCAGACTGTGATCTCCGACACCATAGCGTTACAGGCTGCTGCTGATCCTGCCTTTAGAAATGGTCCTGGCCAAGCATTTGGATTGTGTTCCATCAGTGAATGGCATTAAGGGTATATAGGAAACGTGGCTCTTTTGTTTGCTTTATTTTATTCTGGCCATGTTGTCCGTGAACAAAAGCGTTTGCTCTTAATCCCATTGCTCGTCTTGGTTTGTAATGATCATTTCTGTGATGGTGAATTAGCAGGAGCTGCTGGTGCGTGCCTGAGCTCACAGCCATTAATTTTCCTGATTTTCTTCTGATAGAGCAGGTGCAAACTGGCAGCATTTGACCCTAATAAGTTACACTAGTCTTGCCAGATTTTGTTTGCCTGGAACAAGGAACATTATTTGTATCAACATCCTGATAAAAAGTGAGCAAATGGATTTGTTGGTCAGGTAAATTTTCCTGACGAAATTGCAAGCCTGTGTTTAAACAATGTAATTTATTTAATCTTGTGATTTTACTAGTTCTTTATTGTAATCATACAATAGAACCATTACAGTACATGTTTTCTTCTCTCATGAGACAGATGGATAGTGACTGAAGCTCAAAGATAATGTTTATCTACAAGATAGAATAACGAAGGCAGAGATTTGCAAGTTAATACATTTTGAGCTGATAAAACAATTCCAAAGGAGACACTATGCTGGGGTGTAATTTTTTTAAATCTTGTTTAATAAAACATTCAGTGGCTTATGACATACATATTGCAATCATGTTGCTCTATAAATGTCCCTTCCTGTCATCATTTACATGACTGATTACCTTGCAGCTGCATAAACATGTATAACTCAGTAAATAACCTATTACCTCAGTATACACATGTTTTTTGGTGCATGTCGTGGAAATACATGTTGTATGTTTGGCCATCTATGCTTTTATATCTCATGAACTAATAATTATGATAAATCAAGATATTCAGTACAAAATACAACTTTCCATGTAGAGTGCTGAGTCTGATTCGTACATAGCTGAAGGTTGGCTATAATTTAACAAAGTTTCTTTTCTGCTTCTCCCAAAATATGTAGACATACTGGTTTTGAACCATTAATGACTCTAAGACAATAAAAAAATCAAATAGTTGACAGTTAAAATGCAGCATCATTGCACTCTCTTCTTTGCCTGAAGTTTCAGTGCTTTAAGTATTAAAGTAAAAAGTTGAAGTTCCACAATAAACAAGATGTTCAGTCTAAATTGTGTCAACCTGAGCAGCAGTTTCTAATGAGCACACAGCTAACAGACTCTTAAGCCTCATGAGAAGCTGTCTACCCCAGTATGGAGTCCTTTCTTTGGTAATCAAAATAATTTGACAGAGATAAAACGAAGTAGCTTTTCTTTGGTTAAGTGCTTCAACTTACATGAAAATCTTGGATTTTCTGTTTTCTGTAGTCCTGAATACTATCCATGGAACAAAGCAATATAATTTGATTTTTTTTTTAATTGTCCTATCTTGGTAGAAAATATGTAGCTTTCTTGTAATGGGAACACAATTATTTTAGGGTAAGCATTTGTATTCCTAATTATGAAAACAAGCCAGCAAGATCAGCATGTTGAGCTGATAGGGCAAATCCTGGGAAGGCATTGGGGTGGAGAGGCCAAAAGGCAGCTGGGTGATGGGACAGGCCATTGTTTTGGTCCATGCAGGGAGGGACCAGTCCCAAAATACAGGCATCAGTTTCCTCAGTCCAGGGTGGAGCTGGAGCTCCTCCCTGCTGCCAGCAATCCTGCAGCCTTCTGTCATCTCAAACACATGCTTTTAGTGGATGAGATTCAGATCCCTGAGTTGTATGAGACCCTGAACCACAGATAGTCAAAGAAAACTTTTTTTTTCTTACACTGCCAGAATGAGTGTGTTTTCCTGTTTCTTAAAGATAGATTCTGAGTGAAATATGAACCACATTGAGATTATATTGTGGACCCAGTTCTTTCCTGCTGTCTCCTGCTGGGAGAAGCAGGTAGTGGCAGCCGGTTCACAGATGGACCTTGGAGAGGCAGAAGGAAAAAGTTATACACCAAGTCCCACTTGTCCAGGGAAAGATCACAAATAACGATTCTGTCGTTATTTTAAAAGTTAATCATTTATTTCAGTGCCCTTTTGGAGCACAAAGCTTAAATATACGTCATACCTCTGAGTCTACGGCATGGTGAGTCATATGGCATCGAATGTAAATAGGTGTCACAAACTCTGTCAGTCCTCCTGTTCTCAACCAGGCAGCCTGGGTGGAAGCTGAACCAACTGTTCCTAGGCAGTAATGTACATTTACATAAAATGTTTCACATTTTTCATGTTTATTCTGTGCAGATGGCTCCATTTTGAACATCCAGAATTTGTTTTGACTTTGTGACTGTAGATTGTAAACAGAGCGTTGGCTGGCATCTGCACTGGGTATAGGTAGCTTTTTGTATTTGATCTAAAATTGAGTGAAGCTGTAGCCAAACCATTAGTCAGTCAAAATAATGTTGCAAGCCAGTTAAAGGCAGCATATCCAAACCATGAGGGAAGGCTGAATGAGAGGCGGTAGCACTGTCCATAAATTGACAAATTGATGCGCTCGCGGTGTTTCACTTACACAGCTACTTTATCCAGACTCTAAATGTGGCTTCACAAATCAAGACATCTCACTATTAAATGTTTTGAACAGAGTCACACAGACGTTCTGTTATGGGAACGTGTTGATACAAATAATGCAGGAAAAATGCATCTATTTATACATCTATTTATAACTCAAGATGCAGAAAACTTCAGTTGCATCACTATTAAACATGAAAGCACTATGGCTGATTCTTGTATGTGTGTATTACGTGTTTGGAAATAATTTTCAAGGACAAATAAATAGCAAAAAATGTAGATTTCTCTACTTTTTCTCTTGTCAGTTCCACTACTAGATCTTTCAGATGAAGTATTAGGGTTATTTTTCTTGCTATCAGGTATTTAAACATTTTTGCTCTTTCCTATATATTAGTTAACAAAAAGGGACACTGATTCTGATTTGTTATTTGAGAGTGTAATCGAGCCATCTTTTGCTTTACAGGGTTCCCTGTGCCTTTGTCTTCTCTAGTTGAAGCAATTAAGTTGAAGGATAATGTTCAAAGGCATTCGCTTGATTTTGTTGGACTTAATTATTCCAGACAATGCAGAATATTTTTCAGAACTCCCTCCTTACCCATTCAGAGTATATATGTACTTCCTGCTTATCTGCAGGTTCAGTTCTGCTTGCACATTGCTCAGGTCTATCACCTTGCTGGAGAAATACATGATTTGTAAATCTGAAAGAATTCCCCAACAGCTACCATAAAATTAAGCTGTTAAAGAGCTCTTGGAGCTTGTTTAAATGTAGACCTAAACAAATCTCTTTGCTGTTTAGCTCAAGATAAATCTTTTTAAAAGTCCTGTTCTAAATCACTTCCCAATTTTAATGAGTTTATATATCAGCCTTTGCCAGATTTTTACTGTAGCTTTTCTCCAAGATTATAGCCATGATAAAGTAAGGACTAAAATTGTTTATTATATATTATTCTTCAGAAGCAAAACTTTTTCCCCCAGAGGCTGTTGGGAGAGCTATTGATTTTCTGCCACAGTGTGAAATGTGTGACCTTTATAATATGAGCAATGATTACAAGGCCAATAAAATGACATCATTCTGTTTAAACTTTAGAGTTCACTGGGCAAATAGCAGAATGTGCCACATTTAATGATGTCCATGGATGATAAGGGTGTGTTGACTGGCTTCAAGTGAGACTGAAACATGAAGGAGGAAGACTCTCAAGCCCCAAAACACCTCATGTTTGTGCCTAGAGTTGGGGAACAGGAGTGTATGTACCAGGTAGAACTATGACTTTTCCCAGCTCTTAAGGCCGGAAGTCGGGGCTTTTCTGGTAACAGACTTCTCTAAATATTTGCATTTACTGATGTCACCAGCAAAACTCCTCCTGTTGTGACACAGGATGAGCTATTTGGGGAACAGCTCTATATATTGCTACAGATTTTCCCAAATCCACTGCATTTGCAGTTACAGGACTAAATTCTGTTCTTGTAATATGGCTTTAGCCACTTCATTGCAGTTCCTCTAGAGGAGCCAAGAGGAGACTCTGTCCCAAATAGATGAATTCTAACTGCACAGGGCATGTGATATACTAAAATTTATAAAAACAAGGATCCCAGAAACCTTTATTCAGGCTTTGAGGGGGGTGCTACATACTGATTCACTGAAATAATTCCATAAAGAAGTCTGTGGAATTTCCCTTTTCAGTGACATCTGTCTGTTTCCTGACATGTTCTTCTTATCCTTCAGACACTTAATGTTTAATCCATTAGGACCTGCTTCAGCTAATTCCCTGCCCATTCTCCAGCCTCTACCAAGATCCCTGGCATGGAAGCTGGGGTAGCTG
Source organism: Irena cyanogastra (assembly GCA_013397155.1). Classification (NCBI taxonomy): domain Eukaryota; kingdom Metazoa; phylum Chordata; class Aves; order Passeriformes; family Irenidae; genus Irena; species Irena cyanogastra. The sequence goes on from VWZV01005878.1 coordinate 485,524, forward strand.
TGATTTCCCTGTGCAGGCTGAATCTAGCCTGTACTCAGTATTTGATCTAGCCAGACATGGAGCCAAAGGGCTTACTGCTTAGAAAGCACAAGGAAAACAGCACAACACATGCAAGGCATTGCAGAGGCAGGAATAGGGATAATTTTCTTTCCCATTTCTGGCTCATTGTGTAATATCAATAATCTCTGTAGCTTTGTATTATACTTGCCATAAGTGGCTCTAGTGATTGATTAAACACCTTAGCTTTTCTTTGGCATTTAATCAATTGCAGCAGCAGTTTATTGCTCGGTGTATTACAAAGTAAAAGAGATTATTACTTAATTATTGTGAAAAATAGCAGCTTGCAGTTGTTGCTAGCATGGGTATGTGTCTGTGCTGACATTGGTGTCACATCGTCCTTTCCTTTGTGCCTCTTGGTCTCCGCACTGGGTGCGATTGTGCGATTCCCAGTGGATCATGCGCAGTCCTTCCCGCAGCCATCGCCAGCACAGTGCAATTAGTGGCATTAAATAAATAATTGCTTTTGGTAATCCCACAGTGCGAAGAGCCCGACTCTGTTGCTTGCTGAGTACTTCCAAACCTCCCTGAAATTTTAGGTGGTGTGTTTATTAACCAGCCCACGTGAAAACAAGCTCACTGTCAGGTACAAATCACTTCTGGGAGCAGTTCAGCAAGAATTACATCAGCACCAAGAGGTATTTTGACAGCCCAGAGTGCAGCACCAGGTGTATGTAAACTGGAGATAAATCAGATATGGGGCATATTATTGGGGTGTGAGTGTGAGAAAGGAAATAACCCAACATTTTGTGACATGCTCTCGGATCTAGGAAATGGCAACTCTTCTGTTTGCCACCAGAGGATTTCTGCCTTGTTGCAATGCAACACTGCCTCAGATGCAGAATTGAATCCATATGCAAGAGTTCATAAAGAATACTGCGGTGTGATAAAGCATAAGGATTTAGGGTAGCATAGACCTCTGTGCTTGTAGGGGTGCAACAGGTGTCATGATCAGTATGTGTTCTTAGCATCTGCTTGTGGAATAGGGTCTAACCCATCTCTGTTGCCATGTAAAGGGACATTGCAGTATTTAGAATTGTAAAAATGGGGTTTAATTCCTTGGTTTGCTCCTGACTCTCTGTGATCACAGGCAAGTGATTTTGTCTCCTTGTGCCTCAGTTTCCTCCTGTGAATGGGAGTAACCATTGTTCACTACCTTAGAGAAGACTATGAAATTAGGGACTGTTAGCTGCTCCTCCATTGAAAATGAAACCTTTTTAAAACTTTGATCCTGCAGAGATTTATATGAATTAAAACTATGCCCTTGACTTGACCAGGGCTGGTCAATGAAGGACCAGTGACAAAGCATCCACTGCAAATTTTAGGCATTGCCCCAAATGACTTTAGGTGTTGTTGGGACGGGTGGTTGGGGTGTCATGCGGGAAAAAACTGAACCTTGTATGTTGTTTATTTTTCCTCCATGATGGTAGTGGAGGTCTGACCATCACCTTTCTAAGCAGTTGTGTGAACCCAGTAGGTTGGTAGTGCTCATGATAGCCTTTGCTCACGCTTCAAGCTGGTGTTGCTGTGACTAGTGATTCTGTGGCAGTCTGCATCTGTCGCGCAGCATCGTGAGCCGGTTTTGTGTCACTCATGCGATGGCTTTTGCAAGTACTCGAGCAGAACTGGAGCGAGCAGACGTTGACTGTCCAGTGACAAACAAAAAGCTCATGTTTCTTTGAGAAGGTGCTGGATGGTCCTAACCATTAAAAGAGTTTATTTTCTTACTCCAACAGATTTCCCCTCCCCTCCTTGATGTTACCAAATTTATCACCACTTTTGTCTTTCAGGTGTAACCTGTCTTTAGTGTTGCAGACACATCAGCCATGCATTAAGAACTGGGCCCTTACTTTATAATTCAGTATGATTTTCTTTTTGTCCAATAATTTCACAAGCACTAATGCACACTTCAAATGCAGGAGATACTTTGATCCCCAAATTGTTCAGCACTTCATGCAGGAAAAACCATAGGCCACAGTCATGAAACTCCTAGAGGATGGCTGCTGGCTTCCTGTGGCAGAGCTGGTTGTTGTTTTCCCCCCTCTCCCTTCTTTGCTCTAACCATTTTGTCTGTCTAGCTTGTCTTGTATTCAGTTTTCAAAGCAATTGCCATGAAGGGCTTCCTTTTTTTAGTGCCTAAAAGGGAACAATAGATTTTTTAGAATAAGCATATATTATATTTTATATGGCCATCTGTGTACCATAGAAATCATATTGATCATATCTGTAATTGAATATAACATACTGAGAAGTTCAAGCTAAATAGAAATTAGTAATTTTTATTACTATTTTTTATGAAAAGGTCTTTAAATGTATGCTTAAGTGCACATGACATCTAAAATTATTCTAGTACTGGATTCTTGAAAAAGTAGATGACCTTTTCTCTCGAAATTGGAGTGGTTTTTCCTTAACAGTTATATTATGCACAGAAAATGAGATGTTAACCAAGATGTTAAAATGTATTGTTTCCCTTTGAAAGCTAATCCTGTTCCTCATTTTCATTAATGTTGGATCATTCATTTTCCTTTTTCTTTTTTTTCCTTTCTTTTCCTTTCCTTTTCTTTTGCAACTGTTTTTGCATGAAAATGCAAAGTAGCAATAAAGATTTTTTTGTAAGACTTGCTTTAAGACTCTTCTCTTTCAGATCCGGTTAAAGTTTTTAAGTTCAGTTATTTTAAAATTCATATTCTTCACTTCCGTAAACAAAAATAATGGAGAAATATAATGAGGTGCAAAGTGATTTTCTAGCCCTCACTAATCAATGAATGCCAATAAAATGGGGATGGTGTAATGTCCATAATTTAATTGTCTGCTGTTACCAGGTCACCACGAGACAGCAGCAGAAGCGGGGAGAAGCTGGAACTGGCCATGTCCAACCTCACTGCGGATGTCCTGGAGTTACTCCTGGAGTTTGTTTATACAGGTTCTTTGATCATAGATTCAGCCAATGCAAAAACTCTACTGGAGGCTGCCAGCAAGTTCCAGTTTCATACTTTCTGTAAAGTCTGCGTTTCATTTCTGGGTAAGAATCATTGCATCTAGTGAGGCTTTAAGATCTTGTGTTAAGGTTTATAAACCTGTCTTTGAACATCTCTTGAAAGATAAAGAAGAAACCCAAGATGAAATAGAGTAAAATAAAGCATCATTAATTTGGTTTGTGATTTGAATTTCCAATACTGACATGATGGCCAACAGAAAATGGCCTAGAGAAATATAGCTTGTTGCTTGAGTGGCAACAGCTTTCACATCTTGTATAACCTGTTTTGTTGAATCTTGTTCCACATTTGGAATCTTGATGACATTTTGTTTCCCAGAGGATGATCTCTGCATAGATACCAGGCTGTAACACACAGGTTGCTTGTAACTGTGACAGCATATTTTGGGTTCTACACCAGGCCAGCTTGGTCAAACACCAAAAGAGTTTGGAGGAAGGCTCCAATGGAAGAAGAACTCCTGCAAATCTGCCAAAAAATTAAGGACTGCATTGCAATATCTGCAACTTTCTTGCATTTTTAAGAAAGCCCTTATATACATTTCTAGTGTTCCAGACTGAATGTTCCTGGGATTTATTGCTGCATACAGATGGCCTAATGTCATCACAGATGTGGGTAGAAGGAAAGGTTGCTGTGCCCACCCCTGGTAACTGGTGTGCACAGGGAGCCTTGTGTGCACAGGGAGCCTTGTGTGCACGGGGAGCATTTGTCTCAGTGACAGTCTACAGAGCAGCATCTTTGCCAGTGCCTCAGTCCATCCTCTCATGGCCACAAGAAACCCATTCTTCTTGCCAGGAGCACCATGTCATCCTGCTCCTTTCACTTTCCCTCTGCTGGAAAGCAGAGGGTATTTCAAAACAGTCCAAGATTTCCAGCCCAGCTAAGCTTTACTGGCCTGAACAGGAACCAGACAGACCTGGCATGGCAGAGGATGAGGCACAACTGTAGCTCAACTGAAACACTGTGGTTCAAATTCTTGCCTATAGCACAAGCCACTCTTTCACTGTCATAGCTGTAATATCAGTTAATAAGACAGTAATAATTTAAAAATCAACATAAATTTATTAATAGCAAAAAATTGGTCTTGATGTTATATGATGTACTTCCTAGGTATAAGCACCAGATAACCTTTTTTGACATCTGATTTCTGCTGTGGCTTCCTCAACTCCTGTCTTGGTGTGGGAGGCACTGTTTTCTCTGAAACCCAAATAAGTTGTAGGTTTTCCCTAGGCAGTTCTCATTTGAAATTGGGATCTACTATTGCAGAATGTGGAAGATGAGACTTTAGAAAATGTTGTCCTCAAAAAACAAGAACAACAAAAAATCATCCAATGAGTCCAGTTTACTGCTGTGTTAATTTTCACTGCTAAGCCAGCCTGCTGGCAAGATGAGTGGTGTGACTAGGCTGGTACAATGCAGGCATCAGTAAAGAATCTATGGCATTGTAGTCCCCTTTCCAACTTTTTATATGCCCCTTATCTCAAAGTGTGTTCTCAAATTGGGGGGTACTGGTGATGTGAAATTTATGCTTTCAATCCCACCATGTAGACTGTGCAATTTGAGTGAGGCTCTTGGCGTTGCTTGCTCCCAGCTTCCCTTCACCACCTTTTTACAGTGATTAGATCTTACAGCCTTTCCAGAACTACAGGATTTAAGTTGTGATATCACTGAAGGCTCAGCCGCAAAACCAAAATACATTTATTTCACTGAATCTCTGTGAGAGTCCTCTTTTCTGATAGTTAATATTTTAATTCAGTGAACCATGTTATGGTGTGAAATAGTAGAGTTGGTTATAAGTTCAGTGATATATGGAGAGTCACTGGAACTTTGTATTCTCATTTGGAGAATTCATGGAGTGTAATTGCTTATTTTTATTTATAGCTGTGTCTCGATTGCACTACAGAGACAGCAGAGCATTTGCCATTTGAAAAGTTTAGGGAAAAGCATTTTGTCTTCTCTGTGGCTGTGGTTTTATTTTTCAGCCACCTCTGCTCTATACAAAGCAAAAATATGGTAAAAATCAGGGTTTTTTTCCTTGCAGGGTTTTTGGACGGTTGACCATTATAAACAGTGAATCTTTCCATGTCTAAATAGGGGGAGAAGGGAAGTTCAAAGAAGTACAAGCCCCAAATTATTAAGTCTGTTCAGCATAGCACCGCACGATCTCACAGGAAATTCAGGTTTTCAGCCATGAAGATCCAGGAGGATCCTGGCTTGGTGATGTCCAAGCAGCTTTTGTGTCTCTATCCTGGGCCTCTCAGCAGCCTTGGGCAGAGGCACTCCAAATTTTCTTGCACTTTTTGGTGAAAAGATGTGGCAAAATGTGTCAGGGTAGTAGTTTCATTTCAATAGGAGATTTCTTAACCAGCTTCCCTGGGATGATTACAGCCATGTTCTCTCTCTTCTCCACATGTTGTCTCCTCGGCTTTTGTCTGGACCATGGGAAATGGGAACAGTTTTGTCCTGACTGATGCAACAATGGGGACAGGTTCATGCAGGCACCATATGACTACTGGGCAAGTGTTTGCAAACTGGTCAGGATATCTTAAGTATTTCCTCCATCCATATGGCTGAAGGCTTGAGCCTTTTTTTTTTTCACTTGTTTTATGCTGTCATCACAGCCGTGGCTTGAATTGGGTTTCAGGTGATTCACCCCTACCACGGTTTCAGTCCATGGTGCATGGACACCGATCACAGAAGGGAGCACACTGTGAGCTTGTACTACAACCTGCCGCTGATAAAGTAAAAGTATTCGTCTCTAAGTGTAAAGAAGTTGGTGGGACTTGGTAGTTTCATGGACCAGAATAGGAAAGAGCAGGAGCTCTGAATTTTTTTAGTCTCCCGAGCAAAGAGCACAAAATCGATGTTTGGAAAGAGTATTAGGGGGAGCAATGAGAAAAACTGAACAACAAACCAGTGATGAGACCTGTATTCACAAGGCACCTAAGGAAAGAAGAGCCCTTTATGGTCCTTATGAATTTGAGAGATGGTATTACAGGCAATTTTTTGTTCATCCAAGGTGGAGAATTTTGATCCAGATGGAGAACTGCACTGCCCAGCCCTGGAGAAACTGTAATATATACACTTCATATAAACTATATATAAACTTCAGCTATATCTGGGGATGGGAGAAAGGAAGAAGACTCTCACAGGGAAGGGAAATCTTTTGGACAATTCATTAGAAAATGAATGCATCCAATAGTCTTCAACCTATCCCCCATCTTGACATGCTTTTTGACACTAGTAGGAATGCCTGAGGAGTAAGTTTCCCATCAGAATGTACACAGAGTATCACAAGGAAGTACACATTTTGTGCTGGTTTTAATGGTATCCAAATCATCATCTAGAAAGCATCTCTAAGTGAATATACAGTGCTTAATGCACACAAGAGGGGGTTTACAGCCACCACTGGGCTTCCATCGTACTGTTACCACAACCTCACTGAGTAGTCCTTCCTGCAAACTGTTTATCTCTGGTGTTATCTCAAGTCTTCCCCACCCCCAGAAGTGCAGTTGGAGTAGTCTGCCTGGCTGATTGTTTCCTGATGATGCTGCACAGGATCCTGCTCCAAAGTCTCATCTAACACAGTGGAAAATAACCAGCTGCTGATGTGCATTATTGTGACACACGTAGCAACAAATATGCTATCCAGCACTGTCTCAAACCGGAGAGAACCTACTAGATTACATCTGATATCCCTAAAGTCCACTCATGAGTCTGTTATAAATTGTCCTTGAGCACTGGGAATAGCTTAGCAGTCAGCACTTGTGTTCTGAATGGAGACAAGGTAAAACTTCACAAAAACGTGTTGTTACAAGCCCAGTGTCACTGTGGCAAAACAACAATTACTGTAAACATGCCAGTGTCCAAAGGAACATAGCTCAGGAGCAGACAGAGCAGAACTGGTCCTTAGCCGTCTTTTGTCATGCCACAAGTACCCCTGGAATGCAGGCATTTGGGATGAGCTGTATTATATAGCAGAAGTCTCTGTTACTCTTCACTGACTATAAAGAGAGCCTGCATGACTATTTAGACAGACACTGGTAAGGCAGGGTTCTGCTCATTCTGAAGTCATCATCCAAAATATTACCAGGTAAATCCAGAATATTACCAGATTGCTACTTGGAACTGTCTGTTTATGGGTGTGCAGGGACATTAATGTGAATGCAGAGTTGCACCACAGACAGCTGAAGTCGAGAGACAACCAGTCTTGCTGCCCAATTTTGAGTCAGAGATGAAAAATGGGGGGATGAGGTGGTGTCTTTATGTTCATAGGATAGAAATTTTCCATACTGCTTACAGCTGTTGTCCAAGGTCTGTCTTGCTCACCAGCAGTTAATCCCTCTAGTTCACATGCCAGTCCTCATCTTTAACAGATGCTGCTGTGCCCACCTTGCTGTGGCTCTCATCACATAGAAGTGAAGTGTGTCACCAGCCTCCTGCACATCCCTTAATCCCACATCTCTCTGGGACCCCTCTCCATAGGGCCTCACAGTAGTTCCTGAATCAGACAGGGACATCATTGGAATCTGCCACCGAGGAGTTCTCAGGGAAGAGGAGGGAGTAAAGATGGACCTGCTTGGACCAGTGTACCAGGCTGCATCAGTCACCTGGTGTTGTTAGAGCGAAAGAAGCTTGTCCAGATCAGAGAAAATCAGTTGTGAGCAGTGTTTTTTTCTGCCACACACCACAGGCTCAGCTGGAAATGGTATGGGGATCTCTACTGATAGAGGCAAAACCAGTCCTCTGAAGAGAAAGACTCTTGAAAGTCTTTACCATCATGTGCTGCTTAATGAGTCAAAATTGATTATTCCCTTCATTATTAACCCTGTGAGGATAAGGTGGAACAGTGGCAGATTGGCCTTTGACTTGAGAGTTTGCCAAGAAATTATAAGAGTTTTGGGCTCTGTTAGATTATTACTTTACCCCAAGCCATATGTACAGCAGGAAACTGTGCCAGCAGACAGAAGCAAGGAGCCTGGAAGAGGTTTTTGGTCTTTTGGGGTTTTTTGTGGTTTGGGTTTGTTGGGTTTTTTTTGTTTGGTTTTTTTGGTTGGTTGGTTGGTTTTGGGTTTTGGGGTTTTTTTGTTTGGGTTTCTTGTTCTTTTCAAGAAAAAAAATTGGTAGCTTTGGGCTTTATAGCTGTCAGTTTACAACCCATCTCTGGGCCATCTCTGAGTGACAAAATCTACTGACAGCAAACAGTGCCGCTACTGCAGTCAGCTTGAGGAAACGGGCTCCTTGGAGTCAGTACAATCAACTGATGCAAAATGAGATAACCTAGTTTTGAGACTGCTGGACCTGTAAAAGAAATTAAGAAGAGTTGGGAGGGGAAGAAAGCAAAACAAACCCACAAAACTCCTAATCTCATGTCAGGTTTAAAAAAAATAGGAAAAGGTGGTTCATAATCCCATTTTATTAAAAGCCACATGTAGATAGAGTGCAGGTTTTCAATCTGATGAAGGCAGAAGCTGGGTGTAGGGAAGAATCCCCGAGTATTTCCAGCAGAAGCAATCTGATGAGAGTTTTGTTTGAAGAGATATGGGGCTATTGCACATTCCTGTCCAGTGCTCTGTCATAGTGCAGGAGGATATGATACTGCCAAATGTGATAGATTCCTCTGACAGCACAGGAGCCTGCCACTGGTACCGATGCCTTTCTGATCTATTGCAGTCTTGCTCTTATTACTTTTTTCTTTTTCAGTTCTGTATCTTATAATGTATTCTTCTTATTAGTAGTGGCTTGGTTAACAAAAGCTGCAAAGAATCTGAGAGTTCCTCTTATAAATGTCTAAAATTGGTAGGTTTTTCTTCAAAATAGCTGGAAAGGAAGAAAAGTACAGTCAAATGTATGGTTTAGCACACTTCTAACGCAAAGCTACACACTGTGCTGCTGCTTCTGTTTGCTGGGAAGGAGATAATGCTGTCTCCTCTGTGCATGATTTTCTTTGAAACCCACTACACAACGTTTAACAGAAGGCGTTAGTATAATCTGTGTTTTGCATAAGGGATGTCATCACATTCAGCAGCAACAAAGTTCCTTTGAAAAAAAAAGAGGGGGGAGGATTTTTTTTTTTTATTTGAAGTAGCTTAGTAGCTGAACAGAGCAAAAATTATCATAAAGTGACTGCAGCATTCTCAGAAATGTCCTTAGTGATGTTTGCATTTATTCTTAAGTGTCTGCACTGGCGTTTACATCTTTGCTGTTCCTTAAAGCAACATTGTAGGCGGTAGGAACAGCAGCAGTCTCTTGGCTGGGTTCTCATCCCTTGGGAAGCCCCAGATACTGTTATGTCAGTAGGTTTCCCCAGTGCTTTGTGGAGGCTTACACAAAAAGCAAACTCAGAAAGTGCATTTCTCTCCCCATCTCCAACTCACTTTTTGTACTTTAAACCCCAATTCCAAATTAACCCAGAGTGCTGCTTCTAGTTAACTCCCTGAAATTAATTAGGGTTGGACGTGTCATTAGACACTTATTTTTCTATGATCTTGGAACAAATGTGAATCTTGCTTTTAATAATTCTCAATTGCCTTTTTTGTTTGGTTTTTGCCCTTTTTAGAAAAACAGCTGACTGCTAGCAACTGCCTAGGAATATTAGCCATGGCTGAAGCCATGCAGTGCACTGAACTATACAACATGGCCAAAGCTTATGCCCTGCAAATTTTCCCAGAGGTGGCAAACCAAGAAGAGATCCTTAATATCTCCAAAGATGACTTCATTTCCTACATGTCTAATGACAGCCTAAACACCAAAGCAGAGGAGCTCGTGTATGAAACAGTGATAAAATGGATTAAGAAGGACGCCGCCATCAGAGCTCAGGTAAAAATAATTTAAGCAGCCTCACTCTGCTCCTTTCCCATGAATGCCTCTTTTAGAACAGAAACCATCTTCATGCAATTTTAAGGATACAGTGTGTGGGAGATGGGATGGGCAGTTCAGATAAAAAAAAGACAAAGGGAATGCAAGCTATGCACAAAATGTATGTAATTTCCAAATCTGATCCCTACGTCTGATCATTTAGAATGAAAATCTCATTTGTGACATGCATGGTACAAAGTTGTTGACTGCAGGCTCAGTCAGAGATAAATTGAGAAGAATTACAGTTTTGTGAGATGCTGCTTTAAGGAGATGCATTTTAGTAACAGCAGGAAATAAAAAATCTGTCAGAAAATCTGTATTTCTTTTGATGCCACATACTGATGAATGAGTATAACTCCCGTCCATAAAATAAAGATTCTGTGTCTTTATTGGCTGCTTAGATAATCCCTTGGATTTTATGTATTTATTAGAGTTAGCCTTTCCTTAACCGTCTGAGTTATGCAGTCTGCTCTTGTCTAAAGAAATTAAGTCTGTAACTTTGCCTGGCACTGTCTCGAGGTAATGCTAGAAACAGTGACTGGAGGCTGGTGATTGTCCTTGGGACCAGAAGTCATCCCTGGTGATACCTAAAAACCTGCTTCTTATCTAACAACCTGCTTCTTGCCTTCAGTCAGCTCTGTGGTCTGAAACCCAAACCTCTCCATTTGGAGGCCAGTTCTCTGCACAGACCCCATAAGGGGAAGATTGTTTTCCCCTTCTTTGGAGGCTAGAGTTGTTTCTGTTGACCCTCAGTCACAGTTTTGACTGTTTTAAGGTGGGCAGTTGCTCATGGACCCCTCTGTTTCTCAGGGAGGTGCTTGGCCATGTTGCTGATGCCATCCCACATCATGACAGTCTATACCTTCTTGACTCAAATTGAATTGAAGCACCTAAAGATGCAGTTGGATGTAAAATGTGTCGTTGGATGTGATCCAGAGCAGCTGCACATCCACACCTCACCTCTAAAGTGGGAGAAATAGGAATTCCTGCTCTCCCTAGGCTGCTGGATAAGGGCATTAAGGATAGTGGAGTCTCCATGCTAGATCAAGCCTTGCTGCCTGTGCTGCTTCACCAGCTGAGCTCCTGGTCCTGCCAGAGCCTGCAGCCCCCAGGGCCTTGCTGCTGCCCTGTGTGCCCAGAAGCTGTACTGAGCTTGTACTTCAGCCTGCTGCTGATAAAGTAAGAGTATTCATCCTTAAGTGGCTCAGCAGGACAGCTGTGTGCTGGGGACCCGCCCCACGCTCTGAACACCTCCTCCATGTGCCAGCAGTGCCGTTTAGCATTGCCCAACGTTATTATTGCCTAAACCATTCACACAGTATCATGGATTTGCTGAAATGCACGCCTTTTTGGCTCTCGCTGGCCTTGAAAAACACAGAGTTTTACAGAGTGTTTCCCTGAGTGCTTGAAGTTTGATGGCTCTGTGCCACTCAGAACTTAACATGACCTCAGGGATATTCCCAGGGGCTGGAGTTCGGGAATGGGCAGGAGCCCATTCGTCTGGTGCCAGCAGAAGGTGTCACTCACCAGACGGTCTGGGTTATGTTCTCAAAATTGTGGTTTTGAATATTTCCTTCTGCATCCTGCTGAGGCAATGTTGGGAATTTGTTTTTTTAAGTGATGGTTTTTCTTGCTGCCACCACTGCCATCTCCTCCTCTATTCCTTTCGTGTTGCAGTTGAGTTGCTTGTCTGGGTTTTTATAATTCCCAAGTTTCCTTGCCCTCTGTCCTGGTTCTGCAGTGCTCTTGTAGTTTATGATGGCAGTTTTATCTGCTTCTCCAAATTTCTCTGTGGTGCTTTAGTTTCATGCATTACTTTACAGGAGCTTTTAATTTTTAATTTGTATTTATCCAGAAATAAAGATTTTGAATAAATTACTATTAAAGATACCAAGAAGAAACTATTTTCCTGCCCAATCCTACCACTGTGTTAGTTTATTTAAATACTAGCTCTCACTTTTCTTAGTACTGCTTGATCTATTATAAAGCTCTTAGTTAAATAGGTAGTTATTTTTTAAAAGTAGGAGTTCACACTTACCATGAAAAGTACCATCTTTACAGTAATGACTTCTGCAATTTCAGAGCCTGGGAACATACAGCTTCCATGGTGGATAGGAGGGAAGATAGATCTAAATAATCTTATTTCTAATGAAGATGATGGTGAATAAAAATTTGCATGGTATGCAGCATGGCCCACCATGCCAAGAACTGCCCAAGCTCCTGTGAGGTGCACAGGCTGCTCAGAGCTTTGGAGAGCTGGGCAGCCATGGCAATGTTGAACACAGCATGAACCTTCCTGCAGGAGCTGTGCATGGATATTTTCATTTTATTCACAGTTTGGAGATAGATTCTATGAGCTGTCTTTAGACTCTTTGGGACAGAGGACACCAGGAGTGTTGGGGTGTCTTTGGAGGGTTGATGGATGCCATGAATTGCAGCAGTCCCAAGACATCACTCCAGGTTTACTGCACTCCTCAGGTGACCCGATCTGGTTTTATTTCTCACTCCCGGAAGCAGTGCTGGCAGTTAAATCCTTCCAGGCATGGATTTCCTGAGCCCCTTTCTTCATAGTCTCCCCATCTCCCTTTACCTTGACAGTTCAGGCTCTATGGTCACATTTTTATTTTCAATAGCTCCAGCGGCAGGTAACTAAAATGCCTCTTTGGCAGCTTCTTCCAAGTCCTGCATTGGTGATTCTCCCAAAGGTGGAGGTCTGGCACAAGCAGGGAAAGGGCTGTGCTGTTCATCTCACCTGCATGTCCATCTTCCCTGGCAAGCTTGGCAGGGGCTCTCTCAGCAGAGACATCCCCGCAGAGGAGCTTCTCTCTGAATCAGCACCCTCTGCCCCCAGGGCAGCAGCAGTCCTCCAGAACTCCTAGTGCTGTAATGGCTTTGTGTCACAGTGCAGTGCCTGGGGACAGTAAATCTCACCACTTGTGTTCCCCCACTGCAGCCTCATGCCGTGCTCTTACAACAACTTATCCATCACTGCCTCCCCTCCTGCCCGATCCCCTGCTGAAAGCCTCTGGGAAGGAGATTTTCAACAGAGCCTGCTGTTCTCCTGGAAGGGCGTTGTTTGCTGTCTACCTGCTCTTCTCTGCCATTCTAAAAGCTTTTCTTCAGATGTCTGACTGTTTCTGCTTTTGTTAATTCTTTCCCACCAGGCTGGAGGGCAGTGACAGGGAAGGAGGCAGGATTTTCTTGGAAGGCAACTGAGCTCTGGCTGATGTTTAATTGTGCACATTGTGCTCCTATGAACAGTGCTCATAAAAGTGCTCTGTGGCATTACAAAAGACAGCACCTGAGCCTTGTTACAAACAGAGAACAGCAGTGCTTTAAGGGTTGCTGATCATCTGCATAAGACAAAGAGGCAGTTCAGAGAGTGTCATGTTATACCAGGCTTTGGTAAATAATTGTATCTCCCTAGTGTGTTGGAGCAGTGCCCCAGCTCATATGGTAACATTTACGAAGCTGGTTTAGTGTTGCTGGTAGTGCATTTTAAATTTGGTCTGGCCAGAAAAAGCAGCCTGTGAGGTGAGGTCAGGACTAGTAGGTCATTTCCAGTGGACACAGAGCACTGGTTGCAGGAGTCCTTCTGATTGCTGTCACTGAGCATGAGCCTGCATCTGACTGACACATCTGGGAAAGCTAAATCTACTCTTTCTTCTTATTCTTTTCTCTTCCTGACTGATGGATGAGATTGTAGGTTTTATCCTAACAGTTATCCCCTTGATAAGCTTATTACAACTCCAGCGAACTCATGCAAAAAATATTGCATAATGGAGGCTTTGCTGTCTGAAACCAGCACGGTCTGAGCTGCCCGAACAAGGAAAGATTTTTGCCAGGTCCAGCACAGTCTTCACCTGAGCACATTCCCCAGCTGTCTGCATGGCCTTGGGCAGGTTGTTTCACCTTTTTGCTCCCATTTCTTACCCTGTAAGCTGGAAGGAAGTGATGCCTCCCATGAGGGCTGTTGGGAGGATTCAGTGGATAATGAGCCACACTGTCCACAGGTACTGACGACTGCCAGAGCTGCTCAGAGCTGCAGTCATGCCCTGTAGCCACATGGGATGGGAAAGATGGGAAGTTGTTGGATGCATAGCAATTTGCTGCCTGTCCAAACCATAGATATATCAAAGCTCACTGGAAACATTCCCTCTTTCTCTTCCAAGTCCAAAGTTGTATGTTTTCTCTGAAATAAAAAAACATACTACCATGTTTATTAATGACAGAAAGCCTGGCAAAAGAAGAGCCTCCATTGCATGGAGCTTCCCTCTCACCCTGAGGAGGGACAAGGTATGAGGAGAGGGCAAACATTTCAGCAAGTTGCCCAGGGAAGTGCTAGAAGACAGGCAGATACTGCAGTGATGAATGAAGGCCAAGAGGCTCAGCTGAATGACAGCCACCTTTCATTGCACTCTGCAAGGATATCCTCATGTGCCCTTTTTCCAAACCTTTAAAATCATGGTGTCCAGCACAATACAAAATGTCTGCACCATAAAGGCATTAACAAGCTTTTTATGAACTGGAGTCCTCAGAGGCAGATTTATCTAAACAGCATCTTCATGGTGTCTGAGAACCAGAGATGCGTAGACAAATTTGAGGTAATTTAGAGAAGAGCAGCACAAATGATTAAAAGACTGAAGGAACTGATGTGAGAAAAAAAAATATTAAAAGATGTGAATATGCATGGCTTGGGCTAATGACAGCTAAAGAGGGATAAATGTCTACAAGTGTTTGAAGCCCCAGGGAGGGGGTTTGCATGGAAGGATGCATGGGAATAAGGACAGTAAGGACCACTGGGTTGAATGTGAGATTTGGCAAATTAGTCCAACACTAAGCAAACACAAAGGCCACCTGTAAGCTCTGTATCTGTCAGTGAGGATAAGGAAAGGTGATGGAGAGAAGGAGAAGAGGATTTATGTCAAAAAAGCTACAAATGCCCATGAGCTATATTTTGGCAATGACAGAGAGTGGCAGTTTGTAGGTAAGACACTACAGAGGAGAAAGGATTGGTGACTGTGAGAAAGCACATGGAAGATCCCTTATTTCTCAGGCACATTTTAAAGACCCTCCATGCAGAAGAGCAGTTTGCTTCAGGAAAATAGAGAATCTGACAGGTAACAATGACAATTCCAACTCTGCTCTGTGATGACAAGGAGGTAATGGTAGAAGCTGATACCCAATACCAGCGTGTACAAATTACTTAGTTTATCATAATAAGAAATTAATTGATCAATCAATGTACTCAAGGGCATAAAGTTTCATGAAAGAGTGTTGGAATAGATGTGAAAAAGGATGCTTCCAAGGGAGCCTAAGTGAATTAGGCACTAACACTCTGTAACACTTCAATTAGGCTTCTTTGAAAAGCCCAGAGTATCCTGGTGCTTTGAAATCCATTTGTGGGAAGAGCAGACAAATACAGAAAGACGCCATAATGAAAGTACAAGAAGCTTCAATTTCTCTGAAAGTGAAAAATGCAAGGGATGAGCGGTAACCCCTGTGATTTCCTGGGGATGGGCTGCTCAAAGAGCTCCAATTTGAATGAAGCTTTTGCAGACACTCGGCTCCCATACAAGCTTACAGAGGGAGAAGAAAAGACAGCAGCACGAATGGAATCAGTGCAGGGACGTGCCCTTAGCTAGATATTGGAGGAGGAAACTGCATTAAATAAAAAAGGGGATGCAGGTGACATTAGGAGTTTCTGAAATTCCCTCTCTACTAAACTTCTAAGTTTCTTGAAAGAGATATTCTTGACAGAAAATCTACAGAATTATTTCTCTGAAGTTTTAATTGGTTTGAGGAGCTCCCTTGTCTCTTGGTCTGATCAGTCTCTTCATTTGTGGCTTTCCCAATACGTTTTTCTCTTTTTTACAAATCTGTCTTCGCTGTTGCTGAAGCAATGGCCTTACAAAGACCTACATCCACAAGCAGCTCCTCACAAGTGCTCCCTTGCCTTGTGCTGCATGTGGCCCCAGCATTCAGGACCAACCTCCAGAAACAAACTAATTTTATATTCTAGTCAAGAAGCATTTTAGAGAGTTATGGCATGTGGATTCACATGCCAGTGTACTGTAGGGATGGAGTCATCAGGAGTTTACTTGGTTCTGTGAAGCACCTGAGAAGCTGCAGCTGGTTTGTTGTTGGCAGTGTGCTTTTAAAGTGCATTGTTTGCTGTGTTTGAATAGGTGGCTGCCCATAAGCAAAAGAAACACCACTTACCCCTGGTATCATCTGGAGGATTTTCGAGGGGTTATTTCATAGAGTTTAGTCAGCAAGCTAGAGAATGCATGGTAAGAGTGAGGCTTTTCTTAATCCTTATCAGGCAGATACCAAGTATGATGGATCAATGATTTATCTTCCTGTGCATTTAAAAGCCTCTCATCATATTACTGCTGGAAATACCGACCTGAGAGCTGCTTTGCAAACAGCCCGGAGAACAGGACAGCCGCTCGCTGGTGACATTACAGTGTTTAGTCAGCTGTGCTGCCATAAAGATGTCATGTTGAAACCTGATTGCAGGAAGACACAGGGGCTGCTCTTTCCTTCTTGCTGGGCATGAGATTTATGCACATGGCATCCTGCCACCAAGCCACCAGCTGAACTCAGTGCCTGCAAACCAGATTTTCTGCCGAATGTTTATCTCATGATATTAGGAGGCTGTTGGCTGACATGCTACCAAGCCTTTGGGTTTAATCTGAAGGCAGCATTGCAATTCCAAGAAGTCAATGCGGATGATTAGTAAGTACTCCAAGCACAGCAGAAAGCTTAGTTGGGCTTGGGTATGACCTTGGGTGTAGGAATGTGCAAGAGTTTATGGGAAACACAGTGTGTCTGTGATATACCCAGGAGTTAGATATATCAAACAAGTCCCCTCATTACCAAGTAGCAGGGCAGCACTGGAAAAATCTAGCAAACAAATATTTATTTCTGAGAATGGCAAAGCAGTGCACCAACAGCTTTGGCTTCCCCAAAACAGCCAGTTCCCTGTTGGGCTTGCATTTGGAAACTTAGAGATGGCAATATTTTGAATATCAGGTTGAATAAGCTGTGGGGTAAGCCTGGTTTGGGCTGGAGATGGTGGTAGGGAGGGACCACTCACATCACCTTTCCAGCATGCCAGCTTGAAAGGCCACTATGCCACATCTCCAGCTGTCACCATCAGCATGGGTCACTGGGCAGCTTGTTACCTGGCCACAGCCAATTGCTTTTTAATGGCATGTCCAGTTCTCATTTGAAAGGGTCTAATGCAGTGGGGACTTGGTTCTACTTCAGATCTACCTCTGATGGCTTCCTCAATCCAGGTTCTTGCTCTCACACTGAGACAGTGCACAACGTGAGGCAAGTCTCAACAGAGGGCTCCAGTGGGACAACATACATCTCCTTCAATGCAAATCATATATTCCTATTTCATAATGTTTTGAAACCTATTGCAATTATGCATAAAGGCTGAAACAGCAGTTTATTGGAGCAAAACCCTATTGTAATGTGGGTGATCTACCTTCTGTATTTGTATTTCTAGCTGAAGCCTGTTTCTTTAGGCAGAAAGTACAAAGGGGCCTTTGTAGGGAGAACAGTAAACTAAAGAGACAGATGAATTATAAGGCATAAGGGAAACATTATTTTGACCTCTTTAGGCATTACTTCAAAAATGTTAAAAATCTTGAGAGCTTTCCAGTGGAGCATTTAAGGAGCAGGAAATATGACTCTGTAGTAGTAGACATACTTCCTTTAAAATCTATACTGTTGTGGCTCAAGTCTGTGCAGTGCAATGAGAGTCCTTTTGGAAAATACTTGTGAGGATTTTACTGGATTAGACATTTGAGAATAAAAAGATTATTTTTAATGTGATAGTGAAGTGGGTTTTGTAACTGAGACTGTGAAGATGCCAGAACAAAGCCCACTTGCAAGCAAGCATTCATAATACTGATGTAATCAAATAGGAGAAGAAATGTCATAAAAAGTTTAGCAAAGTAAATGTTCTCACTCAAACTACCAGTCAGGAATAAAAAAAGCATTAGAGGCTTTTGTGGTCTCATTTGCTAAAGCACTGGCCTGCCTAATGAGACGGGAGTAACTCGTGTGTGAACAGATTATTGGGGAAAGACTTGAATGGGGCAGCTTCAAGGTGTAGCTGGTCATGTTGATCACATATTCCTTGGAGTCACCACTGACCCAGTGGTAACATTTAGGCTTCCTCATAGCATGTTCCCAACCTTCTGAGCACACCCAGGACAAATGGACACAAAAATTCCCACCAGAGGGTAGAATTAATTGCCCTACAATTTGGATCGACATATGGTTGTAGACATCTTAGTGTGCCATGATGTGAGGTGTGGTCTGAGGAACACAATCCTTTTTCCCAGGTGCTGATGACTCACAGTTCTGGCCCAGAAGGGGACAATCTCTGCTTCCCCTGGTGCTCAGTGCATCCTCTCAGCTCACATTGCTCTGGAGACTGTTAAGTGTGTTGACTAAATCTCTCTTAATTATAACATGAGTTTACACGTCTGGCTGACAAGTAAATACTTGTCTTGTATGAACACATTTAGGTGTTTGAATCTAGAGCTGAATCTCTCCCTGGAAATGTTTAGTTAATTAGGGAAAGAAAAGATCTCTTAAGATTTTTCTTTCCCTGTTTCATATGAAACACACGTGTGATTGCAGACTGGTAGAAGATCCTGCTTTCTGTTCAGCCACCGAAATCAGTGAAAAATCACTGAAATATGTGCCTTGAAGCAGGACATACAGCATCTCTTAGAAGCCTCTGCTCTCCTATGTCCCCAGTGACTGTCCACAAAGACTATGCTCATGTGGCAGCAGTGCTCTGCCTCCTGCAGAATCACCCTGGCCATGCACAGGGTGTCTGGCAGCATCACTCAGCAAGGACTCTATGGATGAGATCGTCTGCTGGTGCAAAACCTGAGCAGCTTCCTTCACCCAATAGGAGCTACAATGAAGTCCACATCACCTGAAAAAAACCAGTCCTGATGGTGTTAAAAAACTTTCCTAGCATTTTAAACAATAAATATTTAGATTTTTGCATAATGTGTCCATTCTCAAGGAGTTTGAGGTGTGGTCCTACATGTTTATGAGTTGGTAGCTCCTAATTTTAGGCCCAGAAGGGATATTAATATTCTCTCCTTCACTCTGGCATGTGATGCAAGCTGTAGAGTAGTCATAAGTGATTCCCAGCAAAGACCTGAGAAATCTTTCTACTGGTCCAGCCAGCACCTCCAGCCAAGCAGGGAGAAGAAAACATTCCCAGGGTTGCAGGTGCAAACCATGACTCCAGGGATCCGAGGTGACTGAATTTGGCAATGTGCCCTGTGCATGTATTCTGCTGCTTCGGTGATAACTGGTAACGTCAGTAGGTGCAGTAGATGTTTCATAGCTGTATTAGGCACAACGGAAAGACAAGAGAGAATGGTGAGCAAATAACAGATGGTAAGGAGGTTGAAATGCTTTATGGTGCTTATTCCAGTATTAAATGAAAAGGATAATAGTAACAGGATATTTAGTACAATCATAGCTAACAGAGCTGGGAAGTCTTCATAAGGGAGAATCCAAAAGAAAAAGGCTGCTGATTGCCTAAATCACTTGAATATTCTTAAATCAGTGAGGCTAAATGAAATTCACCCTTGACTATAGTGCTTGAAAGAACTTGTGCGAAAAGAGGTTGCTTTATAAAAGCTTCTCCTGTCTTGTGAAGACGCTGCCATGGTTCATACTCCTTAAATCCCTTGGTGAAAAACACTGCAATTCTATGTATTCTTAATGCTCTCAGCACCCAGCCCGAGTCGTGGCTGTGTGTGGTCGTGCACACACAGACACACACGCAGAGCCAGCTTTCTGTAGCTGTTTGAGCAAAGGGAAGAATAAGAGTGAAAAGTGACATCGGTTTTGATATGTGACATCAGCTTTCTAGCTGATGAAAGGAAGCAGCGTGTTCTAATTATTATTCCCCTTCAAAATAAGCCACGAGCTCAGACAAAAGAGGAGAGAAAGGAGGGGGGGAATCCAGGAGAGAAACAGAATCACATTTTCTCACTTTTCTAATTAAAGCAAGGTGGGCGAGTGAGAGGGAGAGCTCACTGTGCTCAGGGAGCAGTGCTGCCCCATTTATTCAGGGAAAGGTGGGAAATGGAGGCAGTAACTCCACTGGGCCCCTGGGAATTGTCCCATCCCTGACAGAAAGGAGCTGTTCTTCCAATGCTAATTGGCAGTCAGCTTTTGGACATGGTGCTAAGTGGAACACCATGTCCCCGTGTAGTGGCACACCTGTCTGTGCTGGTGTTTGGCACCGCTTTGTGTTGTGGCTGTTTCCAGTGCAGACCAGCCTCGGGACTGTCAGGGTGGCTCTGGCATGTCCCACCATACCAAGGGAAGGTGCTGGCTCCTGCGTACTCTCCATACGTGTTACAACTTTATTTAAACTGCCCTTTAGCAACTCGTACTGCTTCCTGAGCAGCCTGTAGTGGGAATTAGCCTCCCCCGTGGGATTGTCTCACCGGCAGTGTACCCTCTCTCCGCGTTATTCCCCTGTCCCGATGCCACGTTTCATCTTGGCTCCAGTGTAAGGTTAAACGCCTCCAACCTTCTTAAAAAAATCGCTTCCTGAAGTCAGAGCTTTGCCACCCACTGCCATATGTCCACTGCTTCCTCTCTTACAAGGTAATGACATTAAGATATCTGCAGCCAAGTGCCTGACATTTGTGGCTCTGGGGAAGGAGCAGCCGTTGTACCTCCTAGAAAGCACCTCAGAAATTAATTTCAGCAAGGGAGGAGTGTCTTCTTTTATGTTTTGAGGTTGATGAAGTGATCTCAAGCCCTACTTGGCTCTGTGCCACACTAGAGGTAGTAGCGAGGAGTCAGGAACGTACTGCTCACGGAGTTCTTTTTTTCCCGGAAGAGAAGCACTGTTGTCACTTTTCTATCCCTTTTACATCACCAAACAACTTTTTATCCCCAAACAATTGCCGAGTGGCCAGGCTTCAAGTCTTTAAGCTGTACCTAAAATTGTCAGCTCTAGTGTTGAGGAGAGATGATAAGCCAGGGACTGGGAGTCAGCCTGAGACCCTTCATCTCCTTGGGGCCACAGATCTACAGGCACATGTGGGACTTGGCTCCCCACAGGTTGTTGTATTTTTGCTTTGGCAGAACTTGCACCATGCTGATGTGGTTCTCCAGTAGAGGAGAGCAGTATGAATTTGGAGGAGACATCCTTTGTTTTCCTTCTAAATATAAGCCTGCTTCTTCAGTTTGGGTGGGGAAAAAAAGCACCCTGGAAGTGCTCGCAGGTGTCACCGCATTCTCCACCTACTTAGCCAGCCCATTACCCAGTGCAGGCCATATCCCTGCCCTCCCTTCTCACTGTGCTCCATTCCCATTCCTGCTCTTGCCCCTACTCCTGCTCCTTTCCTGCTGTGACTTGGCTCTCACATGCTGCAGGGACAGGCATGCTGCTGAAAAAGAAAGTAAGAGCCAAGTGGCTTCTGGAAGACCAGAGGCATCTGCAGGCCAGCAGATGCTGCTGGAGCCCAGAGTTTCTTGGGACCGGCACGGACCTCAGGAATATTTATTTGCATCCTGGCCTCAATCCCAGTTGGGATCTTTGGATGCTGCTGCTGTATGAATATTTATTGCAACAGATGATTATCTTTCTTGCTGCTCACCCTTAGTTCGCATCCTGTTTGTGTGCCTTGCTTCTGGAGTTACGTGTTTTCCCATTGCTCTGCTTTTCACTGTATTCTCGTGCAGTGTTGTGATATACCAAACTATATATAAAAAGAATAATCTGGGGATAGACTCCTGCTTTTTCGATTGCAGTTTTCTCTCTTGGGGTTTTGTTCTTCTTTAAGCTGTGTTTGGTGACAGACAGCTTCATTTGCTCAGATGTCCTTTACCCTCTGAGGTTTAATGTATTTGTTTAGAAGACGAAACTTACTGTCAGTATTTCTATAGCACCCTCTGGAGTCAGACTTCCCTAAAAGCTAGAGCTACATAATTTGTTTCACCAACAAATAAACTCTACTAATTGAAAGATTTTTACTAATTGGTTGACATCATTCAGGCTGTAACACAGTTGTTGAAATCTACCCTATTAACTGACTTCTGTTTCACATTTATAGTGCCAGAAAAGACTTGTTTGGGGGTTTTATTACAGTGCAACAACCACACTCACATTTCAAGGTTAATGCAGATGACTAAAATGCTCATTCCATGTCTCTGCTGCACGAGGTGTTCCCTTCAGCCTGAGTTCAGAATGAGCTTTTATTTCCAAAAATTCCTCCATGCAGTGCTGTATAACAGGAGTTGCACCTTTTGAAGATTATTTTTAGTCTCTGGGACCAAACCAAGCCTGGGCCAGGGAGTTCTGAGGGCTGCATTGTCTCCATCCCACTCATTCACTAGGCAGGGCTTGTATGCAGCATCCATGACAAGTGTCTTTCCAGGCTGGATGACAGGGGATGGTTTACAGGCAAGGAAGTAGAGATGCCAAGTGGCTGAACTCTGACACGAAGGCTGCATGTGTTATTATTTCCTCCCCTCACAGTATGCTGCGGAGCTGCTGGCAGTGGTGCGGCTCCCCTTCATCCATCCCAGCTATCTGCTGAATGTTGTTGACAATGAGGAGTTGATAAAGTCTTCAGAGGCTTGCCGGGATCTGGTGAACGAAGCCAAACGTTATCACATGCTGCCACACGCCCGCCAGGAGATGCAGACACCGAGGACTCGGCCCAGGCTCTCTGCAGGTAAAGCAAAACATCCTTCAACAACAGCAGTCCCCTGGTTCCACATTTCCTGGACATGCCCTGGGACAGGGCACAGGCCTTGGCTCCTTCTCTTGGCTCCTTCCCAGAACCTGGTGATATTTTGGTCTCAATTTTCCATTGTTACTTTCCTTCAGAATTTAGAAGCCTCTCCCAGTGGTTGGCATGGGTGTGGAGATATATGCTTCTGAACTGCGATTTAAAAGGAGCTTAAATCTGAGGAATTTTTACCTTTGTCAGAGACTATAACGTTCCTCTGTTGTCCTGAAAGTGAGCCCCTTGCCCTCTTTGCCTCAGTTTCTCTAGTTGCAGAAATAGGTGAATAATTTGATTTTTTGCCATGGAGCCTCTTGTGGGGAGCATCTGTCTAATATTCATCGAACACCTTCACTTTCACAGCCCTTTGTAAGTATAATATTTTTATATGGTGAGGCTGGTGTAAATATGGTATTTTTATACTGATGAGTACTAGATCAGGCTGTTCAATGCCTCCAGAACAAATGGATCAGACATAACATATTCCCTTTTAAAAACACAGCAACTGTGAAGAACTGAGTCTTCTTTAAAAGTTTCACACCCATTTTTCGTTTTTGGAAAAATGCATGGAAAAACCCTAAGTGCCCACCCTGCCAGCTGAGCCCATATCATGGTGATTTGAGAAATATCCTAAATATTCACTGAACAGAAAATGCAGATACCACGTAGGAAAACTGCTTCCAAGAAGGAGTCTGATGAAGCAGGTGAATTGTTTTAACATGCTGCCTGTACTTCTGCCTCCCATAAGTACAACAGAAAGCCAGACTAAACTTTCTGTCACTGCCACTGATGCTAATGTGACACAGAGATGGCATATCAAACCACGGCATTTGCAGCTTCAGGAGACTGCCTCATCAAGGCACCTTTCAGAAGGATGAAGTGTAGAGGACTTTCAATAACAATCCACCCTAAAAAGTCTTTCATTGAAGACTACTAATGGTGTGATGTTTGAAGGGATTTTTGAAAAGTGCTTATTTTATGTATATAAAATTGTGAGTGTAATGTGATCCATTTCCAGAAGCTTGTTGATGAGGGAAAAGTGATTCTCTCAGGGTAAAGGAAGGTGATTATAGTTTTTTAGGTCAGAGTCTAATTATATAGAATCATGTTATTTTGCATATCAACAGCATTCATGGAGGCACAAAGGATCTCTAAACACCCTTTGTGGACTCGCTGCTTCATGTCACATGCCCTCTCGAGGTCATTGATTATAATCAAGTTATGTCTTGCACAGGTGATTAGATTTTCTGGTACGGCGCAAAAATAATGATCTCTTGATACTGAGAAATATTTATTTTAAACCGTACAGCACTTTATCTTAATAACTTTTAAGAGAGTAACCTTGCTTGAATGACACAAATATATTTTTTGAAAATGCTAATGAAGAATGACTATAATCCATTACTCTGCAGACACATTTCTCTCCGCTGCTGCTCCTAATCCCTCTCGCTGGCAGTCTCACTCCTGCCCCGCACCTGTGCACTCTTGTCTATGGGCTGGGAACTGTAACACAGCACAGCAATGGCTCCAGTCAGGAGACAGCTCCTGAAACGGAGATGCCTTCCAGCTTGTGGCCTCCTAGTCCTTCTTCTCAGCCTGCCTCTCCTGCCAACACAGGGGCTTCCAATTGCTGCAAAAAGGTTTTTAACACTTCAGCTAAATGCCAAGTCCAAACCATCCCCAGGACCTGACTCTTGGATGGAGTCAGGAAACATCCCAGGGTTACACTAGGACCCATCTCTGTGGGATGAGTCTGGAGAGGAGTTTGGAGTAACACAGATATGAGATATGACTCAGCTGTGGCTGTGAAGTGGGAATAAAACCTCAGAGATGTGGACTTGAAAGTTTTGCATAAACAGACAGTTTGGCTTCCTGGACACCTTGCATGTTATGGGCTTTGAGGAGCGGTTCAAGCACAGATAAAGCTCAGTAAATAACTGTATTAAGGCAGGTGCCATCTTTGTCATATTTCCTATCACGTGGTAGACCAAGACCATGACTTGAGCATGTTATCTGGGTCTGGAAAATCTGCTTTCCCTGGGAAAAGAAAAAAAGAAAAAAAAAACCAAAACACCCCAACAAACAAAAAATAACCCACCAGAAAATTACATATTAATAGAATGCATGCAGAAAGATTGTAAGGATGAAGATCCATAACATAGCTTCACTTTCCAGACATTACATTAGCTTTTAATGTGAGAAGACTTTCTTTAGGTTAAAGTCCAAAGTCCATGCTTTTCCTGGATAATGACCAAGCTCCAAAGCTATCACAATCCTTCACAAAATGCCCATTTTCTTCAATGGAAGAGAAATTTGCTACCTGCAAGTCTTACTCAAAGACTGTTGAAATGAATGGACATGTTTACGTGGAACTGCCTTTTTATTTCTTTTCCCCAAGTTTTGCCCAGATGGCATTCTCCCTCCCTAGTTCTCCCAAGAGTGTTTGTAGTGTCATTCCTCACCCACTGCTCCCCCTACACACACATTCCTGTTTTTTCTCACCCTTTGTGGTTTGATTGCAGACTCTAAAACAGATTTATATATGATACATTGAAATTTACCTGACTGATGAGTATTTTTGGATGGGTTCTTGCCTGGTTGAAAGATGCCACTTCTTTATAATACTATTTTTCTTACTTGAATCCTAGGAGTAGCCGAGGTAATAGTCTTAGTTGGGGGTCGCCAGATGATTGGCATGAACCAACGTGCTTTAACAGCAGTCACTTGCCTAAACCCTCAAAACAACAAGTGGTACCCATTGGCCAGCCTGCCCTTTTATGATCGAGAGTTTTTCAGCGTGGTCAGCGCTGGAGACAACATCTATCTCTCAGGTAAGTAGCAGATTCCACAGGAACAGAACCACACAAGGGTTTCGATTCAAAAGGACCTTTAAAGGTCCCCTAATCCAACCCCCCCCTGCCATGGGCAGGGGCACCTTCCACTATCCCAGTTTGCTCCAAGCCCCATCCAACCTGGCCTTGAACACTTCCAGGGATCCAGGGACAGCCACAGCTGCTCTGGGCAACCTATGACAGGGCCTCACCAGCCTCGATGTAAGAAATTCTTTCTTATGTCCAATCTAAATCTCCCTTCTTTCAGTTTAAAACTCTTATGTCTGATCCTGTTACTATAGGCCTTGATAAAAAGCCGCTTTCCATCTTTCTTATAAGCCCCCTTTAAGTATTGAAAGGTCACAATAAGGTCTCCCCAGACCTTTCTCTTCTCCAGGATGAACAACCTCAGCCTGTTTGCATAGGAGAGGTGCTCACACCCTGTCCTTGGACTCAGTTTAACAAGTCCACATCCTGCTTGTGCTGGGGACCCCAGAGCTGAATACTGTACACAAGGTGGGGTCTCACAAGAGCAGAGCAGATGGGGAGAATCAGCTCCTTGACCAGCTGGTCATGCTGCTTTTGATGCAGCCCAGGATACAGCTGACTTTCTGGGCTGTAAGTGCACACTGCTGGGTCATTTCCTATTTTTTTGTCCACCAACATCCGCCAGTCCTCCTCTAGAGGGCTGTTCTCAATCCATTCATCCCCCAGATTTACTGGGCTGGGAGAAAAGTTACAAAGCCCAGACAAAGCAGGACCTGTCAGAGTCTTACCCAGCTGCTCCTGGGGAGAAAAAGAAAAAAAAATGTGGGAAGAATGTTGGGAGAGAGGGATTTCCCCGCTTTTATCATTCTCCATGTCTCTGCAGTGTTAACATACTCTCAGAGCAGTCAACAGCAATATTTTGCAGTTGCAACGTGAAGAAAATAGGTCTGACAACCATCAAGCATGCAAAGAGGTTTCACTGCCATAGAAACACAATTTAAAATACTCTCTGTAGTTGAATCTAAATGGTAGGTTATGGAATTTGAGACAGACAGACTGAACTGCTGAATATGTGGCCTACACTTAAAGTATTTGCTTACAGGAGCATTCATGTTTTGTACTTGTTGAAATCTCTTTTCTGACAGTAGTCACTCGCCCTATAATCTTCTTAGTTTTGGTGAAACTGAGACCACGCTCCTTAAAAGGCTTTAACTCCCAAAGTATCTGACAACACCATGCCCTGGGCACCACAGTATCTGGATTTTTGCAGTCTGTTGGTGACTCTGCTCGGCTAGAGGGGGAAAAGCAATTCCCACCAGACAATGCAAGAATTCTCTGATGGCAGCTGAGTGGGGGCTGGATGATTAAAAGAGGAGGCTGGGCAGGGAGGTGCGGATGTGTGTGATCCGAGGATGTCGTTGGGAGCACAGATGCACCTGGCATCTGTACCAGTAAGGGGCTACAGCTGTTGCCTTTCCCTTGCCGAGCTCTCTCAGTGCCTTTTCTGCAGTAAATTGCTGCCTGTGGTGTTAAATTCCATTAATACTGCATAGAGACCCTAAGAATTGATTGGAAATTATTTCTTGATGTTTTTTTCCCCATGCTTGTTTGCCCATGCCTGAGAGCAGCTGGAGCAAAAGTCTTCTGGGGAGGCTTTTGTCAGATGTTGGCTTTTAGTTATTCTTAGTGAGATGCTTTCCAATATGTACAGCCATTTTAGGCTGTGCCATACCTGGTGACAAAAGCTTAGAATCCTAATTTCAAAGCTCATTCCAGCTCTTTCCCTTGAATCTGGATGAGTGACCAGATGGTATTTGGTAGCTGCAATAAGGAGAGCTGGAAATGCAGCTAAGAGTCAGTTGATATTTTGCTTTGCTCAAACGTAGAAGACACAGGAAAAAGGGAAGGGGAACCAAAAGAAGTGAAAATGGCCTGCTGCAAGCTCCAAGTACTGGACCTTGCACTGCATAGCATAGGTTTGGAGAGCAAAATACTAAGGAGGAAGTCTGGTTTTGTCATTAAACCATGGAACTGTGTCTAGTTCATTTTCCTGGCTTGACCACTGACTCCTAGTGTGGTCCCAAATAAATCATTTCACCTCTTTGTGCTTCAAAACAGGGTAAGACACCCACTAAATGGCTACTTTGGAAGCTTCAAGCAGAAGTTAAAAAGTGACCAATAAAAATATTTTACGAGATCATCTTGAACTGTTTTATAGGAGTGGTACAGCTGATTCTGTCTTTTATCTGGAAATGAAAATAAATAAGAAATTTGTCCCTGAAAATTAGAAATTAAGCCTACAGTCCAAGCACTGACTTTATTGTGCCCATATATGCGCTGCTTCAATCCATCACTGTATTACGCGTTTTAGGTTTCAGGCTGGCCTCTGTCTCACAAGCCAAGATACACTCAGCCTCCTGACACCTTCTTGCAAGTGTTGCAGTAATTTAATAGACTAAAAGTTATTTATGAACACAGAGAAGGGTCTAACCCCTTATGTATGTGTCCCTCGTAGTCTGACATCTTGATTTCTTTATGTCATCTTATTAAAAAACCCCAGCCTTTGGGGCACATGAATAAATGACACAAATACGCATCATCGGAACAGATGCTCAGTATCGAGGGTGATTTATTTTAATTAGTCAAATGTCATTTGAAGAGTTTTTCCTTTGTAACTGGCTTTGATTGCTGTGTGCGGAGCTGCTGCCGTCGCAGGATCTCACGTAACTCTCCCCTTTTCTCTCCCGCGCCCGCCCGTGGGTGCCAGGCGGAATGGAGTCGGGTGTCACGCTGGCTGATGTCTGGTGTTACATGTCCTTGCTCGATAACTGGAACCTCGTGTCCCGCATGACAGTCCCAAGGTGTCGACATAACAGTCTGGTGTACGATGGGAAAATTTATACCATTGGAGGGGTCGGTGTGGCAGGCAACGTTGACCATGTGGAAAGGTAAAAAAAAAAAAAACCACAACTGTAAAACAAAAAAAGCCAAACCACGTGTTGATTGCTGGAGCTTTTCCTTCATGCTATGCTAAAGGACCGTTTGCCTTTCAAAGGACACATCAAATGGACTGTGTGTGTTAAAATAAGCTTTTACAACAGCTAAGAAAGCAGGAAAGTGGGCAGGATTAGATTTCATTTAAAAGCTTCAGTGGAAAGCATTGTTTCAAAACCAGAGAGGAAAGTTGCCAGCTTCTTGCTTTGCTCAAGGGAGGGAAGAGAGGAATTAAGCTTCTTTGGACATTTTTCCAGGTTATACGATGAAGTAATAAACTCCCTTTGAATTTAGTGTTGATGAAAGCCTTTACAGACCACAGAAGTACTTTTTTTTTTTTCTTTTTTTTTTTTTTTTTTTAGTCCAAAAAAAACAACAGCAAAGTAAGTTTCATGTATGTGTTTTCCTGGTGTAGCACCTCAGCTTTGACCTGCCTGGAAGATCCTCCCTTTGGTGGTCTTAGCCTGGGACTGGGACATGCCAAGTTCAGAGTAAAACAACCAATAATAAATGGAAACATTTTTGCATTCCTGGCTGAACAAAGATGGGAGAGAATGGAAATTTGTCTTTTCGGGTAGACTCCAGATGTAATTTTTTTCACATGGAACTTAAAAAAACAGGAAGAAACAATAGTGCAACAAAAATATTTCACCAAGTAAAATTCCAAAACCAACTGATTTCTTGTCACCCATGGCATTCAATATAAAGCCATAGATTTTATATATATATCAATGTTTTCATTAAAAAATAGAATTCACTTTGAAATGCAGTTTATTAGAATATTCTATTCCAAAAATACCAATACAGTCTTAGCCTTCCCCAAACACTTAACTGGGAAACATATTTGGGAAATGTTTTTCCTAAGTGAATGTGGCAACCAAAAATATTTTAATAGTTTTAAATGCTGAATTTGAATACTTCTTCAGTAACATTTTGAAGCAGGCATTTTCCAGTAAAAGTTGCCTAAACAGGCAAGACAAATAGGGATAGGTCATTAGGAAGGATTCCAGGGGAAGAAAACAATAACACATTTTTCAAAAGGTTGGGAACCGGTGTTGGTGACGATGCTCTCAGCAATCAGGGAAATGCAGACAGCAAAGAATAAAAGATAAATCATAGCAGTGAAACAAACATGTGAACACTGCTCACCTCCTTCACCCAGAACTTAAGGTGGGCACTGCCCATGGGACTTGCTTTGAAGCAAATCTCATCCTTTTCAGCAGATTTGTTTCTGGTATCTGAAGGTATTCATCCCGTAATTTAAGTCAGTAAATTTTTAACTAGCAGAACCTTTTTTGTGAACACAGGAAGGAGAGAGTCCAGGAAAGAGATGCTGTTTCATTCCATCTCTCGATAAACAGCAAAAGAATGCTATTGAGGAGTCTTGATAGTTGTCATTGATTAAATTTTCTCTTTTCAGTTTTCCTTGGGCCTGATTTCCATCTCTGCTCTGATTCTCATGGTCTCTCTTTATTAAAGCAATCAAAATGTTGGTCAGTTGAATGAACCCTAAATCAAGCAGAGTCCCCCTTGCTCCTTCCCTCTCATCTCAGTCACCCCAGCCTCACCACAGATGACATTGCGGCCTGCAAAGTCACACTCAGGCCCTCGGCGGCCCTTGCTTGGCTCTGTGAGAGCAGCAGTGCTGGTTTTGCATTGTACCAAGCCCACCAAGAGACCTGGATGTGGGAAAGGAGCAGATTTCCTCCCTATCATTTCAGTGCACACTGTCTCAGCCACAATAAGAATGTCTTGTCATGGGGATTTGCTAAACCCGTGGTTCTAATTAATCTGCTGTTGTCTGTAGAGTTGCTTGTGAGACAGAGCCGTGGAAAAAGTGCAGCATGGCCTCCTTTGGGCTATGCCGGGAAATGAGAGAAGTTTGGGGATGTTTGCATTTTTTATTCTTCGTATTAAAATGACACTAGGGAGTGACAGAAGTGAAGCATAGCATGGCTGAAGCTGTGTTTTGGAAAGGATGTTTCAGGGTCTGCTGTCAGAAATGCAGGTGAGGGAAGGCTGACTCTCCTAGCAGTGCTAAACAAAATCAGGCCTTTTCACACAAAACCACTTCCCATTTGGACAAGGTAGAGGTCAGGAATTTACATTGCTGTACCTATTTTTGCAAGCAATGAGGATTCCTGAATTTGGATTGCAGCTTTGGGAAAAAAGAAACCACACTAAAATACAAACTAAAATTACTTTAATTGCTGAGTTGGCTGCCTTGTTATGAGCAGTGAATGCTCACTTCTTCACTCTGCTTTCTTCCCTCCCCTCCTCTAGAGCTACAAGTAACCAACTTTCTCCTGCCATATTTTTGTGTGGATTGCACATTCCTCTTTCAAATACTGTGTTGGTTTGGATGGGACAGTGTGATACAATCTCTCAGTAAGGGGTAAACCTCTCTGTCATTCCAGCAGGTCGTAGAAAAGCACTGAATTAAAATAATGTGGCACGGTCATATTCTCCATGTCAAGTGATGCCAAAAACTACAGTTACCACTCCTCCGCTCAGTGTGGAATTGCAGACACACACTCCTGGGTTTGGGGTAGTTTTTCACCTCCTAGGAGGCCTCTGAGATTATAGCCCTGTTATCCCCCCAGATGGAGGTGAGGGGCTTATCCAGGCCTGACACACAATGCAGTCCTGGGCTGTGCCACCAGTGTGAAGGGCAAGGCACTGAACATCCTCCCTCGCTGGACCACCTACCACCTCCCCTGGTGCACATGCAGCTTATCTTTCCCAGCCACGTTTTGCTTTCTGCTTGCTCAGTCAGCCCAAGCATGACCATACCCAGCTTTGGCTAGGTTCTGACGTGTGTCTGCTGGCATGGTGAAGGTCATGTCTCCACTCCAAAGTGACTTACCCTGATCTCACCAGTGAGCAGACCCAGAGGATGATGTTTGCAAGGTGTCTCACTGCAGGAGATCTTTGAAGACAGAAAACAGAGCATTTTCTCCCAGTTTCTTTCTTGTTCTCCACCTGTTTTTCATGGAATTCTTGTAATATTTCATCCTAAATGGTTAAAATCTTACAAAGATGTTTATACAGCATCTTGATTTTTAAAAGAAAATGTCAGACCACCTTAGCTATACATGATGCCACCTGCACTTAATTCATCTGCTGCACCATTACAAAGCATTAAAACAAGTAGGGACCACTGGACTCGTAATGATTTATGGCATCAGCTCCTGTGTCCCTCTCTCCATGCTTTCAGTTGTGTTGTTGATGCTGAAGGGTGCAGCTTCACCCAGAAATTCTGATGCCACTTAAAACAGTGAGTGTTTTCCCATCAAATTCAACAGGGCTGAGATGCTTCACCCTTTGTCTGCCATTTGTCTGCAAGGAGGCAGCAAAAATTCCCTCTCGATGGATAATATGGGACTATCAATCACAAACAGATGAATAGGAGTCATTCGTTACTCATCTTAAAACAATATGCATGTGCCAGAGGGGCTGAGTTATAAGTCCATTTTTGTGGCTGTGCATGGTTATATGTTCAGGGAAAGTTATGTTTTTACAATGAGTGTTTAGGGAAATAACAGCATGGCTGCAGTTCTCCATCAAGCCCCTCTGGCAAGGTTCTGTGTGACAGGAAGCAAGTCATTAGGTGTTAGGCGAGAAGGTATTACACTTTCTGTCTTCTTCTGAGATATGAGTTGAGTTGGGAGCTGGTGAAATGAAGTGGATCCGTGAACTAGGTCTTTAGATAATGGATGTGCCCTGTAATATATGCAATTTGAGAGCTGAGAAGGCTGCATATGCTGACAAGACAATGTATGTGACTGGAAGGGTAGAAATGTGGGTGCTTTGTGGTTATTATATGTTTGAAGGACGGAAGAAGATGAATCCCCTTGACCTGACAGCACTTTTGCAATAGGGTTGTCTAAAATTAGGAGATGTCTTTTGTTGACAGTGCATACGTTGAAGATAGTTTAAAAAAATCAGTGCTTCGGAAACTGCTTCAGAACCTACTGTTTTACTGAGATATGATCATGTAGGAATTACGAGTTGTCCCCCAAGGAAGGTGGACATTTCTTCAGCAAAAGGATTGCCAGGCACTGGAACAGGCTGTGCAGGGAAGCATCAGAGTGACCATCCATAGAGGTAGTTAGAAGTTATGTAGAGGGACATGGTTTAGTGGTGGGCTTGGCAGTGCTGGGTTAATGGTTGGACTCAATGATTTTAAAAGATCTTGTCTTATCTAGATGAAAGAAAATTAAATATTTTGCCTTGTGTTAGGATAGTTTCTTAAGCCTGTCAGAAGAAAATAAAAAAGGCAAAAAATAGTAATCCATTACTGTGATTTTAAATATGTGAATCATTTGAAAAGCAGTTCAATATGACACTGTACAGCTTTAGTTTAAATACAAGCTTTCCTGCAAAAATAATTAAATAATGCTGAAATAACTGAAGGATTTCTTGCGTACTGACAGAAATGGTCAGTGTGTAAGCGGCTGACCATGATGTAAGGATTTTATAATGTGAATAAATGAAGATACACATATGGCTGTTTAACCTAAGAAGAGTGAAATTAAGAGACTGAGAAGGAAAAAAAAATACTGTTTTCAGGTACTGAAGAGATCAAAAGTCAAGAAGGCAGTGAAGCAAGTGGCACAGCTTGAAATGAAGGGTTTTCTGCTGTTAATACTGAGGTGGTAGGGAAAGAGCAAGGAAGGAGGAGTTGAATGAAATGAAGGACGGGGAAGATCAGTCCCACAGATTAAATCCTAAGAGTGAGGAGTTGTGGAAACCAGCAAGGTTTTATTTTTGGATGTGCTCTCTTCAAGCCTGAGCTGTATTTTCTGCTGGATTCAGATAACTTGTTGTATCATGGGTATATAATTTATATATATACATACATATGTACATTATATGTACATATAATGTCCATATACACGTATATAAGAGATCTAAGAACATATGAGGTATGTGTAAATAATACATAAATCAGCAGGTAGTGAGTACACAAGGGTCAGATGAGATTCCTGTGCTCAGTGCAAGTGACACATAAATGACAGGTGGGGACACGTGTCCTGCAGGGCCAGGGACCAGCAGGTTGCTGAGGCAGAGGAAGGAGCATCAGGGCAAGTGTGTAAAACCACACACACGAGTCCATAGCATGCAAGGGCTGCAGACCAGGAGTCAGTTGTGTGAAAGGAGATGTCCTTGAAGGTTCGAGTCAGCAAATTGGATGGGCTCAGTAGGCCCACAGCCAAGGACAAGCATGGACACAGCAGGAGGGAGCGGTGGAGGAGAGGGAAGAAAAACCTTTGCTTGGCATGAAGCCAGCTCACATTATATCTCCATCTACAGCTTCAAACAGGGGATTCGAATGCAAAGCTTGACTAATGGAAAGAGATCAAAGTGATTATTCTTTAAATCAGTTCCCTCCCTGCTGGCCCTTCAGCAGGGCTAGTGTGACAGGCAGCCAGAAGCCCCACGAGCACCAGTGGCCATGGTGTGATGGCAGTGCCAGAGATGACACAACAGATGGAAAAGCCCTAGGGCAGGGAGGTAAAGCAGGTGTCAGTATTTTCTGTCCTGGAAGGTTACAAAGGTTCACCTTCATTCATTTTTAAACCAATTTAGTTAATCTGGTGCAAATCCTTGTGTGAACACATTAAGAGCTGACTTGAGATAGACCAAAATGATGGAAACCTGCCTTGCAGAGACTTAAGGAGCTTAGACTGCTTAGTTTATCCCATAGAAGGTAAAGAGTTGACTTTATTATTTTCTGCACGTCCATATGTGAAAGAGAGAGATTTGATAGCAGACAGCTTTATAATCCAACAGGGAAAAAGAAACAAACTTTCTGGTGGGTGGGAACTGAAGCAAAACAGACCAGAAATCAAGTCTACCCATTTTGCAAGGAGGGAGTGAACCGGAGGAATAAATACCCAGGGAATGGAGGCACTTGGTGGACAGCTGTCAGGAAGCCTTGAAGGCATCAATTTCTCCTCTTCAGCCTCAGGACTAGGGTAAACACTCAGGAGAGTTGCTTCACGGAGCAGCTCACATAAAACCCACATTAGATGCCCATGTTAGGTAGAAAAGGACTTCCACCCGCCTTATGGTTCACTGATTTTTTAAACCAAATTACTTTCAAGAAAAGAGTGGGGGTTTAAGCTTCCCCACATGCACCTGTATCCAGTAGATTTTCAGCCTTTGGCTTTCAGCAGATGAAGTGGAACTCATCATTTTTGGTTTCTCAGTGGCAGATGAAGGACAGTAGGAAAAAGAAAAATCAGCTCTGTCATGGCAGAGCATAAACAGAGAGCAGTGGAAGTGGGTTAAAAAAGGGGTCTGCTGGACCTGAGGCCTCAGTAAGGACATTAATCCATAAAAAGGATGCTTGTTTTTGTAATTTGAACCTTTCCCCAATATTCCAATGGATGCAGGCCTCAGTTACGTCCAGCCCCCAGCACACGTGAAGGATAGAACCTCTTCTTCCCAAAAACGTTGTGGGACAACCAGAAAGTCATTGCCAAGAATCTCCTTGTCTTGGGAGTGGAAGTGTGCCAGGTACTTCTGCCAGGAACAGGGAAGGGAGTTGGCTGCTCACCACCCCCATCTCAGACCACTTTGACTGCCCACAAATGTTCCTGGTGCCAAATCAGAGTAGATGGTGTGAGACAATCAGTTGACAGGTGGAATTGGTCCTAAAGGAGGAACAAGAGAAAGAACACTAGGTCAGTTCTCAGCTCTGTTGTTTTTCCCATTCTATAACCAATTATAGCCAATTTTTTTAACGAGACATCAAGAATTCAATTACCAATTACTGCAATAGCTGAGTTAGCAAAGTATGTCCCAAAAGCAATGTGTGAAACTTTATATTATGTGAGATTTTTTTGCATATCTGCTTGGGTGGATGTGAGTGCTGCTCCCCCTGAGCGCTGTGGGTGAATGCATCATGTGGTGACTTACCTGGAGGAGCTGCTTGTGCAGTCAAAATGCATCTGCAGGCTCAGGTTTGGTACAAGAATCAGCCCAGTAAAGGTGCATCACTGTGAATGCTCCCAGCACCATGTTATTTAATCTTGTTATATTTCTTCCCTTTGATCACTTGTTGTAGATGAATTTAATTTCTCTGTAACTAATTTAGAGCATCATACAAGGCAGTTCTCCATGCTCATTATATGGGACTTTCCTAATTTTTTTTTTTTTTTAGTTAAAGTTTGCCTCCCTCTTGCTTTTGCTTCAGTTTTATGAGTGTGTTAATTACTTTCAGTTATATTACTTGGAAACTCATTAGTGCATTTTTATTAAGCACATTATTTTCTGCTGTTTATGCCATTTTTATCATTCCTCCCTTTTATTTTCCTCAAGTTTGAGCAGTGAAAATTTGAGGGACATGTTACAGAGGGAGAATTCCCTTGTTGCCAAATCATATTTTGCACATGGGTTCACATTCATCAATTCATTTGATGTTTGCATATTGCATATCACTGCCTTTAAGAGCAAAAGCCCTTAATGGGTGATGAGGGCTTCTGTTCTTGAAGTCAATAACTCTGAAAAATCACTACGCAGGAAACTCCTGTTTGACTGCATCTGTCATTACATGGAAATACAGAAATCTAAAAATCACATTATTCTCCACTGTCTCCAAGACTCATTTTAGAGCAGCTATTTGGATCCCTGCCACATTATCTTTTAAAAAAAAACGGGTGCCTGTACTTGTGACGTTGTCTAAAATGAATCTTTATCCATGGAGTGTTAACTGTACATCCCTTATGGTCAATGAATTAATTAAATCAGATACTCATGACCTTAAAACTAATTTAGCACTTTCATGCATACTCTTTTCTGTTTGATTCATGTCAAATACAAATGCAATGGTGAAATCTTACTCCAGCATTAACAGCTGCAGCATCCTGAAATGAAGCACAGTAGCTTGGTTTGCACAAGGAAAATTAAATGGAAGCAACTTATTCTGGCACAAAATGAGAGTTGCTGGTCAGTTAACTAGAGTAAAAGGAGCCATCATGTTGCATTATGTTGCAGGTGAGATATGTTCCACAAGCTGAACAACTGAAGTATTTAACAGTTGCCTGCCCACAGTCACTATTGGATATCTCCGCACTGATTAGCAAGAATAATCTCATTGTATACTCATTAAAAGAAATTAATCAGTGGAAGACATCTCAACAAAGATGTCCTGACTTTCTGCACCTTGGACTATAATGAGATTTGAGAGGCATATACAGAAAACAGAACCAGTTTTCGCTGGGCTTCTATCCGTGTTTTAAAACCTTAGAGAAAAGCATTCATTACACCATTTACCAAGTGGCTGAATTTGCAAGGTGTCAAAAAAAAATACATTTTCCACCTCTGCTTTACTTCTGCTTGCCAAGCTGCCTTTCTGTGCCTGTCTGTGCTGCCCAGTGCTGCTCACCTCAGCTCCCTGCACCTGCTGTCATCCCCAGGTACGACACCATCACCAACCAGTGGGAGACCATCGCCCCCCTGCCCAAGGCCGTGCACTCGGCCGCGGCCACCGTGTGTGGGGGCAAGATCTACGTCTTCGGAGGGGTGAACGAGGCCGGCCGAGCCGCGGGGGTCCTGCAGTCCTACATCCCTCAGACCAACTCGTGGAGTTTCATAGAGTCCCCGATGATTGGTAAGCCGTGTGTGGTTCCAGAGCAAATCTCTGTGCTACAGGTGTCTTAATGCCTTTGCAGAGAGCAAAGGAGTTGTGGGGTGGGAGGGGATATCCCTATAACATATTGGCAGGAATGCATGGCTATTATACCAGAGAAGCAATTATCTGGATTTCCCATGAAGGCAATTGTCACTCATTAATACAGCCTAGGTACCAGCTAGAAGTGATGAGTTCAAAGCAGAAGAGAAAGGAAATCAGTTGCTAGGTATGAACAATTAGCCATTTTAGATTTAAAAAATCTCCAAGTGCAGTGAAACTTCATGCTGGCATCATGTGTTGTTCCATGTGGGCTCACAGCACTGCTCACATAGTGGGTTATCACTCATGGGTTTGTTAAAATGCTGCCTGTCCTGTGGGAAGTGACCCCAGGCATTCTGAACTGGGATTTATCGGTGGTCTTCACAGACATATGTGCTTCAGAGGCTGAGAGCTTCAAGATCTAGTTTATTAAAACTGTGTTTATTAATTTATGAAACCCTTGAGCTCACCAAACACAAAGAGCAAGATGAAAAACCAGGTTTTCCAATGCACCAGCCAGTGTCCGAGGTGGTGACTTCCTTCCAAAATTAGAACAGCACTCAGAAGTTTGCAACTTACTTGCTTTCTGTGGCCATTTGCACCCTTAGTGTTTAGGCTGCTTTTGGCAATGAGGTTTAGCACTCAGCCAGGTGAGGATGCTCCTGCAGGCAACATCTGACCTGGGTCGTCTGCTCTGCCAGCTCACTCTGGCTGCACCCAAATGGCCAAAGAAACAACTCACACAGTCATTGCAGAGAAGCTGCTTTCAGAGTGGTTTGCCTTCACCTCTTAGTTCAGAGAATCATACAGTGGTTTGGGACCTTTAAAGGTCATATAACCCAAGCAATAAGCAAAGACATCTGTCACTAATTCAGTTTGTTCAGAGACCTGTGCAACTTGACCTTGAAGTTTCCAGGGATGGGGCATCTACTGCCTGTCTGGGCAACCTGTTCCAGTGTTTCACCATTTTTGTTGAAACTGTGACTTCATTTTAAAAAACCATCTTCCCATTACTGAGCCTTAGAGCAATAGGAGTAGCAAGTAAGTAATCATAGAAGGATAGCTTTAAGGTATTCAGGTAAGCCCTGAGCATAATCAGAAACTTAGAATAAGCTGCTTTTTCTGTTGCAGCTTGTTACGATGATTCCGACCCTTTTGCCGGGGTTCCTGGTAGATCAGGACACAAGGACCTGGCGCTCCATGGCCACAGCCTCCCCTGCCAGGCAGCGGGGCCGATCCCGCTGCAGCCTGACACAGCACAACACGAGACGCGCATGAAGCGCCCAGCGGGAGGGCGTTGGCTGGCCAGAGGCACAAACAGCCCCACTGCCTGGCTTTCTCCATCACGTGGCTGCAGCTATTGCTGCTCCTTTAATCCACTGCCTGACTGTGTGAGGTTTTCCTGGACTCACGGCACATTGCAAAAATGTGTGCATTATGCAAAGTTGTATTCCTCTTCCTTACCGTAATACTGCAAGTGCCACAGGAGTTAAGGAATCATCCCCTGGGCTCGTTAGAATCTAGCAAGTGTCAACACCATGTGTGCTTAAAAAAAGTCATTTTAACCATCCAGAGTTGGGTTCATCACCCATCATTCTAATAGAGTTGTAGTATTACTTCTTAATAGTACAAAAATACATTTAAGAGACTCGTGAAGTTAAAAGATGGTGTTTATGTTTTCTTGGTGTAAGCAAAGTTCATTAGTTAAGCTGAAGGCATAAAATATATTATGAAACAAGGAGTTCTTTGTTAAGTAATGTATAACATCAATTTACTTGCAAATAACTTAAAATAACACAAAATCTGAAAAATGGCACCCCCATGGAGAATGTCTGGGAATGTGAACTGGTATAATGACTGATCTTCACTACAAG
The DNA here is from genome assembly GCA_013397155.1 of Irena cyanogastra. NCBI lineage: Eukaryota > Metazoa > Chordata > Aves > Passeriformes > Irenidae > Irena > Irena cyanogastra. Next base: position 524,608 of record VWZV01005878.1, read on the forward strand.
GCAGTGGGAATTTTGGAAATGTATTTTAATTTCTCCAGCTCTACAGAAACCGTAGTGTCACTGGTATTTTTAAAGTATTCCCCCAAGAGCTACATGCAGTGCCAGATAGAGTAGAGACTAAAGGAAGGAGGAAGTAGAAGGAGCCTTTTGCAAAATGGAGCTGGGATCAATCCTGACAGGGTGCCTCTGACAGTCTCAGAGCCTTTTTGTGTTGATTTGTGAATTCCTAAGGTGTACCTCTGAGCTAAGGCAGCTGAGATGTCTGATGGTGAGTTGTTACAGAGTCACCCCAGAAATCAGTGAAACCTATTTGACCTCAAATAGGACAACAATTTATTTTAAAATGCCTCAAGCATGCTCAGATATGCAACAGTAGCTGCAGGTATTGAAAGCAACCAAAGTCTGTGGGGATTTTTAGACCAGTAGCACCTGCCTCAGTTCACTGTGGTATTTTATGATAGTGAGTTGAAAGCAGCCTGGCACACATTTGAACCCAAAAGGTCCATCTCTTTCAAAGGATCACATGCCAGCCTAACCCAAGGCAACACTGGGATCAATTGTAGCTCGTGTTTTGTCCAGTCTGAGTGGAGGTGAAGCAGGCTGGACACTGACATCCAGCCTGTGCAGAGGAGATACAGACTGGCGACTGATTGCAAGTCCACGCAGCTCAGCCCTTGCTCTTCTGCCTGGAATTCTAGGAATATGCAGTGAATTCACTCCCAGTTCCCATTTATTCTTCATGCTTCAGCTGTCAGGAGGTGTTGGGACCTGGATGCCTGTGAGCAGTAGGTATGACACCAGGCTCACTGGCATACTGCATGGGGATGCTGTGGAAGCCTTTGGGTGAGTGCTGGTCACACACATCCACATTTGGGGAGGAGAAGGCCTTCCTCAATGCCCCATCCTCTGCTCCGTGTCAGTCCTTCTCACCTTGGAGTGGGCAGATGTTCCTGCAGCAGTGCAGCCCACAGCTGGGTGTCACTGGGAGCCTCACAGGGCTTTCACACTGCATGTTTATGGTAAACCACATTGCACATCCCCTTCTCATGTTTTTAGATGTAAAAACAAAAGTCCTACATGAGTAAATGAACTGGGGCAATGTACTTGCAGCATTTGCCTTTCCATTTCTGGACAAGATGTCCTATATAGCTGTGCTAAAAATGTATTCTATGCCCAGCTTCCTGAGCTTTGTCTTTTTTAACAAGATGGCCACAGACATACTGAAGTCAGGGATTCTAAGTAAGCCTAATTACTTGGTCACTGCCTTTTAGTTCACGTTGTGCCTTCATGACAGGGCACTAAAATATACCTTTTTTGATAGTCAGTGTGGAATTAAAACTTTTTATTAATGTTTTTGGATTGTAAGAAAACCAGTATTTAATTACCATGACTATTAAATTTTAAAATCTGGTGAGAACCAGAGAACAGATATCTAAGATCTGTGAGTATTTCTGGTTTCTAATCCAAGTATCTAGTTCCTCACCATACCATTTACTCCTGCAGTGATATGTCAGACCAAAGTGGGACAATCACAGACCTAAGAGTGCAAGACCTATCTGGAAAACAGCACTAGAAGCATCTGCACATTTTTACTGCACTGTCCCATGGCTTATTTTGGTTAAAATGAATAATAATAATAATTTGGTTTTTGACTTTACATGAAAAATCAGATACATGTCTTGGCACTCTCTCTGGGCCAGTAGTTTGGTATTTGTAAGGGAATATGGCTGGCTTTCACAGCAGTGTGTGTTTCGTCTCATTCTTCAGTCTATATTTCTTCCCATGGCCAGTTCTTAGTGTTTTTCAAGTTGCTAAGCTTGAATTTTTATCTCACCCATTTCTCCTCTGTGCATGCCATGTGCTCCCTTCAAAATGACTTTTTCCACTCCTCAGTGTTTCCCTACCTATTCTCTGCGCTCTGCCCTGCAAAATCAGTATTTTTGTGTTGCTGTTTATTCAATGTCCTCTTCAGTCCTACTTCTCCTTCATCTCCATGGCTGTTCTTTTTCCAACACTCTTCAGTTCACCAGCATGGTGCGACAAATTTGATGCTAAAGCTGCCCTGTGGTGGCAGGTGGAGCCTCCTGCTTTAGCATGAGCCATGCCCACCACACATACACAAAATGTGGTGTTTGCAAGTGAGGACCTCGACTTTGGGGTCTCCAAGGAGGGTTTGCTCAAGGGTGAGTGAGGAAGCCATAGGGCTGGCAGCCAGTTGTGTATCTGGAAGATAGCAGCTCCCAGGAGAGCTCTGGGCCTGCAGGGTGACATCCAAGCCCTCACTGTTCATGCAGCAGCTTTACCTGGGCCTCACGAGCTGTGTTCAGGATCAGATCACAGTCTCCTGGTTATCCTATGGCCATGCCATTCTTCAGTTTGTCTGCAGAGTGTTCAAGGAGGGGAAGAGGCACTTACTATTAAAAGCAGGCTTAGTTTGCATTAACCAGACTCCTTTCTCTAATCTGCTCCATCAAATGCATCAACGTCCCCACCAGGCACCCAGGCCTGCCAGGAGACAATTTGGTTGGAGTTCTGCCTGGGCTGGTGGCACTCATGCATTTCTTCCTCCCAGTAAAAATGTTTAACTAGCTTGGTTACAATAACCTTTTTCTGTATGTGCTGCTGCCATTCATTGCAGTGCCCCTTCAATCTCTGACCAAATGCATTGCTGGAAGGCAGTGTAAGATCTTTGAGCAATCATGGAAGGGAAAACAGGACCATGCTACTTGGCCATGTAATGTAGGGAGAGATGTGAGAGCCACAGACACATCCCAAGAGCATCCTCTCCTCCCTAAGTGAGGAGCACAGCAGCAGGTTAAATCATCAACCCCACGTGAAGGACACCTGGCTCAAGGATTGTCATGGAAGGAGTCCACACTCCTTCCTCCAGTGGCCTGTCACAGATAGAACTACTGGCTTATCTTCCTGTAGCAACAGAAAAGGAGAAGGATGTTACCATGTTATCCACTTGGAGAGAAGATTACCTTTTACTATTATTTCATTTACATTTATTCTGCCTTCTAATCTCAAGTGTGTTTGCTGACCTGGACAAATTCCATTTAAGATTTTCTAGCCTGAAATGGATTACTATATCCAACAGCTGCAACACTTAGACTTTGGAGAGGAAAGGAGGCTGCTTCTCTGTTGCCATGCTTCCTCTCCCCTCTCTTCCTTTTCTCCAGCAGCCTTTGGAAATACCCAGTGGCCTTGCTGTATCCCAGAGAAGCCTCTGACACATAGAAGCTCATGTTCACACCCAGTAGCTTTGTCTGCCTCCTGTCCAGCTTGCTGCACATTGACCAAAAAGCCCAACCAGAACATGCTTTTGCAAAACTAGGCTCCCCACCAGCTACCTTGCACTTGGGCCATGTTAAGGACTTCAAACAGTGACAGAAATTGGAGTCTCCTGAGAGTTTGCATGAGCATTCTAAGCCCTGAAAAAGACACCACCACAAGAAGAGTGTGGGTTGCTCCTGGGATGAAGTATGGTTAAAGATTGAAGGTGGTCATCCACACTGAAGTATCAGGAATGATGACTTGAGGTTTCCAAAATCCCAGTATCCATGAACAGTTTCTGTCCCCATGGTAACAAAACAAACAAACAAACAAAAAAAAAAAACAAACCACTGTTTCCTCTCTACCAGTTTCTGGAGGGGTGTCCCTTATATCTTTTTGTTGTATCTTCATCAGGAACAAGAGACTTTTCTGTGAACAGCTCCCTTCCTGAAAGAAACAGCAAAGATTTTTCTGTTTCCATGTCTCAGACTTACTTGATAACCAATTTATGAAATAAAAGCGAAAGACAAAAGCAGTAAAAGGACAACAGATAGGAGATGTATTGAAAAATTGATGAGAATCAAACACGATTGCCTCTTAAAAAAGGAAGAAAAAGAATATCAGACTGTCTGCCTATTCAAAAAGGAAAAAAAAAAAGTGACTATAAAAATACCCAAGGGGTTTCCCTCTCATTCTTTAACAAAAAGAAATGTGAAGCCAGTGATTCAGTCCCCTGAGAAGTCACTGTTTCTGCCGTGAGGGAGCCCCAAATAATTTCCCTATGAGATTTGGGAGCTGAGGGGATTTTTTTAATGCAAGAGTTTCATTCTCCTTCAAAACAGTGCTAGTCAGAGAGAAAAAAACACTCAAGAAGATGTGATAATTAAATATGGAAAATTTCTGGTGAGTGTCTTAAGTGGAAAAAATGTCACATATGCAAGTCTGATTTGGAAAGGGATGCGAGCCTGGTTGTTAGGATAGATAAGCCTTTCTGATGAATTACAGTGGCTTAGTGGCACTGTGAAGAAACTGAATACTCCTTGTTCTATTTTCTGGATGAATTAGTTTCTTCCCATCTGTTCCCAAGGATCAGTGACATTTTCCTAATACAGCCGTGGTTTTTTGACATATGCCTGTAGATACTCGGCGTAGTAGGAGCTCAACTTTAACCCATCACATGGGTTCTGTCTGTTTCCCTGCTGGGTGCTTCACCCCTGTAGGTCCCCCTGGGCACGTGCCAGTGTGGGGCGGGATGAACTGAGCCAGACCACCCCATGGCCATGCTGGGACAGAAGCAGACAGCACAAAACCATTCTTTTCATTCTAATTTTACCAGCTGAAACTGCAATTAAGGAGATTATCTCTCTTCTGGAGATGTTCATCAGCTTTTGCTTAACTCCTGTCAAATTAAATCTCTGTTAAATATTTAATGGAATATGGTAGTTGTACAAGAACCTCAGTGTTACAACACACCATGCAAGAGGTAAGGAAATCCCAAAATAAAGCTGCCGGATCTGGTTTAAGCCCATCCTTTTCTGTGCTCCTAAAAGGACACAGTCATAATGCTGTAGATTTGGGAGGAACATATAAACCCCTTTGGTGTTATGTAGAGGCTGTATCAGAGATGTAAGAGCACAGTAGAGGTGATATCTCACCTCCTCTCCAGCTTCTGCCTGCAGGTCCCCTTGCGAAGAGGTTGCAGGTGCTGAAACCAGCAGGACTGTGTCCAGTCTGATTCCTTCTTGGAGATGTGGGGGGATCAGCCTTTCCTGAACAAATGAAAATGCAGATTTTGGAAAGGCTTTAACTTATATATAACTATAAATGGAGAATTTTTGTGTCCCCTGACCCCAGGATGGCCTGCCAGGAAACATGCCCTTCACATCCCAAAGGGCTAAACCACCTGCCTCTTAGAGAACTGGTTGTGAGGCTTATTTTAAGTCAAAGAATGTATTTTCCCATCTTTTGTTCCCAGACACTGCTGACTGGTTCTGCAGAAATGTTGATTAAAAAACTGTATCTCATCAAGACAGACATCATCATGAGAAATTTCAGCCCAACTGGCTCATATTTAATAATGTGCATATGGCATGCTAGCAGCATAAGGGACAAGCCAACTAATTAGATTAGAATTATTTTATTCAATAATTTATGATTAGTTTTACTAATATTTCTAATAATGCCACAGCTAACAAGAATTTTAAAGTGTCCTCAGGAAATCTGATTGAACTTGACTCAGGATGAGAGATTTGCTTAATTTCAAACTCCCAACCTCACACAGTTTGTTGCTAAATTACAGGACTGCTTAGAGATACATGCACATATGCAAGTAAAAATGCAGGTGAATTTGTGAGACAGATAAAGGTGAAAAAGAAATTAGGTATCAGAAAATCTTCTGGAAATGCATGGGTGACTTTCCCACAAGCAAAAGCACAATATAAAGAGTATCTACTATTGGATATTATTAAGGGGGTCTCTGTGCTGTGGGTTTCTGCTATGCTTAGCTGCTGCACAGGCATGGGAAGCACCTGAGCTAAAATTTGCAGCAATTCAAAATTCTGAAACAATTTGACATCTTAATTTCATATGTAACTGTGGAACTTTCATGGTGACTCCATTAGGCCTCAGGAGAAGATAACTGTTCTTTACCTGTTTAGAGGGAGGCACATACTGGGGGATGAAGAAGTGATGAACTTTAAAAGTGCCTTTGAGAACTTGGAGAGAGGAGAACAAAACCAGGAAAGGTTTCCTCATTTTTCTTTCCCTAGCCTTGGAGGTTTAGAGAAACGTGACTTACCTATAAATAAGGGGAATGTATAAATAAAGAAAAAACAGTCTCCAAACCTGAGCCTAAAACTGATCTCAGTGTTGCTTTCCATTGACAGATAACAAATATGCTCCTGCAGTCACTCTCAATGGGTTCATCTTTATTCTTGGAGGAGCTTATGCACGAGCAACCACCATCTATGACCCAGAGAAAGGCAATATTAAAGCAGGTCCCAACATGAACCACTCCAGGCAGTTCTGCAGGTGAGAAAAAACATTAAAATGGAATTACCGGTGCCTTAACATTTTCTGTTGATAAATAAGCTACTACAAGTGAAGGGGAGAGGGGAAGGGAGGTGTGAACCATTTGGGGGTTTTCCTCATCTCTTTTCTGTATGTGTTCAGGCACACAGCATTTCCCAAAGTGTGCATTCAGCAGTCTGCTGTGGTTCACGTGTCTCCTCACATTCAGGCACGATGGATCATGGGGTGGGATGTGTGTTGGGCTCCTCCAGTGATTACAGGAATGCTATTCTCAGTTTGCCACGTGCAACTAGAGGATGATAAATACACTCTGTAGGAGAGACCACCATAATGTGGAATGTTTTTGCTAACCAGCTAAAAGATCCTTGAAAGAAAAAGAATACTGAGTAAGCACCACACACCAGTATTAATTACTTTTATTTATTAGGTGCTTGTGACTGCTTTTCGGGCTCACTTCCCTGATCATGGTCACAAGTTGAACAAATTTCACCAACTGTCTGACAAAAATAAAACTTGGCAGCCATTACAGGTACTGGCAGCACTTAAAGGCCTTTTAAATAGTTTTACATGGCTGCTACTGAAAGACAGGCTTGTTTTGCGCTGTGCACAGCCAGCCCTTCACAGAGCAGATTCCCATGCTGAGGAAGGGCTGAGCTGCTGATTTCCCTGGAAAAGCCACAGCTGGTCTCTAGACACTGCCACATGCACCAGGTGAGGGTTTCTTACCCATGTCTGATGCAGCAGCACCCTGAGGCACTGAGCCAAGCCAGGGTGGAGGGGACGTGCCAGGCACTGTCCCTCAAAAACACTGCCTGGGGTGGGAGGAAGAGCAGCAATGGGCAGCAGCAGGGCCCACAGCAGACCCACATCTTCCAAATATTCAGCCAACTGCGTCTTCCTCCAGGGGTGGGCCTGGCCCCATCCTACTGCTGGAAAACACCTCCATGTTTTAACTTGGATTTAGCCTTTCACTTCAATGCATATGAGAAAATGCTTTTAAGAAATCATGCTCAGTTTTTCTATTTTTGCTGGGTTTTTTTCTCATTTTCACCTTTTTCCCTTCCTTTTATTAATTTAAAGGGCACCCTCTCTTGGCTGCTGGAGCAGATACTGCTGTAAGCAGGGTGGTCAGAGCACCAGCTCTGTCCTGAGCCAGCTCCATCCCACTGGCTGCTGCCCTGTTCCCCTCCTTTAAGGACACATCCTCCTAGTCCCTCCACTCTAGCAGGAGGCAAAGCAGGATGAGGAGTGCAGTGCTCAGGCAGCATATAATGATGTTTTTCTCCTGAAAACCAGAAATAACAGGTATAATACCACTCAGGATTAGAGCCCTAAGCTGTAAAATGAAACATGAGGGACTTGGACATATGATACGTTCCTGCATCTTCCCATCCATCATAGAGGGATGAGCTGCTCTTTGAACATCTTGGGTTTGTAAAATGTAACAAGAATCTGTTAAATATACAAGAGAAATTGCATGGCTGGTTTCAACTGTCGGCTGAGCACCTCATCTGAAAACTTGCCAGGGTTTCTAACATGAAGGGATGCTTTGCTCTGCACCCTGCAGAGCAGAATGACCAAGGAAAGTGAACCAGTGACCTAAATATTCCCTAGTGCTTAGGCACCATAATAACTGGCTTTGTTTAAGTAGAATTTGCCACCCGTCCACAAAAAGTAACTTCAAACTTTTAAATGACTTTTTTTCTAATGCCTAAAGCAACGGTGGTCAGGAAACCTACATTTATAGTGGAATGGTCACCAAAAAAAACGATATAATTGGAAGCAAAAAAGGCACCATTTCAAAGATTCTTGAATGCGCTGAGAAACAGACAAAGAAAAATATTTCAGCCTAAAGACATGTAAAGCCTGTGACAAAACCTGAATAAATCAGTGTGTATGGAAATAGGGGAAGTGGGGGATCAGCAGTAACAAATAGGTTAAAAACCTGCTGCTGATACAGGAGGCTGAGGGAACCAGTGCTGAGGGCTAATGGGAGTAAAAAGAAAGGCACTTTAAAACTTTGGCGACCAAATTTGTAATTTGAGTCAGTTATAAAACCACTGTTGATGAGACTGGTGAGGTAGCAAAGTAAAATACAGACTGATTGGGTGGGTGTTTCTCATCTGTATTTGGAAGGGAACAAAGAGGTTTGGTTCTGTGTTCTGCTGTGAGGGACAAAAAGCAGTTACTGTTGGCAGCAAGGAAAGATGGGAACTCTGAAATTATATTCTCAGATCCAACAACCCAGCTGTCTTAGACACAGGTGTCTTTAGAGACTTCATTGAGAAGCTGATTGAACCACTAATGTTGATTTTTAATAACTTTTCAAGTTGAGCATGGATCAGGGCACTGCCAGAGTGTTTCTGTATTTTGAAAAGGTGGAAAGGAGAATTTCAGTGCAGCAATTAATTTTGCAGAGTATCAGCAGCAAGGTAAGTGGCCTCACTTACCCTCATGTTGGTCCTCTGCAAAATACCAGAGTGGTTAATTTGGGATTTCATCAACAAATAACTAGATGCTAATAAAATAATGAAGATCAATCAATGCACTTTTCTGGAAAATGAGGCTTGTTAAACCACCCTGTTGTCATAGACTCATTTAGGTTTGAAAAGACCTCTATGGTCCTCGAATCCAGCCATAAACCTGACACTGCCAAGTCCACCAAAAGTGTTGGAAAGACTGGTTCTTTGTTTTGTTTTGTAATACAACACGCCTGGCTGCTAAAGACAACTGTGATGCTGTAATATACTGCAATTTCTCCAAGGTATTAGGCTGGCATTATATGGAATTAACAAGGCACATGGTAGAGAGATTAAATCTGCTTCACTGACAGATCTCAAAATGTAGTTGTTAATGAGAAGGTATCATTCAGCAAGGCCACTGGCAGCAAGCATTTCTTCTTCCCCAATGCTATTTAATACATCTATCAACAATCCAGGTAATAGAAAATCTCTCCTGATAAGGCTGCAGGGGGCTTAACACTTAGTGGGTACAAAATATTACAGAAGGAGCTATTTTATCAGTTCCCTGAATATCTCAGTTGAACTGTCTCAAGCCAGCAGTGGTATTTTAAATATGAAGTAAGACATGGAAGAAGCACACTCATAGCAGCCCTACTCCCTTAGAAAGCCAGGCTCTCAGAGGAGGACATAAACAAGATCACTCAGAGCAGCACAACATGAGCTCACATCACAATGCTCTGGATAAAAGGTCAGTGCAATATTGGGGATATAAAACAAGCCCCAACACCAAAATGAAACAAGCTGAAACTGGGTAGAGTGAGTGCTGCCACATACAACGCTGGGAGATGAGTGCAGGTCCTGGGTCCTGCATCAACATGTGAAAATATTAGTAGAAGTTCAAAGGGAAGCTGCCAAAATGACCCCAGATTGCAAATCAAACCTTTGACATGAAACTCAAGGAGTTTATCAAAGAAAGGCTGAAAGGTGACTTGATCTCTGGGAGCAAATGGAGAAGCTTTCAGTCTCGCAGACAAAGGCGTAGCAGGTTACAAGGGCTGGAAAGTCAAGTTACACATCTCCTAAGTGAAGCACTTTTCCAACAGCAAGGATAATTAAACAGAGAAGCAGCAAGGGAGGGGGTAAACTCACCAACACTCGCAGTTTTTAAGAGGAGATTAGATACGTTTCCAGAAGAGATGGTGCCTGGGGAAATGTCCATGGCCTGCGTGTACACAAGCTCAGATTAACTAAGCACAGAAGTCCCTTCTGACCTTAGCCTGTGAATCTATAAATTCCTCATTCCACTCATTAGCATGGATCACAAAAAGCATGGTTTAAAAGCAGCAACATAAACAACTTAAAAATTAACTGCATGCTATTGATCTCCTCTCACCAGGAATCACTCAATACTGAATTTGCTGGGAAAAATCTTGACCACATCACTTTTATTTTTATCTGCTTTGTTTCTACATGTTAGTGATGAGGGAGCATGATAGCCTCGAGCTGAGGGAAAAGAAATGTGTGTGACATTCCCTGCCTGTGAAAAATTAAAGGTCCATTCAAATGGTTTTAATATCAAGTTAAATTACTTTTAATGAAAAATGAAAAATAAATGGTTCGGGTCTCCAGCTCACAAGCAACAGAAGTGCAAATTGAGGATCATTTTCAGATTAAGCCCAGCCTGATGGAAGTCAATAAGAAATTCATGCTGATGTAGACTTAACTCTTTGAAAGATGATGCTAAATGAGAAAAGAGCTAGAATAGGCCTGGAGCATTTTAAAATTCACTGAGAGGTTGAACACCTTCCATACAACAGGTGAGGGAGACACTTGACATATCCCAAACATCAGGCAAGTGTGAGCTTTTTGCCACACACCTTTTCTCAGTTTGGCAGCCCCTGTTTATTTGCAGGATCTTGAGATGGTGGACAGTAGCCACCAGGAATGAAAAGCTAGGATGAGATGATGACACCTCGCTCTTTCAGACACCTCCCTCCAAAAAGACTTACAGATAACCCTCCCCTTCAGCGTGGCAAGCCCTCCCTTCGCAGGTGGGGGCTCTCCCTTCCTGCAGTGCCCTTCAAGGGTTTATTTTTCCACAAGTGAAAAGAATACCAAACGCGTTCCTGTGCATGATTAAAAATTCCATATTCTGCTTGCTTAGGATGCAGGCAGCGTGCAGACAGGCTTGTGCAACAGAGAGCCTCCACAGGGCAACAGCGGCAGCATGGTGGTGCCAGCAATCATTCCAGAGAAGCTAATTTAGTACCAGCAATTCCCAGCAGACACCAGAAAAGCATTTTCTTCCTCCTCCTCTGACTGCTAACCAGTAAGATTTATTAGGTGGTTCTGCTGAATGGAAATCTTTAATAAAATTTTGACTCAGGCTGAACAGCACAAAACCAGGGTCAGTTTGGGAATTATTTTACACACACACACACCCCACCCCCACCTCTTCTTTTCAAGTAAGACTTTGTTTTTGAACAGCAAAGCATGGTGCCTCCTGTACTGACCTGCCAGGTATTGCTGACCTACAGCACCAGCTACAGCCTCCCCAGGCTGGCTCCTTTCTGCCTTGCAAAGCTCATGGTAACTCCAGGCACTGGAAGGGATTGGAGCACAGCTTGTTTGGATGGGTATTCTCAGATGCAACTATTAGGGAGCAGGTTTCCTCAATGGCCATGTGCTTCCCGAACCTACAGGCGGGAAGTTTGGTGTGTTCAGCCAGCAGCATTTGCAGCTGGATGTGTTTGTAGTGCAGAATGGAAAACCAAAACCTTCCAGCCTATCTGGAAGGAGGCATAGGTGTGGGGCTGTGCTCCACAGACAGCAGTGAGAATTGCTGCACCAGACTACTGGCAGTAATTTCTGTAGGAGCTGATGACTTGAAGGACTGTAGTGGGCATTAAAGCATAACTGATATAGACAGAGCACTCAGGCCATTACTGATGTGCTGTGGACTGTGGAGTAAAACACTGCTTTTCAGCAACAAGCAACGATGCCACGTGATGGTTTTGGTTCATTAGCAAGGGAAAGTGCTCGTGGAGTAGGGGAGAGTGTAACTGGAGCTTGGCCAGAACACCCACACTAATAATCCCACTCCAGGAAGGAGCATCATATCCTCCTAATTGACCATGACTAATCTGGACCCTCATTTATCCATCTCATTGTAAAGATGACACCGAGCTCAGGCCCTGTGTGACACAGCAACCTGGCTGCCAGCACGGCTCTCAGCGCCGGGGGCTGTCAGCACTGCCACCAAACAGGGGACAGC
>VWZV01005881.1:0-29764 GCA_013397155.1 Irena cyanogastra
CATTTCCAGGAATGTTTTCCCCCCTCTCATTTCCCTTCTCCCCCTCTCATTTCCAGGCATGTTTTTCCCCTCCACTTCCCCTCTCCAGCCCTGCCTTTCTCCAGCCCAAGGAAGATTTAATTCCACCTCCAAGGGAGCAGCTCTGACAGGAGACTTTTGGAGAGACAGGGGTCTCTCCTGAGGGTGAGGGTGGGGCTGTCCCATGGGAATGGGGCAGGATGGGGTCACTCCCTGCTCCTCCGAGCATTCCCATGTTCCCCCAAAGCTCGGGAGCTCGGGCAGGAGTTCCAGGAGCTGCTGCTGCACCTGGGATGAGGGGATTTGGAGCCCTGCTTTCCCTGCCTGGCATTTCAGCCTGGGCACACTTCTGAGGGTGGATCCTAGGGGATCAGGAGCAGGGAAGGTGGGGCTCAGGGGGTGGTTTGGGTGCAGCTGGGGCTGCTGGTGCCCTGACAAGGTGACTGCATGGCTCTGGCTCTGGTTCCTGCTGCCATCCTCCAGCAGATCCAACTTTCCCTGCTCCCTATAGTGAAGGGCTGAGGGAAGATGAAATCCTTTGTCTGGAGCTCAAAGCTTAGGGAGAGGGTGGGAATTTTCTGTGCTCAGCACTTATAAATCAGTGCAGGAGCAGCTGATGGCACCTGGAACCTCTCGGTGCTGGGGATGTGGGATCAGAACCTGCAGGAGAACTGGTGTTGAACGGAAGCAGCTTAGGAGGGTAAATTCCCTTTCCAAAGGGCTGGAGGCTCTTTCACCTCCCCTTGGATGGTGTCCAGCCCAAAGTCTGCTCCCTGGCGTGCAGTGGTGCTTTCCCAGTCCCCTCCAGCTGTTCAGTCATTAATGATTTTCTTTTTCCTATGTCCCATCTCCTCTGCACAACTCCTGACAGGAGGGGACAGCCGGGGGGGTCGGGCTCTGCTCCCAGGGAACAGGGACAGGAGGAGAGGGAACGGCCCCAGGCTGGGCCAGGGCAAGCTCAGGTTGGATTTTGGGAACATTTCTTCACTGGAAGGGTGGTCAGGCATCCCTGGAAGTGTTCAAAAACTGTATGGATGTGGACAGGGGTCAGTGGTGGCTTTGGCAGTGCTGGGGGAAGGTTGATGATCCTGGAGGTCAGTTCCAACCTCAATGATTCCATGATTTGTGATCCCACAGGTTTGTTTAGGAGGCCCAATGGAGATTTTGCAGAGGTGCAAGCCCCCCTTCCTTGAGTCAGTCAGGTCCAAAGCAAATCTCCCTGGGCTGCAAGGTCTGGAAAAACTCTTGGATTCCCAGCTCCATGCTGCTCCTTGCTGCTGCTCCATCATCTCTGGTGCCTTTGGAATCAAAGAGCCACGGTGGTTTGGGGTGGAAGGGGCCTTGAAGATGATCCAGTTCCAACCCTCCATCCCACACTTGGACAAGGGTGTTAGATGTGCAAGGGGATCCCAGGATTCCCTGCTGGAGCTCTGGGAGTGGCCAAACTGAGCTCACACGTGGCAAATGTTGATTCTGGGGCTCCCCAAGCTGCAATTATCCCCAAGGTCTCTCTGCACCCCATGAACAAGCAGTGAGGGGGGGCTTTGGCAAGTCCCTGCTGGCCACACGAGGTCTGTGGCACTGGAAAGGTTCCCAGAGAACCCAGAGACGTTGCTTGGTGCCTTCAGCTTCTTCTTTCCACGGTGGGACAAGGAGCCAGGCTCCCACCACTGCCATTCCTTGTTATTGTCACACTTCCCTGCTTCCTGCCAGGGCTGGTTCCTGCAGGGAGCAAAGGTCTGTGGGCACTTGGAAGCTCTTCTCACCCAGCTGAGGGCCTGGGGAGGATGAGCTGATCTGATTTGGCTCTGCTGGGGTGGCCAGAGAGGTTCTGAGTCATTGCTTGAATCATGAGGCTCAGCCACAGCACTGGTGCCCCCGGGTGACTCGGTGACATTAATGCCAGGATTAACACAGAGCTTTATGGGGGAGGAAGATGTGAGGGCTCGGCTGGGAGGGAATCAAGGAGTGCTTTAGGTGGGTTTAAAGCAGTGCTTGAGCTCAGCTCTGGTGTTCTGCTAAGATCACCCACACAGGCAGTGGCCCAGCCCTTGGCTGATGAGTGGAACTCAGGGATGGGGTGCAATCCTGCCTGGAACCCCTCTGTCCTCACCCCCTCTGCCACCTGCCAGGCTCCCTGGCCCAGCAGCCCCTCACCCCCATTCCCAAGTTCTCCCTATTCCAGGAGCCCCTCATCCCCATTCCCAGGGTTTCTCTGTCCCAATAGACCCCTCACCCCCATTCCCAGGGTTTCTCTGTCCCAATAGACCCCTCACCCCCATTCCCAGGGTTTCTCTGTCCCAATAGACCCCTCACCCCCATTCCCAGGGTTTCTCTGTCCCAATAGACCCCTCACCCCCATTCCCAGGGTTTCTCTGTCCCAATAGACCCCTCACCCCCATTCCCAGGGTTTCTCTGTCCCAATAGACCCCTCACCCCCATTCCCAGGGTTTCTCTGTCCCAATAGACCCCTNCCCACCTGACCCCACCCCACCGTGCCCCTAGGTTTCCCTGCCCTCCCAGTTTGTAAATAAGCTCTGGGAATGTATGAGTGCCTTGGAATCATGGAAGCTGGAAAGGAGCTCTGAAATCCTCATTAACTCATGGCTGCCCAGTCCCCATGGAACCATTTCCCTTCCTCAGTCAGGGACCTCAGCCCGACCAGGGTTTGTAAACCTGCATTTGTGCCTGGGAGCAGGGAGAGGAGGGAGCTGTCCTGAGGCTGTCCCGGGCCAGGGAGCACATCCTGCTCCACCTGGCTGCAGCTGCTCCTGCCCGTGCCCTCCAGCCTTCCCAGGGGTTCTCGCCCTGCAGGATGAGCTCTGCTCAGTCCTCAGTGGGAGCCTGGGGGCAGAGGAGGGGAGGATGTGCCCAGCACCCATCTCACGGGGGACTGGGGTCCTGTGAGCCCTGCTGGGATCAGGGATTGTGGGATGGCTCCTGGAGAGGAGCGAGGAAGGTGAGGGAGAACGGACAGCACACGAGCTCCCGCCCAGCCTTTTTCTCCTTTCTCCCCATCCTTAAACCAACTCTGAGTTGATTTGTGGGTAATCCACGCATGGCTCAGAATCCCAAGGACTCTGGGGAGAGCAGCACATCTGCAGCACGGGGATGGGAGGGTTGGATTTGATTCCAGGGCTGGATCCCGAGCAGATGCTCGGCGGGCGCATCCCCAGCAGCTCCCAGCGCTGTGGCCGTGGGCAGGAGCAGGAGGGCGGCTCCTGCCCGTGCCAAACCCAAATTCCACACTGTGCTCCCAGGATGGGATGTGAAAACAGGGCTTTGGTGAAGCCCGGGCTGTGCAGAGCAGCCCCGTGCAGGTTTTGGGGTTGGTTTTTATAACATTTCTCTCGTGGCTGTCAAAAGGAATTTTCAGCCAAACCCGTGATTTCTCTCTGTTGATGAAATGATGCTGCAGTCTCCTGAGGTGCTGATGGCAGGGAGGGTTTGTTTTCTGCAGCTTCACATGAATGTTAAAGGGATATTTCTACCAGGCAAGAGTGGGGTCTAGTTGCCTTGCTAGTTAAGAGTTTTAATTGAAAAAGCAGTCGATAAGGGGATAATGCATTTTTCAATGGCATCTTTCTTTGGAGATTGTGGAAAATGCTCTCATTAAGCTGATAATTAAAGCCTGTGAGGTTAGTGATGGTCCCTGGCAGAGGCACAGGGAAGTCACGAGCCAGGGGCTGCCCGAAGTCTGGTACAAAGTCAGAGCCCAGCAGTTCTTTTCTCTGGAATCACGTGTGGGACCGAGTCCTGCCTGTCCTCTAGGGTGGAGTGACATTGGAGAGAGCCCGAGCTGAGTAACTCCGCGCTCGGGGTCACACCGGCACGGCCCGAATGTGTGCAGGGGCAGGTACCAGCATCCCTTTAAAATGCAAATTGTTTTCTTGCTAATCTGGCTAATTTAAAGAAATTAGCATCCCGAAGCATCCCGATTTGCATCCCAGCGCATGGATTCGCTGCCGTCTGTGCCATCCAGCGCTGTGCCGCGGTGTAGATCACCCGAGCTGCTGTCACCTTGCGTTACCTGCCCGAGCGATCGATCCAGCGTGCTGGCACCGATCCACCCCGCGGGACGCCCCGCAGCCGGGGGAACGCTTCCCACAGCCCAGAAATGTTTTACAGAATGGCTCTCCAGGTGATGGGCTGCCCAGAAATGTTTTACAGAATGTAAAACTCTCCAGGTGATGGCTGCCGACCCCTTACCTCAATGTGCTGGCCCAGAAATGAGCTCGGTCCTGCAGAGCCCCGGAGCTGCGAGCAGCTTTAGGAGCGGGACCGTGAGTGGATCCCTCCCATTCTACAGGATCCCTGCAGGGTTCCCTTTCAGAGCCTCACCCCAGGATATTCCCTCCCAGAAATCCCGCATCTCCGGGTGCCCGGAGATCGCAATTCGGCCCAGGGAGTGCTCGGGCTGTGCTGGTCCTGTGCTCGGGCTGTGCCGATTTTCCCACGGCGTTTGTGCTGAGATGAGGACGCGGGAGATCGCGATCACTCGTGCGGCTGTTCGGATCGGCACACGGGGTGTGATAAGAAGCACAAATGTGATAAGGACAGATAGCGGCGGTGGTGCCGCGGGTGGCACGGCTGGCACAGGGCTGGCACAGGGCAGGCACACAGCTGGCACACACTGGCACAGGGCTAGCACACAGCTGGCATAGGGCAGGCACAGGGCTGGCACACAGCTGGCACACAGCTGGTTCAGGGCTGGCACAGGGCAGGCACACAGCTGGCACAGGGCAGGCACACAGGGCAGGCACACGATGCTGACATGGGCACTGCTGTCGTTCAGTCGCAGCCCTGGCATTGATCTGCTGGAGTCTCACATGGTCTGAGGCACTTCTCACACCTGCTCACGTACCAACAGCAGCTCCAGAGCGAGCTGGCCGCGGTCACTTCCCGCTGGGTGGGAGGAAAACAGCCCCAGATGCTGCAGGTGCTGGTTCTGATCTGTGCTGGGAGCAGGTCTGGCTTACCCACCCCCATCAGTTCAGTAACACAGAGGAGGAGATGCCCACGGCCTGATCAATGAAGGAGATTTTCCACAAGATTAGGTTAAGCATTCTCAGGAGATCTGGGCGTTGAACTGCTCAGACAGACAGGGATTTTAAAGATCCTTCAGCAGGCATTATTATACTTTTTTTTTGTGGAGGGAAAAGTGACATTTGGTACAAAATTCCCTCCAAACAGCCCCGTGCCTTGTTCAGAGCAGGAGCCACACTCAGCACTGCACCAGCTCAGCTCATTAGTGGCAGGACCTGTCACCTGTCCCTGCTGGTGGCATTGAGGCTGTGCCTGCACTGCCTGCTCTGCATGCTGGGCACACACGGATGCTGCTGGGAGGCTGGGCTGAAATACTTGCTGGATCTGCAATGGCCTGGCCCCTGCTCTGCCTGCTGGGTCTGCAATGGCCTGGCCCCTGCTCTGCCTGCCCTCCCTCCCTCTGGAGCCTGGGGCTGGCCCTGGAAAACTTGTGCACAACCTGAGAGGGAGAGCCCTGGCTGTGCTGCTGGCTCCTGCCCCCCTGCCAAAATGGCTTTTTGGGAACTGCCTCTGGACTTTCTGGGACTGGGGACTGACCTGCTCCCCTCAGTGCATGGCCTGATTCTGTCCTTGGGGACATCTGGGACACAACAGGGGCCATTCCCTTGCACAGAAAAGGATTTGGGTCCGTGGTCACTGGGAAGTTGCTGTGGAGGTTTCCAAGGGCGTGGAGGGCCCCTGATGTGCAGCAGGTCCAGAGGGGCATGTTGGGCTCTAAGGGGTAATTAATTGATGATAATGAGGGTGGGCAGACCCTGGCACAGATTTCCAGAGCAGCTGTGGCTGCCCCTGGATGCCTGGCAGTGCCCAAGGAGGCTTGGAGCAGCCTGGGACAGTGGAAGGTGTCTCTAGTCACATCAAGGTTTTGCACTATGTGCCTCTGAAAGTCTCTTCCAACCCAAACTTCTCTCCAATTTCTGAGTCTCTGATCTTTTCCTCTCATTCCAGGGGATGGCCAGGTGGATTTTGATGAATTTATGACCATTCTGGGACCTAAGCTGGTGTCGTCGGAGGGCAGGGACGGCTTCCTGGGGAACACAATAGACAGCATATTCTGGCAGGTAAGTGAGCATTGCTTGAATTGCAACTTCAGCCAGCTCTCAGCAGCTTCCAGAGTGGATTTGTTGAGGAGCACAGGATGTTTTACTGAGTGGGGATGGTTGTGGAAAGGGCGCTGAGGTCCATCCCGCCGGGGCTGTGCAGGAACATCCCGCGTTGGTGCAGGGCATTGTGTCCAGGGACAATGTCCCTGTGTTCCTGTGGGTGGATGCAGCTGGACACAGCAAAGCACCCCCAGACTCGTGCAGCACCTTTGGGAGTCTGCAATTCACTTTTGGAAAAGAAAAGTGTTTTTCTCCAGGAATCTTTTGAGTAGGGAGCCCTGAAGCCACCCGGCTGCTCCCAGGAGTGTGTCCCTGTTCAGTGTCCCTTGGCTGTGGCAGGGGTTGTTCCACACAGAGGGAATGTGCTGGGCAGGTCAGGAGCCACTGCTGAATTCAGGGATGAGCTCAGGATGAACCTGTGCCAGAGGAAGTTTTGCCCCAGGTGCTGCCCTGGGATAGTTTGGTCCTGCTGGTCCCAGGCACTGGAAGGAGACAGATCCAGCACTGGGAGCTGCTTTCTGCCTGCCCTGCAGCGAGACTTTAAACAGTGCTGGAGCTTCCAGGAAAAGCAGCCCAGGCTGTTATGGCAGGATCAAAAATCCCCCAAAACACAGAGCTGCACGTTTGCTGCCAATGGATCGAATGTGTGGCTTCCTGTGGGATTCCAGCTCCTTTCACTGACCATCCCACAACCTTTGCCTGCTAAGAAACTTTGGCTGTTCCCAAGTTTAATGAAGCAAAAGAGCCAAACCTGGAAATGAGAATTTCTGCCTTCTCTTACAACCCTCCAACCCCGTCCAGACTGAATTGGGTGGAGCTTTAGAAGAGTATTTTAAAAGACTTTTAAAAACCTGTTCCTGGCCTCCTGGCATGGGACAGGAATAACCCTGAAAATTCTGCCCTGGATTCCAGGATTTGGTTGTCAAAGCAGGAGTTTGGTGCTGGTGAAGCCCCTGTGGTTTGTGATGTACCTGGGGGGAGTAAATGGCACCAGGAGGGGCAGGACTGGGAGCCAGGGATGTTTTAGTGCCTCTACTGCTCCTTGGGAGCCTCATCCCAGCCTGGGAGGGAGAGGAGGGAGCCCCATCCCATCCCACTGAGCCATCGGCGCCTTCCAGAATTCCAGCCCCTCAGGAGCTGCTCAAGAAGCAAAAATCCTGGTGGGAAAATCAAGTTTGTGAGCTGAGCTCTTGGATGGGGAGCAGAGAAGTCTGGAGCCTTCCTGAAAATTCTGCTCAGAGTTTAACTCACTGCTTTTAGTGACCCTCCCACCTCTGCAAATGCCTGGAACGAGGCTGGGAGAGGGGATTGTGCTTGGATTTAGGGCAGCAGGGTTCCTGGGATCAGCTTCCACAGGGACATGGCCCTGGTGCCTCCCTGGCTGTGGTGGGACAGGGAAAAGGGAGCAGAGGCTGCAGGTGGGAGCCCTGGGTGGGCAGGGACAGCCCCAGGGGCAGCAGCAAAGCTCTGACTGAGTTCCACGAGTGCTCCATGGCCTTGGGAAGCAACAGTTATGGGCTCTACCACCTCTTTACTCAGCACTTCCCTGGATTTCTGAGCCCTTGGAGAGCTCTGGTTGCTTTTCCTCTGGGGTTGCAGTACAATGTCTCCACAGCTTTTTTACAAAGAAAAAGCAAGGAAAAAAATCATGGAAATGTCATTCAGGGATCAGCTTCTCTTTGCCCATTGCTCCCTGGCTTTACCCAATCCATCTGCAGGGCCATCAGCCACCTCATCCCTGAGCATTCCTGCCTCTGCATCATCTCCAGTGGATTCCTGATGGGAAACCAAGCCTTTTTGGGAACCAGGGCTTGGCTGTGTTCCCCATTTCCCCATCATGTGCAATTTCTGCATTTTCTGGAGCGAGTGGCAGGGGCTGAGCCTGGCTTGCTGGCAGAGGAGAGCCCTTCAGCCCTGCAGCCATTCCCAAGGGAGGATTTTGAGGAGGGAATGGTGCCCACAAGGCTGTGGCCATGCCCAGTGCTGGGGGCAAGGATGGGACAAAAGGGACACCTGGCTGGGCAGTGCCAGCATGAAACCTCACCCCAGAGCTTCTTAAATCAGTCCCACAGGAGAGGGGAACCATGGGGGCATCCCAAAAGTGCCTTCCCCTCTCCATCCAAGCAGCTCCCCTCCAGCCCTCCTCATGCTGGGATATCTCTCCCAAGCTCATTTCTAAGGGCAAAGACCTCCAGGCTTGAGGGTCAGACACTTCTCTGGATGGAATGTGGAGGAGCTCCAGGCCTGGGGCTCAGCAGCAGTGCCCAGAGGGAATCACAGCCCTGGATGACAGATCTTTAATGGGATGAACCTCTCTGGGGTGGCTGAAATGCTTTGGGAGGTCAGGACAAGTGGGATTGTTAAACAACAGGGCTGCATCTGCATGGGGTGCAGGAAGAATTCTGTGTCCCCAGCACTGATGAGGGGATTTGGAAAAGCCAACACAACACTCTGTACCGGACCAGCTGAGAGCCAAGGCGCTGCCTGGTTAATTCCCCCTTCTCCCTTTGCACATGGAGGCTGCAGGGAATTTCAGGCAGGCTATCTGGGGCTTTGTCTGGCACGAGGGGACAGTGCTGGATCATCCCCTCAGCCCCGGTGCCTGTTCACCCCATCAGAGATTGCCAGCACCAATCCCTGGGTTCAGGAGCAGCCTGGGCATTTGGGGATAAACAAAGCTGCTGTGCAGGAGGAGCAGGATTCCAATGGGGAGATACTGCTCAGAGCTCTCATTTCTCACTGTTGGGAGGCTCTGCAGGTTTGGGGAGGCAGGCCCTGTGTGATAATTCACTTGTGGGGAGTTTTGGAAGAGACAGGACTTCTGAGCAGTTTTTGATTATGAGGTTTATTTTCTTATCTCCTACATAGGCAGGAAGGATGAGTTCAGCTCACGTCTTCAGTGCATGGCTCAGAAGGTCCCAAGACCCTCAGTTACAAGACTTTTAAAGGAGTTATTGACCAATAAAACACTGCCAACAAGGATATTTCTGGTTTTGACCCAATCCTTAAATATTTTGTCTCATAGACCCATGGTACAGTGTGAGCTTTCTTAGCCAATCATGTTGTGACACACAAACCCACAGTGCTGCATTCCAAACCTCTTGTTTATCTCTGTAACTACTTTTATTTTTTCTATATCTTAAACTCTAAAACTCTAAACTTTCCTTTACTTAGCTCAACGTGTCTCTGCTTTAAACTACAAACCCACATTCTCACTTCTAGCACCTGAGTTTGGGAGCCTTTTCCAAGGTCTCAGATCAAATCCTGGGTTTAATTCTAAGCTTTAGCTTACAGGCCCAAAGCTGTGAGTTCCCTGCATTTCAGATTCCACCAGTCCTGCACAAGGAGCAGCTCAGAAGCTGTTTGTGTTTTTGGGGTTTGGGGGAACCTGTTCCTTTCCCAGGCTCTCACCAGGGGGAGGCGTATCCTGGGGTGTGTGATCTTTGATGGGTGAGTAGGAACGGCCAAAAATCCAACAGCAGCCCTGTGCAAGGAGGGAGGGATGTGCAGAGACAGGCAGGGACAGCAGGGACAGGCAGGACAGCAGGGACAGGCAGGGACAGGCAGGACAGCAGGGACAGGCAGGACAGCAGGGACAGGCAGGGACAGCAGAGACAGCAGGGACAGGCAGGGACAGCAGGGACAGCAGAGACAGCAGGGACAGCAGGGCCCCCTGAGCTCTGAGCTGCACCCCCAGCACAGGCACCAAAGGACTCTTTGTTCCCTGGAAAATGGAGCAGGGACCACATCCAGCTGTGGGGGCTGCGTTTGGGGCTGGCTGCGGAGGGAATTCAGCCAGAGGAAGGGGAATCAGCGCTAGGATCTGGCTGGGAACACGGGAGAGCAGCGGGACACGGCTGGATGGGACACGGGAAAACAGAGGGACACGGCTGGATGGGACACGGCTGGATGGGACACGGGAGAACAGAGGGACTCGGCTGGATGGGACACGGGAGAACAGAGGGACTCGGCTGGATGGGACACGGGGGTTTCCTCTCCCATCCCATCCACTGAGCTTTGTGCTCTGCCCGTCCGGAATCCCGTGTGCAGCTGGGAACGCTGGAGAGTCCCAGGGGACAGATCTGGGCTCTCCTGGTCTGGTCAATCAATTAGTGCCTTAATCGAGTGAAATGAAGGGGAAAATGTGCGGGAGTGGCGGTGGCACAGGGCAGGCATGGAGGGCTGCAGGGAGAGGGAGTGAGGGGCTGTGTTGGGGCTGTCTCCAAAGACAATTTTGCCTGGAGAGGGATTTTTCTTTATGGAGTTCAGAGATAAACCTGCTGCAGTTGCCTCCTGTGTGAGTTTCTCCTCCTGTCCCTGCAGAGGAGTTAATCTGATGATGGCAAATGAGCCTTGCTGCAGAGGAATCGTTTGTGTCTGTGTCCAGTTTGATGTGGGAACAGATCCAGGTGCCCCTTTGGGGTCAGCCCTTCCTCTCTCTCCTCCTCCTCCTCCAGAGGCAGTGCAGCCCCTCTGGGCAGGTGCAGGATGTTTTAAAACCACAGGATGGGACATTTTACATCTTGCAGCAGAATTTTTTGCTGGTGCTGAGCTGCTCTGCTGCAAAAATTTCGATTCCTGGATTTCAGGAGCTGCTGTGTCAGCTTTTAAAAGAATCTTCTCAAATCGACAGCTGGGGAGGAAGAGAGGTGAGAGATTGGGAAGGAATTGTTCCTTGGGAGGGTGGGCAGCCCTGGCACAGGGTGCCCAGAGCAGCTGGGGCTGCCCCTGGATCCCTGGCAGTGCCCAAGGCCAGGTTTGACAGGGCTTGGAGCAGCCTGGGACAGTGGGAGGTGTCCCTGCCATGGCAGGGGTGGGATGGGATGAGCTTTAAGGTCCTTTCCAACCCAACCCATTCCAGATCTCTGTAACTCACAGATGCAGTGCCCTCCCTCTTGGTGGCTGCTCTGGGGTTTAAATCAGGAACTGCAGCTGAAAGTTTGGGTGGAAATTTGATGGATGGGGCGAAAGATGGAGAATTGGGGCTGGACCATTGCATAAGAACACCTCCCCAAATCCTCTTCCACCAAACAAATCTTCCCATGGCACTACCTCATTCTGGGCAGCACTTTTTATTGTTGAACCAGACATATCTTCAAGTGATTTCCATGGGAAAAAAATCCATACATTTAAAATATCCACTATTTCTTGGGTTTTCCCAGCTGGAAAAGTAAAGGAGAGGCTGGAAACCTTGGCATTGATTATTCTGCAAAACCACTGCCATGTGAGCTGGGAGCTAAGGCAGAGACCTTTCCTGGGACACCCAGCTGTGTTCCCCAGTGCCCCTTAACTCAAGCATCTTGATCATTTCCTAATTTCAGGAATTAAATATCTCCTGCCACAGCTGCTCCTGCAGTTTAGGTCATGGTTTCCTCATATCCATATTTAAAAGGTGAGATTGTCCATGGGAGGATGCAGGTAGCTGGTGCAAAGTTCATCCCAAAACACTTGGGACACTGCTCAGTGTCCTTGAGCTCATCCCAAATATCCTGGGACCCTCCCAGAGTGTCCCTTGGAGCTATCAGAGGGAAACAGCCACTTCCAGGGTACAATTCAATGCTTTGAGCATCAGCCTCAGGAAGGGATAAATTGTGTTTCAGAAGTGCCATTTTTACTGCATTTGGTATAAAAAATGTGGAGGGAAGGGAATGTGCTCAGGTGGAGCTGTGGGCCCTGGACACAGCTAAATGTCACCTCGTGGGTCCCAGCAAGGCTTTCAAGGCCTTTTTGGTTTAAGTTCCAGCTCAGTGGTGCTGTTACCAGTGCAAGGGTAACAGTTCTGCTGCCTCACCGAGCCTCCCTTGGCTGCCAGGACATTTTTCCCCTGTTGCTCTCCGTGGATTTGTGGCAGCACAGGGAGAGCTGAGCCCGTGCTGGGGTGAATCCATCTCCAGACAACTGCTCCCTGTGCCTAGGCCTGTGTCCAGATGTGCTGCCACAGCTGGAGCAGATGTGAGCACTGCAGGGGTTGGTGCCCTGGCCCGTGGTGTCCCTGTCACAGCCCTGGAGCCCTGTGCAGAGGATGGATCCACCTCAGCAGTTCTGCCAGGCCTCACGCTCATCTGCCTGGGAAGGGACCTCCTTTCCACCCCTTCATTTTCCCTGCAACAAAATCCACCCTCCAGGATCTCCAGGGCCGAGTTTACAGCCCAGCACTGGACACACTGGAGATGGCAAAGTTTTGGAAGCAGCAAAGCAGGAGAAAAGCAGGATTTCCTTTCCCAGGAGTGGTTTTGAGCTTCAAGCAGCACATTTAGCCCTCAGAAATGCTCTGCAGCTTTGGTTCAGAGCCTGGTTAAAGCAGGCAGTTGATATCCAAAGGGCTCCTGCCTGCTGGGTTCAGGATCTGGCTGTCCTGGAAGGTGTGACTGGGCTCTGTGCACCCTCTGCAGCACCCAGGGACCCTTCCTCCCACAGCTCTCCTGGTCCAGAGGTTCTTCTTTCTGGCCAGTTCATTTATAAACTCAGTCTGCAGCTCCAGGTCTTTTTTGGGGAGTTTTTTTTTTCTCTTGCCTGAAGTAGGAATTGTGCTGTGGATTTCTCAGGGATTTGCTTGGAAGCAGGAGCAGCCTGCAGGAAGGGTGAACGTGTGGGAGCATCACCTGAGGGGTGCATGGCACAGGGCTGGGAGAGGCTTCCTGGCTTTTTGTGGACTCCTTTCTGAGGGGATCAGAATCCCCAGCACCCCTGAGGACCAGGATCCACCCCCAGTGCTGGTTTTCTTGGAATTGGGATCATTTTTCCTTTGGAAAAGCCTCTTTGGGTGATGGAGCTGAGGTGATGAGTTTCAGGCAGGGGACTTCCAGGGGCAAACGCCAGATCCCCTCACTCCCAGTGTCAGGAAGGAGTTTCTGCCAGAGAGGAGGCTCCACCCAGCCTTAAATCCCAATCCAGATCTCAGGATCACCCATCCATCCATCCATCCATCCATCCATCCATCCATCCATCATCCATTCATCCATCCATCCATCCCTCCCTCATCCATCCATCATCCATCCATCCATCATCCGTCATCCATCCATCCATCCATCCATCCATCCATCATCCATCCATCCCTCCTCTCTGCACAGAGGAAATTACATGGAAGGAGCTCCAATCCTGCAGGACTCTGCCTTTGGCCTCCCTGGATTCTTCCCATTCCTGTAACAAAATCATCTCTCACTGCACTGCAGGAATTCTGTTGAGGGAAATCTTAACTGACTCCAAGGAATGTCTGATTTTCATGGAGATCAGAGATTGGGAATTGTTTAAAACAGACTTGGCCTGTTTTATTTCTTCTTTTTTTCTAAAGAATCCCCACTGTGAGATAGAAATCTACACATTGCCCTGCCTCCAAACTCTGGCATTCAGTGGAGGTAAAATATCAGGGAAACTGAACTAAGGCTTGAAAAAGAAGGAAAACCAGGAAAATAGACACTCCATTGGTCATAAACAAGCAGAAACCTCGAGGCGTTGGCAACTGTTCGCAACAAAGAAATGTGTTAGGAAGAAAATGACCTTTTCTGTGAAAGAAAATCTAAAAAAAATAAATTACCTGCTTGGAAAAAAAAAAGAAAAAAGAAAAAAGACCTTTGGAAAAATGTAAATGAAGAAGCTGCAAAGATCCCAGTGTTGGGGTGGGGGAGTGCTGGGGCTCCTCAGGATGAGGGGAGGAGAGGCTGCAGGTCCCGACTCCAGGGGATCCCCACAGCCCAGAGGGTAACTGCCATTTTCCCAGTGTGTATCCCAGATTTCAGTGCAGCCTGCTGGAACCTGGCACCTGGCACAGGGTGCCCAGAGCAGCCGTGGCTGCCCCTGGATCCCTGGCAGTGCCCAAGGCCAGGCTGGGACAGTGGGAGGTGTTGGGGTTGGAGTGGGGTGGATTTGAAGGTCCCTTCCAACCCAAACCCTTCTGGGATTCTGAAAGAACTCCTCTGGAGATTCCAGGCCCTGAGTGACCCCTGGGTGGCCCCTGAGTGACCCCTGGGTGACCCCTGGGTGTTTGTGATGCTCTCCAGGTGTCTCCTGAGCACAGCCTGGAGCAGCTCCTGCCAGGGCACCTGGCACTGGGCTTCTCCCCCTGCAGAGGCACCAGGAGCGGTTTGGAAGTGCCCGTGGAGAAGAGAGGTGTCCCCTCTGCCTTGCCACGCTCATCCAGCTGTCACCTGTGTGGGACAGCTGTCCCACCACTGGTGGCTCTCACAGAGCTGCCCAGGCCCCAGCTGTCCTGGGCTACTGCCAGGATGGGGACATTCCTGTGGCCACCAGGGTGGAGATGAGCCTGGCCATCCCTGCTGAGGGGGTGCAGATGGCCTGGGTGTCCTGCAGGTTCAGCTCCACCCTGCCCTGGGCCCCGGGCCACTCTGCTGGCAGGAGGTGGGGCAGGGGCTGGGCCACCTCCTCCCCTTCCTTTGGGACCTTGTGCCACCAGTGCTGCCAGTGGGGCTGTGCTTCAGTTTGGAGGTTTTTATTTCAGTTTGGAGGGTTTTATTTCAGTTTGGAGGGTTTTATTTCAGTTTGGAAGTTTTTATTTCAGTTTGGGTTATTTTTTACTTCAGTTTGGGTTATTTTTGTCAGTAATTTCTGGGCTCTTGGGTGATGTGCAGGGGCTGAGACTGTTCGTGGTGCTGTGACATCTCACATCACTGCACCAGTGCCCCCTGAGCCAGGCAGGTCCTTCCCAGGCTCTGAATTTATCAGCAGATAAAATTTCCCAGCAGATCCCTAATGCAGTTTTACCAAGTGAATGGAACAATGTGGATCTTCAAGAGAAATTCCTTGAGGATTTTTCTTTAAACAAATTTACCACTTCACTCAGAACCTGTTTCTTTGTCTGGGTGTTTTCTGCACCATCATTTCTCTGTCTGAGGACGTTTGGGTTTATTTTTGTGCTGACAAAGACAGAAATCTGTGCTCTGAGGTGGCTGCAGCCTCCAGAGCTGGCAGTGCTGGTGTGGTGTACAGAGATATTTGTTTTGTTATTTTTGCTGTTGAGTACACAACACTATCAAGTGGTCATTAGGATAAATGATTCTGTGATCCAATACATTTACTCAGTTAAAAGAATGTAGACACAGCAGGAGCCCAGAGCAACCTGAGGGAGCTGTGGAAGGATCCAGTATTTGTGTGAGCTCGGTGGGAAGTGTTCAGAACTGATTTTTATCATTTTTAAGTGTGAATTAGTAGATTGGCACCTAAGGGGAAGATCTCTGCTCACAATGAGCCACAATAATGCTGTAGTTCCCTCTGGAGATGGATTTTAGTGTCCAAATTTCCTCCTCTGAGCAGAGCCAAGCCTCGGGATCACCCAGCAAGGTGGAGCTTAGGGGAGGGTTTGGAGCAGGGAGTGGGAAGGGATGGGGATCATCCCCTGCCAGTGATCTGCATGTTTTCCATCTGCTCCTGCCCTGCTGGGGGCTGGTTCTGCTGCTCCCACGGAATCCCCAGCCCAGGGGATCACTATCAAACGTGTCCCTGTCACTGCAACTGCTGTCCCCATGCCCCTGCAGCTCCAGGGCCCTCAAACTCGGGGGGTGACAGAGACACAAATGAAACAAACAGAGGCATTGAAAGGAGCAGAGCCCGAGCAGAGCTGTCAGGGAGGCAACCAGGCTGGCTGGAAGTGCAGATTCCAGGGATTTCAGGGACTCTGATCCCGTGTGAGGATAAATCCCTGAACCTCAGCTTCCAGCACTTGTGTCCTTTGTATACAAGACAATTGAGGCGATATAAATATTTATTTTATGGCCAGCTGGTGTGTGGGTGCATGCTTTCACAACATTACCCAGGATTAAAGTGCCAGAGGGCAGGGATGGATGGGATATTGGGAATTAGGAATTGTTCCCTGGGAGGGTGGGCAGGCCCTGGCACAGGGTGCCCAGAGCAGCTGGGGCTGCCCCTGCATCCCTGCCAGTGCCCAAGGCCAGGTTTGACAGGGCTTGGAGCAGCCTGGGACAGTGGGAGGTGTCCCTGCCATGGCAGGGGTGGAATGGGATGAACTTTAAGATCTCTCCCTTAAAGTTCATCCTGGGATGAATGCTGGGATTCTGGATTTAGGTTAAATTTATAAATAAATAATAAATAATTTTAATAATTAATATTAAATAATACATAATAAATGATATTTAATAATATTTGATAAANATAAAGAAATTTACTAATAAATTTATCTATTCCCCAATGTTGGCTTCCCTTTGCTGTGTCAGCCCCGTGCTGGCATTTTTCAATGCCACATTTTTAACAGACAGGCAGGAAAGCTCTGCTGAACTCGTGCTCAAAACCCTCTGTGTGGATGCTCCAGCAAACTGCACCTCTTCTTCCTACTGCCATTCGAAAGATTTCAAGGGCATTTTCAGGGCAGAAGTGGAATTTATTATAATCACAGAATCAAATGAGGATGAAACCTTGCAGGAACTGCTGGTTCAGCTCAGCATAGGTGTGGAAAATAACCCCTCTTTCCCAGGATTGTTTTTTTGTGAGCCTTCAGAGGAGGAGAACAAAGCCCTGTGAGGATGGAGGGAGTGGAGAGAAGCCTCCCCTCTGTCCTGCTGTCCCTGAGGCTTTGTCACCTTCAGCCCCTTCTGAGCTTTCCTCCACTTCCTGTGGAATACGGGGCTCAGTTTAATCTTGATCTGAGTTTAGACTTGATCTGGGGAAAACCCCCAGCAGATCAGTGCTGGCCGTGGCTCAGAGCAGAGCTGGGTAGGGAATGGGCAAACTGGTGTTGGACAGGGCTGAACTGGCCCAAAGCAGCTCCTAAACTGCTCCAGAACTGCTCCAAAACTGCTCCTAAACTGCTCCAAACCCACCTTTGGGCTGGCAGGGGAGGTGTCCTGGTACCCTGAGCCAAACCTTGAGGTGTGATCTCAGCTTGTTGGGAAGATTTAGATTTAGATTTTAGGTTTGTGCTTTGGTTCACGTCTTGATTTGTGCTGGACCTGGCATAGGCAGGGAAATGCTGGCATAAATCTTCCAAGATGAGGATCTTGGGAATGAAGGGAAGAGCTGAGCTTGCTCTGTGTGTGCTGTGCTCCTTCCTCCTGTGCTGAATTGGGGTTTTCATTTCGGGCAGATGTGTGGTACCTCAGAGAATATTTACACTGATGACTGGGAATAGCCAACACATTTTTGTGAATCCAATTCCCTTCAAATTGCCCTTTGTTTTTACCCAAGTGGGACTTTGATCAAAGGCTTGGAAATTGCTGTTAGACCTAGAATTCCTGCCCTGCTTTTCCTGAATATGTGCCTGGTTTGTATCAGCATGTTTTAAAATGTGTTTCACTCAGCAGTGACACAACACCCTTGTTTATCTGGGGCCTGTTCCTCAGCAAACAAATCAAATGAGGTTTCTCTTGTATCATTTGGAACAGAAAATGGAGAACTGGGCCAAAGGAAAATGACTTGGAGGTGTTTGATGTGGGGTTTTGCATTTCTTTAGCTTGATGTAGTTTGTCCTGTGTGACCGTGGGGCTGTCACACGTGGCCTGGCTGGCACTGAGATGCACTGAACTGGGGCAGGTGTCCCCAAGGCTGGTGACAGGGACCTGCAAACCTGAGCTGTAAAGGTACTTCCATAGTAGTGGCTCACCACTGTGGCTTCCCACTGCCAGAGGGCAGGGCTGGATGGGATATTGGGAATTAGGAATTCCTCCCTGGGAGGGTGGGCAGGCCCTGGCACAGGGTGCCCAGAGCAGCTGGGGCTGCCCCTGCATCCCTGCCAGTGCCCAAGGCCAGGTTGGACATTGGGGCTTGGAGCAGCCTGGGACAGTGGGAGGTGTCCCTGCCATGGCAGGGGTGGCACTGGATGGGCTTTAAGGTCCCTTCCACCCCAAACCCATTCCATGATCCTGAGGCTCACAACAGCAGTGTGAGTGCCTTTCTTCTTTGGCAGTGGTGATTTATTCTCACTCCAAACTTCCCCCGTTTCTCCCTGGGTTAAGGATGAGCATGATCCATGTCCTGAAGAATGATCACTCCTCTGGCAGCCTGCTCTGCTTTGCCAACCACCCTACCTCTCTGACAGTGTTCATTATTCACAGAATCACAGAATGGGTTAGGTTGGAGGCACCTTGGAGCCCACTCAGTGCCACCCCTGCCATGGCAGGGACACCTCCCACTATCCCAGGCTGCTCCAAGCCCCAGTGTCCAGCCTGGCCTTGGGCACTGCCAGGGATGCAGGGGCAGCCACAGCTTCTCTGGGCACTCTGTGCCAGGGCCTGCCCACCCTCCCAGGGAGGAATTCTGTTCCTTTCCCACAGCCAGGGGCCAGCAGGGTTCTGCCAGGGCAGGGGCAGGGCCATGGGAGGAGGAGCAGGCAGAGGCTTGGGAGAGCCCCCAGCCCTGAGGAATCCTCTCCTTTCCCCACCTGCATGGCTCTGGAGCCAGCTGAGCTCTGATTGCTGAGTAGGAATTAAATTAGGGCAGTTAAACCCCAGTGCACCCCAGCCATGCACGCTGGAGGAAGCAGGCTCCTGAGTTTGTGGTAATCAGCATGGAGTGGCTGATTAAAGGCCATTAGAATGCACCAGGAACGATTCTAATCCCCTCTGCACTTCCAGCCCAGCTCTTTTCCGGGTGTTGGATAATCAGTGCCGACTGTAGCTCTCAGCCCTGACACAGTGCCCCTGCTCACAGCAGAGGGGAAAACAAGGCAAGAATAATCAGATTTACAGAAGACAAGGCCTGGAATCTGCAGGAGGAAACACCCTGGAAGTGTTCTGTTACACTCCTGCATCCAGGGACACAGGAGACATATGGACAATATTAAAAATTTAATTGCAATAAGAGTTGACAACTTCTGTGGTGGGGAGTTTGTTGCATCTCGGAAATTTGTAGGGAGTGTGGTAACTTTATTATATTTATTATGATAACTTTATCATATTTATTCTTGTTTTCTGAATGTGAAACTGGAAAAGTTCTGAACTTTCCTTCCCTGTAAGTGTCTTTTCCACAACATCAGAAACATCCCATCCTTACTCACCAAAGTCATCACAGCCCTTGTTAAGAGACCTTAACCCTGCCCAGGATAATTCACATTATCCCGCCTGCCTCCGGCTGGGCCATTGCACAGACATGGAAACTGCTCCTGCAGTTAAAGCTGCGCTCAGCCCATTCAGCCCCTGCAGGTGGGATCCCAGGTGTGCCGGGCTCGGGTCACCCTGGTGTCCCCGGGCAGGAGCTCCCTCGCAGGGCAGGCAGCAGCGCTCCCCCAGCTCTCAGCTGCTTTCAGAGCCCCCGGGGCTGGGAGGAGGCTGACTGAAGTCCCAAGAAAGCCTTTAAGTGGCCTTTTGTCACTCCCGGGTCATTGTTTGTGGGGCGGCAGCGCTTTGGGGGGCGTCTGGGGGGGCTGCAGTGTCCCCTCACCCTCTGTGCCCTCTTGGCCAGGGCTCCTCTGCTCACACAGGGGGTGGGGACACTCCTGTCCTGGCTGTCACCTGTCCCCATCATGGCTCTTCACCTCAGGCGCCCTTCGTGGTTGTCACTCCTGGTGACGCAGTGGTGCTGCTGGTGGCTCTGGAGCAGACACTGCTGCAGCTCCATCAGGTCAGGCCTTGGAGGCTTCCTTATCTTAATTCCTTCACTGAAGAGGGGCAGGAGGACACCCCAGGGATCATGGAATAGTTTGGGGTGGACAGGATCTTAAAGCCCACCTTGTTCCAGCCTCTTCCTCTATCCCAGGCTGCTCCCAGCCCCATCCAGCCTGGACTTGGACACTTCCAGGGAACCAGGGGCAGCCCCAGCCTCACTGAGATGTACAAATTCTGTGATTCTGTGATTCCATGATTCCGTGATTCCCTGACTCTGGGAAGCAGGACACAGCTCTGGAGAATCAGCAGCTCCTGCTGTGGTCACACTGGATGTGCAGAGCTCATTTCTAACAACCTGCCCCTCTCTTTAAACACAAATCCCAAGCAGGTGCAGCCACCACATCCCAAATAATGAACTGCACAGACAATGAGATCTGGAGTTCTGTTGAGAAGGCTTTTCTGCAGCTGGAAATAAATAAAATCCCTGATTATGAGGTCTTTGATCATTGGTGTTGCATCTGAAAAGATGCAGAGGTCAAAGCCTCAGCTCACTGCAGGGATGGAAACATTTCTTGTTCATAATTAGAGAATCATTAAGGTTGGAAAAGACCTTTGAGATCATCAAGTCCAAGCTAAAGCCAAAGTAAAGGGCAGGAAGGAGAGACAGGAAATAGGGGAGAACATCAACCACAAATAGATCCATCCATGTGAATCTGTCACTGGAATGGGAATCTGAGGAAGAGAGATGTGGAATGGGATTTCAGGAGCTCCTGGGTTGCTGAATCATCACATGAATGACCCCTTGATTGAGACAGTGATTGAAAACACTCCCCAGTCAGTACCAGGGGGGAGTGTCAGGGTGCTTTTAGCCAATTGTTTTTGGCCAGCTTTGCCAAATTGTAGAATCTTTTGGGCAATGACAATTGCAGTGACTTGAGGGGACAGCAATATTCCAGTGTGCAGGTCACCGGGGGTGGAGGTGGGGATGATGAAACCCCATTCCCTTTTAGCATGAACAAGACATGTTCAAACTTCAAATACTCCAGATATCACTGACAATAAAGTCTCATTCTTTCAACGTGATGAACCCAGTGATTCATAAGTCTCTGTTCTCTTTAGAGCAGGGGAAGGTACCTAAGATATTTCTCAGAAAATTGGATTTTCAGTCTGTGGGGATGGAGACCAACCCCTGCCTGAGGGCAGGCCCCAGCTGAAGAGGTGACAGGGACACAGTTGTGCAGCCAGAGCACCCCAGGGGCACCTGGAAGGTGACAAAAGGCTGGCTCAGGGGGTGGATCCCTCCACCAGCATTCCCTGCCAGACACCCGGCCTGGAACAGAATCCCAGGGGCAGCTGCTGCCTGAGGAATGAACTCAGCTGCCTGGGGAGAGGGATCTGCTGATCACCTCCTTCCCTGCTGGGACTGCTGAGCCTCAGCACGGAGGGAGCAGGAGCCTGAGCTTTGGGAAGTTATTTCCACTCAGCTCAGGGGAGAAGTCAATCAGTTAATGGCTTTAATTAGCAATCTTTTCATGTCTTCCCCTCAGCACAGGCACAGATTTGCCCATGCTGGGGTTTGCAGCCCCCATGATTCAAACTCTCCCTTGGATGTGCCACACAACAAATAGAAATCCAGTGAAAGAATAGACTAGACTAGACTAGACTAGACTAGACTAGACTAGACTAGAATAGAATAGAATAGAATAGAATAGAATAGAATAGAAATCCCCCTTTTTTCCAAGCAAAACAGACTTGGGGCTCCATTTGAAGCAGCCTCTCCTGCCTGTACTGGGCACATCCACTGCAACTGCTCTGGTTTCTCCTGTTCCCTCATTCCTTTTCTCCTCTGGCTCTTTGGGGAATAAATCCAAGTGCTGCACGTTCCATTTTTATGCAGGAAGCGGGAATTTCACATCTCCTCAGCCCCAGTGTGTGATGAGCTGTCAGGGGAGCAGGACTCCTGAAATCCCAGGAACTGATCTGATCACACAGGCAGAGCTTGCTGTTGCTTCTAGGATATGATTGGATCAACAAGATAAAATTTTAATTAAATGACAATGATTCCCAGGCTTAATGGATGCTCAGTACTCCTTGGAAACAAACCCCACAGGGGCTGAGCTTTGTGATGCTGAGGGATGCAGGGTTATTGCTGCCAGCCCAGAGCATGGAATGGGAGGGATGGCCTTGGGATGGAGATGGCTCAGCAGTGAGGTCACCTGCTCTGGGATGGCTCAGAGCCTCCTGTCACAGCCTACCTGCAGTGCCACCTGCCAGTGACTCAACAGGGCTCTGTTTGTCACCCTCAGGAGCACCTGGACAGCTGAGCCAGCTGGGTGTGCCAGAGGGAAAATTCCCCTTTTTTTACCCCAGTTCCTCCCCCCAGCATGGGAAGATCAGGCAGGTTTAATCACAGAGATCCCAGCCATGGAGCTGGAATTCCCTGGCACATAACCCGCCTTGTCCCCACTGTGGCACAAGGACACTTCTTCCTGCAGAGCAAGACATTTCCCAAAGTTCTGGACCTCTGGGTTTACTCAGTCCCAGCAAAACCTGGGGTTTTCCCAGCTTGTCAGCCCTGCCTGATTTGCCAGCCTGCTGCATTCCTTCCTTTGAGCTGCTGCTGCCCCAAAATGTCCCCATGGTTTTCATTTTTCCCTGCAGCAAGAGCTTTTAGCAGAGACAGGGTGGATTTAGTGCTGCCCATGTGCAGCTCCCTTCCCCATCTGTTTCTCAGTTGCTTCTGAAACATTTCAGAGCAAAATCTTGTCCTCATAAAATCAGTCCTGATAGGAACAGAGAGCAACGGGGCATCTGCTCCATGTGCATTGCTCCAAGCTGCCTGTGGAGTGGGTAATGGGAGATTATTGTAAATATTGTGTGTGTTTACATTTATTTTATAAATAACTTCATCCAGCAGAACTTCGGAGCTTCCTTACGCTGGGACTAGAGGTTGGATCTTGTTGAAAAGTGAGTTTGTCTAAAAACCTTCTGGCTGTGTATTCCTGAAAGCCCTGCTTTGGAAGCCATCAGAAGGGAAAACATGCAAAGGAGCAGCTGCTGGGCCATGCTGACTTTGCACACACCAAACCCAGGAGCTTCTGCTGCTTCCCTGCTCTGCTGTTCCTGGGCCAGAGCTCTGCCTGACCAGAGGCACAAAGCCCCTGGTCTCTCCATCTCCCAGGAGAGTTCAATTCTGCAACTCTCCATTCCCAGGAGTCTTGGAACATCCTGAGCTGGAATGGAGCACAGAGATCATCCAGCTCCTGGCCCTGCACAGTCACCCCCACAATCCCTCCCTGTCCAAAGGCTCCTGGAGCTCTGGCAGCCTCGGGGCCGTGCCCATTCCCTGGGGAGCCTGGGCAGTGCCCAGCACCCTCTGGGGAAGAACTTTTCCCTGAGATCCACCCTAAGAAGCCAGAGCATGGATTTGCCACCTTGCCTTGTTCCCAGTGGAGCACCCAGGGAGCATTTATTCCTCTTTCCAGACTGTCATTTTACCAGGAAATGTTGGCTGCTGGGAGAAAAGAAATGTTTTGTGTTTTCAGATTTGATTTTCTGCCCCTCTCCTTTTGCCCTTGGGGGTGACCATTGTGCCTTGGATTCTGCTTAAAGCCAGGTTTTGGAGTCCAATGCATTGCTGGGATGTGTGTTCAACAATTCCAGATAACCCAGACAATGCAGACACCTGGATCTGTGTTTAATTCCTTACCTGAGCCTTGGCCATGGCCTCCCACATGGTAAGACCTGCTCCATTTTCCCTGGAAAGCACTCAGCTGCTTTGTCTTTCTCTTTGGGTGCTTTTTTCTGCTGCTCAGCTGACATTTCCTCCATCTTTCCTTTGCTTTTGTATGCCTGTGGAGCTGGGGATGAAGTCAGGAGTTCTCAGAAGGATTGCCAGGCAAGGAAGCAGCCTCAGTAATAAAAGGCATAAAAATAACCCCCCTCCTAAACCCAATCCATTATTTCCTTGCTCACACACTGAAAATGCAAACTCAACTGATTAACTCACCATTCACTCCTGATTCCATGATTTTATGTTTGCCTTTTACATCCATAATATCCATTTCCCACTTCCTTAACACCCAACAAAAAAAATCCCTTCCCAATCCCGCCCTCTTTGTTCTCTGTTTGCAGCCAGTCTGACTTAGCAGGAGCACATCTGGAGCTCAGCTGCAGCTGTGCCCCCAGCCTGCTGTGGGATTTTGGGGAGTCTCTGCCCTCCCACACTGAATTTGAGGCAGTAACTGGAGCTCGTGTGGAGCAGTTGAAGATAACACTCTGCTAAAATGAAACTTTGATAAACAAGTTGGTTTTCCCTTTTATTTCCAGTGGGAAATTGGTTGTGCTGTCTAAAATATTAAACTGCACATTTGGAAAGTGGGATTGTCCTGGAAGCTGGTGAACTTTGAGGCTTTTGGGTTCAGGGGTTTGTATAAAATAACACAATGTGACAAGGGGATGAGTTCACGTCAATGAGCCAAATTTCCATGGGTAAGGAGACAAAAGAACTCAGGTGGAGACAAAAAACTCAGGTGGTGTCAGGTTTTCCTGGTTGTTGTCAGTGTAATTCCCACCAGCCGGAAAATGGCACAATTCTCCAAAATGTAAAATCCCACTTGGCCCAACAGTCCCTGGATTCAGGAGAAATGTAAAATGTAGCTCATTAAATCATGGGATCATGACTTCATGGAATCATAAAATCATAGAACATTGCAATCACAGACTCTTGGAATCATGAAATCACAGAATCATGAAATCATAGAATCAGGGAATCATTACATCATAGAATCATG
The DNA here is from genome assembly GCA_013397155.1 of Irena cyanogastra. Taxonomy (NCBI): domain Eukaryota; kingdom Metazoa; phylum Chordata; class Aves; order Passeriformes; family Irenidae; genus Irena; species Irena cyanogastra. The sequence goes on from VWZV01005881.1 coordinate 24,466, forward strand.
GAATTGTGGAATTACAGTATTATGAAATCATAGACTCATGGAATCCCAGAATCATGAAATCATGGAATCATTGAATGGTTTGGGCAGGAAGGGACATTAAAACTCCCCTTGTTCCAGCCTGTGTCCCACAGTGTGAAACAGCTACAAACTGAGAAGGGCTCCTTGAGAAGCAGCCTTTCCTTCTCCAGGGCCAGCGTGGAGTTTCTGGAGTTTCTCCTCGATATCCCAGCAGGCAGGTTGAGATCCAAAAGCAGATTTGGCTCCCCAGGGGCAGCAGGGATCAGTCAGTGTGGTAAGGAACTGAGGCTGGAGCCATCCCAGCTCCTCCCAAAGGCAGTGGGCAGAGCTGGCTGGGGCAGAGCTTTCTCTTCACACTGGGATTTTATGGACACATCCCTGGGCACTGATGCATGGAGAAGGTGGGAATCCTGCCTCCTGGATCGTAGTTAAAAAACTTCCTTGTGCTGTAGCTGTTCCCATCTGGCTGCTGGACACATTCCTTGGATACACTGGTACAGCAGCTTTTCCTGAATCCCTGTGTTGAGTATTAACAAACACCTGCCTGGGTTAGACAGGAGAGGATGGAGGAAACGGATGCTTTTCCAGCTTAAGAACCCTGGAGAATTAAAATTCCAGCTGTAGGAGCAAGCACTGAGGGAAGGGAGCCACTGCACTGAGAAAGGGAGCAGGACACCAGCAGGGCCATTTCCAGTGGGGTTCCAGTGTCACCCAGCTGCACCAGAATGGGGGTTGTGCTCCTTTTCCTGCCATCCCAGGGGCTTTTCCTGCAGGTTTGCTCTCCAGTGGGAGCTGTGAGGCAGTGGACGGCTGTCTCTAGGGTGAAGGTGGCTGATTTCTCCATCTGGGTGGTGGCCAGGCTGGTTCCAGGGGCTGTGTTCCCCTCACTTCTGGGAGACAGGCACAGGCAGAAGGATGTGGAGGATGTGGGAAACACCTGGGATGCTCCACAGGCTGTAGAGGAAAGATGCTGTCCTTGACGCTCATCCCTGGTGCCCTCCTTCCATGGCAAGATAAACACAGTGACACCAAACCTTTTCCACACTGTGCATCCCTGAGCTCAGAGAGGGCTGGCAGCACTCGGGAATGAGATCCTGAAGTTATTTTTGGCAGATCCATGGGAATGTCGGCTCAGCCCTCAGCACCTGGAGAACTGGGGAAGACTGAGAAAGGAATAGGGGAAAATCCAGCTTGTGGTGTGTGTTCACTTCTCGGACATCGTTGGGATCTGCTCCACCGTGTTGTGGAAGGGAGATGGTGGGATGGGAGAAGTTAATGAGGAGGAAACCTTCATGAACACCACATGGTGCATCCTCAAGAGGAAACTCTGGTGGATAAAAAGAAGAAACTTAAGTGGATAAAAAGATAACTGGGTTATCTTTTCTATGTCAGAATTTGGGAAGGTGATGACTGGAGCTGGGGAGGGTACAAGCGGAACAGGAGACAGTTCCAGAGCAAGCCCAAGGAGAAGATTTCTCCAGCAAAGTGTGAAATTTCCTGACAGCACAAGTTGGATGTGCTGGAAGTTCACAGAACCTCCCAAAATAACTTGGCAAATTATTCACTGGAGGTCTCTCTTCTTCTCTTCTGCAGTGAAGGTGGGATTCTTCCCCTGGCATCTCCTCTGAACCTACCCATGCACGTGTCCATCCATGGGTTATTGCCTCCACCAGGAGGAAAACTTCTTCCCAAAGAAAGAGATGGAGTTTAGGGAATGCTAAAAGGGAACATTATGCTCTTTTCCTTTCCATGAGATAAGCAAATAGCAGCTGTGGGAGACCCTGATCTTGGACCTCAGCAGTCCAGACCCCACAGTTGCACCACCACCACTAGTGGAGAAAATGAGCTCTGAGTTCTCTGAAAGCCAACACTGTGTCTCCTTCATCTTCCAGCATTCAATATTTCCTCTTTCAGCACTCAATACTTCATTAGGAATTTGCTTCTCATCGACCTCTAAACATCACCATTGCCCCAGAATGGCCCTGGAGTGATGGATTGCACCATTAGCATCCAAATGTGGGATAAAAACTCCAATTGATCCTCCCAGAGGCAATAGAAAATTCCAATTTAAGCCATCACTTTTTATTTTTATTGCATAAATTACAATTAGGACTAATGATGTCTGGGGATTCCTTCCACCTTTCCTTTTGTTCTGTAGTTAGCAAAGTCTGCATCTTCTTGGGAATTTATCCCATTCCACCGATCTGGAAGTCTCTGTCAAGGATGAAGTTGGAGGAAAAAATGCAATATAAGGGTGGGAGGGGCTCCCTGCCCTTTGGGTTTGCTGGGATTGCTGTTGTGTTTCCTAAGGAACCTCAGCACCAGCCCTGGCGCTGCTGTACATGGACCACACAGAATCCCAGGATCACTGGGGCTGGAAAATCCATCCAGGATCACTGAAACCACCCTGTGCCCCATCCCCACCATGTCCCCAGCCCAGAGCTCTGAGTGCCACATCCAGCCCTTCCCTGGGCACCTGCAGGGATGGGCACTCCAAACCTCCCTGGGCAGTTCCAGTTCCTGAGCACCCTTTCCATGGGGAAATTCCTCCTGGTGTCCACCCTGATCCTCCCCTGGCCCCGCCTGGGGCCGTTCCCTCTCCTCCTGTCCCTGTTCCCTGGGAGCAGAGCCCGACCCCCCCGGCTGTCCCCTCCTGTCAGGAGTTGTGCAGAGCCACAAGGGCCCCCCTGAGCCTCCTTTTCTCCAGGCTGAGCCCCTTTCCAGCTCCCTCAGCTGCTCCTGGGGCTCCAGCCCCTTCCCAGCTCCGTTCCCTGCCCTGGACATGCTCCAGCCCCTCAGGGTCTGCATTGTCCTGAGGGGCCCAGGACTGACCCCAGAGTCTGAGGGGTCTCAGCAGTGCCACACGTCCCTGGGTCACCTCCCAGTCCCATCTGGCAGCTCCTCATGTTCCCTGTCTCTGTGGGAACGTTCCAGTCTGGGATCGGAACCTCTGCGTCCTGTACTGGGCCCCAACAGCAGAGTCTGAGGGAAACCTGCAAGAATTAAGAAACAAACAACAGCAGAAAGAGTTGGGTTATTTTTAATTTAAAATGCAGCACCCAGAGGAAGGCCAGAGCTACCTGGATCTCCTCACCTGATGAATTATTTATGTCTAATGACAACAACGCTCTGCCTCAGTGCTGGTGTTTGAAGCAGGACTTCAGATCACTCAAGATTCACAAACCACACTCTATCAAAAATTCCTTTCTTCCCCAAATCCGTTAGTCACCTGTAGGAATATTTCAGATGTGTTTTCACAAAACTGCCTGACGTGTAATTAGCAAGTGCTCACACAACAAACAATTAAAGAGCAATTAGCTCAGGGAAATTTACCGGAGCTGTTTGCAGGGCTGAGGGAGGAGTGATAACATTTCCTTGATGGAGGCATGTCAAATTTACACAGCCCAATCCCGGAAATTTATCTAATCCTCAGGATTCTCTGTGATCCCGTTAAGTTTAGGGAGTTTTCATTAGCACCTCTGAAGAGCAGCTAACAGTAACACCTGCTCCCAGGATGTCTTTTCCCATCTTCTCCTGCATGTGTTGCTTTGGCTCTTTAGCTCAGAGAGAAGCAGATTCCCCTTTGTTCTCCCAGATCCTGAGCACCTCATTTATATCTATTCCTTTATTAATTGACAGAATATATAAATTGAGGACAAAGTTTTATTCCTTCTCACTGCATATAACATTGCCTTGTCAACTCTGATAACTTCTCTCTTCCCAAATAATTTGAAAATTATGCATGAATGCTGCAAACTGCTTCAAATTATATTTTGCAATGGCTTCTTTTTAATGGCATCAGTTCTGACGGGTATGGATGTGCACACACACACCCAGAGCAGTTCTGGGGGCTCAGGGAATCCCTTCCCTCAGCTCTTCCCAGCTTTTCCCTTGGAGAATCAACAACAACATCAAACTTCTCCAACCAGAGTGTGCAGAGGGAAAGAAAGGGTTTAAAACAGAAGGTGGCAGAGGCTGTTGTGAACTTTTGTTGCCTAAATGTCAATTTTATTCAATCGACCATGATGCCAAAAAAGAAATAATACAAATGGAATTAAAACAAACAAACAAACAACAAAAAACCACCAAAATAAAATCCTGAAGAATCCACATTTCCCTTTACTGGGAAAAAAAATCAGTGAAAAATTGACCTGTTTTGATGCCTAAGCTCCAGGCAGATATGACAGAGTCTGCTCACCTTATCTCTCTGATAAAATCCAGGTGCACTTGACACACTCAGGTAGAGAGCAGATATTTCAGCCTGCCTCCAGCACTGACAGCAAAATTAATCCACAGTAAATGGGCAGGTTACAGAGGGACCACAGAGATGATGAAACACCAGGCTTGGAGCAGCCTGGTCTATTGAAGGTGTCCCTGCCCAGGGCAGGAGATGATTTTAAAGTCCCTTCCAACCCAAACCATTCTGGGATTCAGCGACTGAGTCACCAAAGAGCAGCAGCTCCTGGTGCATTTTAGATTGTTCCTTTCTTTTTGCTTTCCTTCACCCACTCCTTGGTGAAATGAGCTGTTGTGAAATGATTCTTAGGGCAGCAAAGACTGGGGGAGCCCAAGAAATGACAAAGCAGGTGTGGGGGACACTCTGAGAGCAGCAGAGCACAACTTCCCTCAGCGTGGCTGTGTCAAACGGGGCAGAAAAGGGGCAGAGAAGGAGCCACTCCAAACCCTCACCAGATGTGGATTTCTCTCTCCTGAGGGACTTCAAACCAGGAAAAGTGTCAGAGATGACAGGAGCGGATGAGCTGGAACAGCTGGCCAGGGAGCCCAGATTGCCTGCAGGGAAAGGCAGCTTGTTGTGAGCAGGGGAAAACAGAAAACTTGACATGTGTCACCAAGGAAAAGGGAAGAAGATTTTCTGGAGCTGGTGGTGGAGCCTGACACCAGGCAAGGAAAGGAACAGGACCTTTCCAAAGGGCTCTTCTGCAGCCAGGCACTGAGGGCACTGAGGCACTGAGGGCATTGAGGGACTGAGGGCACTGAGGGACTGAGGGACTGAGGGCACTGAGGGACTGAGGGCATTGAGGCACTGAGGGCACTGAGGGACTGAGGGCACTGAGGGCATTGAGGGACTGAGGGCATTGAGGGCACTGAGGGACTGAGGGACTGAGGGCATTGAGGGACTGAGGGCATTGAGGCACTGAGGGCACTGAGGAACAGAGGGCACTGAGGGCATTGAGGGACTGAGGGCATTGAGGGCACTGAGGGACTGAGGGACTGAGGGCATTGAGGGACTGAGGGCATTGAGGCACTGAGGGCACTGAGG
>VWZV01005881.1:30107-74736 GCA_013397155.1 Irena cyanogastra
GGCACTGAGGGCACTGAGGGACTGAGGGCACTGAGGCACTGAGGGCACTGAGGCACTGAGGGACTGAGGGCATGTCACCCCTGAGAGCTGGGGGACCTGACCCCAAAGCCACAGGGTCACTGTGCAGGGCAGGAATGCAGCCAGGTTTGCATTTTTTCAGACAAATGAGCACAGTTCAAGATAAATCCTTGGCAAGCTCGACCCCTCCCCTCACACAGCAGGATGGATGTGTTAAGATCCCAAATTCCCAGGGATCACAGTCCCACCTGGCCTTGAGCAGACACTCTGTCCTCTGCAGATGTTCCTGGGTCAGGGCTGAAGGGAAGGCAAAGGACAGCCTGGCTTTGCAGCCTGGTCCTTCTTCCACCGACTGTCACAGGATTGATTCCAGCCTCTGTCCTCAGCTTTTTCTTCTGCAAAATCTGTGAATTTTTATTTTGCAGAAGAAGGAATTTCTCCAGCAGATGGAATGGGATGAAAATGCTGCCATTGAGCCAAAGCTCTTGGGCAAATAACAAACATGAAGTAACATTTGCAAAGGAACTGCACCCAGGGACTGATGAAACCAAAACTGGACTCAAGGACTGATGAAATGGAGATCTTTTCCAGGCAAAAGGCCACCCCAAAGTCAGTGCTGGTGTCTCTCACAACAGGTTCCTCTTCAAGGGATGGAATTGGTCACATCAATAAATGCCATTTCTCCTGGTCCCTGCCAGGGTGAGTGTGTGCAGTCAGCTCGAGTCAGGCTGCCAGGTTCTTCCCTCTCACCCTTAGGCCTACAATTAATGAGGTTTTAATGAACTCAGAGCTCAGAGTTTTCATGGATCAGTGACATTTCCTATTAGAAAAATATCCCTGCTCAAGCTGTGGAAGGTTCATGTCCTTCTCCAGAGCTGGGGCAGAAGCTGAGGACTCCAGGGTTAGAATGAGCTGGATTTTATTAACACATGTCATATTAGATTGGTACCTGCAGAGCAGAGGAGGCTTCAGCAAGGCTCCAGATGAGGTCTTGGACCCAGTGGGATAAAGAGAAGTAGGGAATTATTGCCAGGGGAATGGTCTGGTGTCAGGAGGAATCAGTGAGGGAGGAAGATTTCAGTGTGGCATAAAGCTCATTTTCCATTCCAGCATCACAGAGTGCCAGAATGGTTTGGGTTGGAGAGACCTTAAATCCCATCCAGTGCCACCACTGTCCCAGGCTGCTCCCAGCCCCAATGTCCAGTCTGGCCTTGGGCACTGCCAGGGATCCAGGGGCAGCCCCAGCTGCTTTGGGCACCCTGTGCCCGGGCCTGCCCACCCTGCCAGGGAACAATTCCTAATTCCCAATATCCCATCCATCCCTGCCCTCTGTCAGTGAGAGCCATTCCCTGTGTCCTGTCCCTCCATCCCTTGTCCAAAGTCTCTCTCCATGTTTCCTGTCAGCTCCTTCAGGCCCTGCAAGGTCACAATTCAGTCGCCCTGGAGCTTCTCCTCTCCAGGTGAACAATCCCATCTCTGCCAGCCTCTCCTCCCAGCAGAGCTGCTCCATCCCCAGCGTGCTGGGCTCTGTTTAGAAGCCCAGCTTTGTTTTGCCCCCAGGTGCTGTCCCTGGGCTCTCCAAGCCCCACTTCAGCAAGGCACAGGCTGGAGGAGCTGAGCTGCCACGTGACAATTTATTCAGTTTATTTTAGTGGGACAAGAGCCCTTAAGTGTCACTGAGCTAAATATTTCTCTGACTCATGCAGAACTGAAGTGCAATTAACAGCCTGATGTCACAGGCTGGGGCAGAGCTCTCTCCCGTGATGTGGCTGCTCCAAGGTGGGAGCTCAGGGCTGGGATGGGGCTGAGCTCTCCTGCCTTGGTGACAGTCCCCAGCTGGCAGGGCAGGCTCAGGCTGGAGATCAGGGAAAGGTTCTTCCCCCAGAGGGTGCTGGGCACTGCCCAGGCTCCCCAGGGAATGGGCACAGCCCCGAGGCTGCCAGAGCTCCAGGAGCTCCAGGGATGCCCAGGCTGGGATTGTTGGGGTGTCTGTGCAGGGCCAGGGCTGCACTGGATGATCCTTGGGGGCCCCCTGTTATCAGGATATTCTGTGATTCTACATTCAGCTCATGGTCAGAGACTCATGGTCAGACTTGCCATAAAGGATACCCCAAGATAAAAGACAATCCAAACCCTCTAATAAAAGATAAAAGATAATCCAAAGGCATTTATTTATTGTGATACAGCACAGCAAAATCTGATCATCAGGCAGCTCAGACAAGGCAGAGAGGGAAAATTCACTGGACCTGCTCCATCTGCTGTGTCCTCTGTTCTGAGGAACCTCTTGAGTTCACCTGTCCCATGTTCCTGGTGTAGGTGATGGGATGGAGAGCTGGTGCTGGGGGGTGCCACTGCATTCCCAGTGGGCTCCAAACAAGCACGTGGAGCTCCTAAATGTGTTCCCAATCTGCTCTGTCCCTGCTGTCCCCAGGAAGAGTTCCTCAGGTGAGGTCTTCCACATTTCCCCTGCACTCTGCTGTGGGATCACCAGTGCTGGGGCCCAGCTCTGCTCCTGCTTTCCCTGAGCTGTCCTGCAGGAAAAGCTGCTCATTTATCCCAGTGTGGAGGTGCCAGGGCTCCCTCCTTGGTGCAGACTGAGTCAGGCATTCAAATCACTTTGCTGAAGTTTATTTTTCAGCACTGACAGCTGATCTGTATTTTCTGCTCTCTCTCTCTGTTATTGGTAGGAGCTCACAAATGCCAAGTGAATTGCTGGAGGGGACTTCAGAAGTGATCACCTTGTTTGTAGCATGGCAAAGAAAAAAATCATGGACTCCCAGCACTGGAGTAACTGAGCAGATACTCCAGGCTTCAGTTTTGATGTTGTGGTTTTCAGCTGAATTAATCTTGGTTTCAAACAATGGTTGCTATGTGGAGAGCAAAAGGTGGCATAAAAATAATTACAGCATGCAAATATAAGGAAAGAGAAATACACATCCCAGCACAAGGTGACAGAGAGAAACGAATTCAAAATATTCAAATCACTTCTGTCCTTCCTTCCCATCCTCTGAGCCTTGGTGCACCAGCACCAATTTTTCACATCCTCTGCTCTGGAGCTGCTGAACCGAGCTGCAGCAGGGGAGGGTTTGTGCACTGTTCTGTCTTCAGCTGAATTTGAGATTCCCTGACTTCCCTCAGGGCTCTTGACTTGTCAAGAGAGATCCAGGGCAGGCACCAGGGAGCTCCATTGTCACCTCTCAGCAAATGTGTGACGTGGGAGCCAGGGGCTGTGGGGGCTGATAGGGTGGGCTTCAGAGACACCCTGGATTCTACAGCTTGGGGGGAAGCTGGAAAAATAGCCCCAAAAGTGGTGTTTGTGTGCCTTGGCTGTGCAGCTGCTGGGGCTGGGGCACTGGGCAGGCCCCACTGGGACACACTGGTGGTGGCACTTCCATCTCCTCTCTGACAGCTCCTGGGCCCCATCAGCAACGTCAGGAATGTCTGGCATTTCAAATTTGTTATTTTTTCCTTCTCCTTAGAAAGTGCCAGTTTGACAAATCGTGACTTTTCCCTGCACAGATGAATTTCTCCTGCTTTAGGTGAATTTCTCACTGTGAAAAAAATTTGTCTTTTCAATATTTCATGTCTTGCAAATGAGAAGGTGCCAGTCCTGAGATCCTGGGATATTCTAGACCATGTCAGCTCAGATATAAAACCTAAGAAAAGGGGGAGGAAGGGGGAATTTGTTATTTGCAATGTTTGCCTTGGGGGAAACTCCAGGGGCTGAAGTCCTTCTGGGAACTGGGTGAACATCACCTGCTGATGGAAGTAGAGAATAAAAACTCTGGGATTTTTTCTCTTTTCCCTTTTGCTTTAGAGGGTGGGCAGGCCCTGGCACAGGGTGCCCAGAGCAGCTGTGGCTGCCCCTGCATCCCTGGCAGTGCCCAAGGCCAGGTTGGATGTTGGGGGTTGGAGCAGCCTGGGATGGTGGAAGGTGTCCCTGCCATGGCAGGGGTGAACTTTGAGGTCCCTCCCAGCCCAGCCCACTGTGGATTCTGTCGTGGCTCTGGCTGGTGCTGCACAGCAGGATTAGAAGCTCTCTTTGCTGCCTCACTGTTATTATTTTTTGTCAGCAGTGCTAAGGATGCCTCAAGTCCCCCACAGCAGCTCTGGGTGTGCCTTGTAAAGCCTTTATTAATGATTGTGTCCTCTGTGCAGTTCAGGAACAGGTCTCACCTTCTAATCCGCTTCTCCTGGTGTTCTCAGAACATTTGTAGCTGTTAAGTAAAAAATTGGTTTCCTTTGGCTGAGGGCTGTCAGGAGACAGCAGCAGGGCCCATTCACTGCCCTCACTTGGGTTTCTGCTGCCCCATCCCGTTCAGGGGCAGACTGAAGTTCCCTTCTCCGGGCCGGGATCAGCAGCAGCCTGTGAACAATGGGTCAGGCTCCATCTGCTTGGTGGAACTGCCAGAGGAGGTTATTTTTGCATTTTGGCCTCCCCTCACTCCACAGTCCCCTGTGCTGTCAGGTTTGTCATCACTGTCACAGGAGCTGCTGTCTGTGCAGCTGGGCCCGGGCACCTGGTGTGGCACCAGCCTCACCTGGCACACAGAGAGCTGCCCTCACATCCTGCTGCTGCCTGCATCAGCAATTCCACCTTCCCAGAGACAGGATCAGCAATTCCAGCCTTCCCAGACACAGCATCAGGAATTCCAGCCTTCTCAGACACAGCATCAGGAATTCCAGCCTTCCCACAGACAGCATCAGGAATTCCAGCCTTCCCACAGACAGCATCAGCAATTCCAGCAATCCCAGAGACAGGATCAGGATTTCCAGCATTCCCAGAGACAGGATCAGGATTTCCAGCATTCCCACACACAGGACCAGGAATTCCAGCCTTTCCACAGACAGCATCAGCAATTCCAGCATTCCCAGAGACAGGATCAGGAATTCCACCATTCCCAGACACAGGATGAGGAATTCCACCATTCCCATACTCAGCATCAGGAATTCCAGCATTCCCAGACAGCAGCCGCTGCCCCTGAGGGTCTCCTGTGGTGCAGACCCCCTGCTCTGCCCTGATGGGAGAGCATTTTGTGGGGCAAAGACAGAAGGATTTTTTCCTCCTTGGACTATTTGGAGTTTTGGCACAGACCTCAGAGCGATCTGCCCCGAAATCCCTCGTTGTGCTGGCACTGACCGAGCCCAGGGAACAGCTCAGGGTGGAATCCCGTGCCTGCAGAGGGACACACAGACAGCACCATCAGAGCAGTTTTACCTCAGCCCACTGCTGGATTTACCCCAGGACAGGAGTCCATGAGAACTCCAAATCCACGAGAACTCCAAATGGTCGGTGCCAAATGGGAATTCCCAGCTCTAGCCCTCATTAGATGTGAGGAGTTTGCTGCCCCAGAGGCTCCCCCAGGCCTGGCAGGGGAGGTCAGGAAGGTGCAGCCCTCCTTGGGGATTCCCTTTGATAGGATCAGCCTGGGGACAGCCCTAAACCCACACCACAGAAATTGCTGGGGCCTGTTAATTTGTGCTGCAGCCTCAGAGCATTCTCTTAATTAGAAAAACACCAAACCACCATTTCTCCGTGGTTTACTAAACTATGTTGAGTTAATTGAATGGGGCCAGGATTGATATTCCTGCTGTGTTTGCTGTGGAGGTGGTGCCTGTCAGAGGGCCTATCCCTCTTAGCCCAGTTTAAGAACCATTAGATCCCAGCTGGGAAATGCAGAGGCACAAAGACCCACTCCCCTGCTTAATTCACTGCCCCAGCATTAGTCTGGGTCTAGTAAAGGCCGGGACCAGCCTCACCAGGGGGTGAGACCAGCAGAGGGAATTACATCTCCAGGAGGGAATTACAACTCCAAGTTTGTTCTGGGATGGAAAAGCGTTTCTTTGCAGCCCAAAATATTTCACATGTTCCCATTTATATATATATGTATTTGTGTTGTGTGGGTATACATATTTTATACTTTAAAATTTATTATCATCATATCCCAGAGTGCTTTGGGTTGGAAGAAACCTTAAGATCATAAAGTTTTAAACACCTGCCATGGCAGGGACACCTTCCACTGTCCCAGAGTGCTCCAAGCCCCGTCCCTCTCTTCTTGGGCACTGATCCAGGGGCAGCCACAGCTCCTTTGGGTACTCTGTGCCAGGGCCTCTTCACCCTCCCAGGGAACAACTCCTTCCCAATATCCCATCCATCCCTGCCCTCTGGCAGTGGGAGCCATTCCCTGTGTCCTGTCCCTCCATCCCTTGTCCAAAGTCTCTCTCCATCTTCCTTGTTGGCTTCTCTGGGTCCTGGGAGGCCACAGTGAGGTCACCCCAAACCTTCTCTTCTCCAGGCTGAACAATCCCAATTCTCCCAGCCTTTCCTCACTGGAGAGGTGCTTCATCCTTCTAAATAACTATAATAACAACAACAATAATAATAATAATAATGTGTAATAACAACAACAGTAACCATAATAGTAGTAATAATAACAATGACAACAACAACAACACTAAATAATAAGACAGTGCATTTCTCCATACAAATATATCTGTACATGTGCAGAAAGCCCAGCTGCTCTGCAGCCTCCAGGTGGTTTTGGGGTCACATCCCCATCGTGGCAGCGTGGGCAGAGCCCCTCTGCACCTGCCCTGGGGTTATTCAAGCCATGCAGAAGGTCTGAGGGCGAAGCAAAGGCCTTGTTTGATACTCAGAGATTGTCCAGGGCTGCCCCAGACAAGAGCTCAGTGAAACACGAGCATGGGGCTTTGGCCATGGGTAGGGGGCACTGCAGATGTGGGGCTTTGTGCCTGGTTTAGGGCTGGAATTGGGGTCAGGCCCATGGTTGGACTCAAGGATATTTTCCAGCTGTGGGAAATGAATTTGTAGAAAATGTTTAAAGCTTGATAGAAGTCTCACATAGTGTGCATTTGTATGGAAACTTTGAGACAAGAAATGCTGACTTAGGAATGCCATGGACTAGGACAGACATTGTTGAGAGAGAAATGGAGCTAGAAACAAGTTTCAAAGGATGGCCTTGCAAATAAGACTAGATACTTTGGAGTAATAGCACTATGAAAGATGCACTGCAGTGAGACCCACAAGGGGTAATTTTAGATGATTGGCTTTAAGGCATCTACAGCATGGCGTGGCAAAAAGCTGATAGGCCAAGAAACCCTTATAGTGTATTGTGATTAGGAAATAGTCTGCTTCTGATTGTGATGGTGTGAGATGTAACATCTTTATTGTCTCACCCTTCTCATGAGACTGATAATGGAATAAAAGTTTTTAAAATGCCTCTCAGTTGCCCCATCTCTGGGTCAGGAAAAAGTTTAATCTGATATCCAGCCTAAATGATTCTCTGATTCTTTGAAGCTTTTGGGGTTGCAGAATTAATTTTCAGAACATGAGGCAAAATCCTGCTCCACCTGGAGCCCTCAACAGCCCCAGCTGACCCTTCCAGGTGGTTTATGTTGGAAACCTAGGTCTAAGTGCTCTCCCAGCTGAACCCTCCCTGCCAGAGCAGCCAGTCCCACCTCTTGTTGAGAAAAGTGGCTTTAAAAGGCCCTGCAGGTCCCCAATGTGGCCCTGCTCTCATCACTGCAGGGACCCCCTGGCCTCACCCACCTGCAGGGCAGCAAGGCCACCCTGGCATTCCAGAGAGGAGCCTCCCACTCTTCTGTTTTAAAGCTGAGCTGACATGAAATGGTCAGAAGTGCTATTTCAGCATTTAACCCCTTCAAGAACAAGCCCTTCCCATTCCTGCACAGAGCAGAGGAGCCTGAGCCAGGTAGGACACAAAACTACCTGGGAATGGGGCTCTGCAGCCAAGGCAGACACAAATTTGGGAAATTTCAATTAGGGAGACTCAAAGAACTGAGGTAGGGATTCATCTCCTGCAGGAATTTTAATCAAGAAGGAAGCTACAGGCTAGATTGGATCAGGTCCACTTTCCCTTCCAGATATCTCATGGGACAGCATCCTCCAGCTTCAGGGGTCCCTCAGGAGCTGCCCTGCCCAGTCCCTGGTGCCCTCCACAGCTCCCACTCACAGCAGCACCTGGAGTTTGGGCCTCAGCACAGTTGTGCTCACAGCGAATTATTCCAAGGCTCACAAGCAGCTCCATTGATTTCTCCTAATTATAAATCCTATAGAAAGTTTCCAGCTTGCCACAGTCCCCATTTTCCTCCCCATGGAGTCAATAAAAGTTAAGAGTTGCTCCCTGGTTCCTGTCATTACCACAATAAAACCTGGAGTAATTGAAAAGTGAATCAGGGAAATTGCTGGGTTGGAGAGCAGGGATAATTGGAATTACTCAGGAGTCCAAGCAGAGCTTGTCCCTGCCTGCCTCGAGCTGGAGCCACCCTGGACACTCTGCCAGGGTGACACAGAGCTCGGGGAGGATGGCTGTCCTGCAAGGAGCAAAGCAGGAGCGAGGATCACTGCACAGATCCACACACTGACAGAATGTTCTGGGTTGGAAGGGACTCCAAACATTGAGCCCAACTCCTGGGAGCCAACCAGGGCGATTTTGAATCCCATCTGAGGTTGTTCCACTTCCCAAAAGATACAAATGACAACAAAATAATTTAAAAAGATAATTTCTCTCTATATTACCATAACATTTGAGATGCAGCAGCAGCTGAGCATTTGTCAAGAGAACAATTCCTTCCCTCCAGACAGATTTTATCTGGAACAGGAAGACCCCAAACCCCTCAAGTCGTTACTGCTGGCACAATTTGAGGATGAGCTGATCCCCACAGTTGTGTCTGTGCTCCAGCCTGGAGCAGAGGCAGGAGGACAGAAGATTCTGCAAAGGCTTTTTAGTGGCAATGCTGGAAGAGAGAGAGAGAGCAGCAAAGGCTGAGAGGCTCAGGGGGCTGGGGCTGTGTGTGGAGACCTCCTGGGGCTGGAGGGGACACAGGGAGGGCAGAGAGGGACCCTGCAGCAGGAACTGGGGGCACAGGACACAGGTAATGGCTTCCCACTGCCAGAGGGCAGGGATGGATGGGATATTGGGAATCAGGAATTCCTCCCTGGGAGGGTGGGCAGGCCCTGGCACAGGGTGCCCAGAGCAGCTGTGGCTGCCCCTGGATCCCTGGCAGTGCCCAAGGCCAGGCTGGACACTGGGGCTTGGAGCAGCCTGGGACAGTGGGAGATGTCACTGCCATGGCAGGGGTGGCACTGGATGGGCTTTAAGGTCCTTCCAACCTCACCCATCCTGGGATTCTCATCACTCCTGAGCTGCTCAGCCTGAGGTTTTCTTCCCTGACCACTGCTCATTGCACAGATGCAAAATCATTCATCCTCCAAGGGGTCAATGAAAGAAAATAAGTGCACTCTATTTAATCTGGGCCCTGCAATATTCCCATCTATCCCTGTGTGTGCAGGCAGATTTGCACACATCCCTCTGGTTTTATCCAGCATCCACAGAAACCCCAATTTCTCCAATTCCCTTCACTCGTTTCCTGCACCGACCCCAACCCTGCTGCAGGAAATGTGCAGGGAAGTGGACAGCAGGGACCAGAGACAAAGTTCTGGCCCTGTCCAGATGAAAAGCATTTCTGTGAGTAGCAGGGCTAATGGGTTTGGTTTTTCTGCTGGCTTGCTCCTCAGGAATTCAGCTATAAATAGTGAGTGCCCCATTGTCACCAGCGGCTCCTTGGTGCCCAGTTCAAAGCTGGGCTGCAAATCCCCCTGGCATTTAATCACCAATTTCCATCCTGCTTTGTTGTGCATGAACAAATCTCACCAGCGCTGCTCTGCTGTCTTTCATGTTGAAAAGGGAGCAGCTGTGCTCTTCACATCCTGTTCCATGACAAAAAGCGTTTCTCCTGGCAACTGAAGGTGTGGAAATTTGGGATAATTCCTCTGGTTGCCTTGCAGCAGTGCTGGGGGTGTTGCTGGAGGTTTGCAGGGGGCAGTGAAGCTGTCCAGGGTTCCCAGCCCTCCTGGGTGGCTTCCTGCAGTGCTGATTGCATGGGGGTCAATCCAAAGATTTCCCACCCAACACCCCATCCTGCATTCCTTTGGAGTCTTCATCTTGGGAAACACCAACCTGAAAGTGAGCCCCAGCAATGGCAAAACCATAATTCCCTCCCCACTGTCACTTCCTGCCTGCAGGAGCAGCCTCAGGATGTGGTGATTCCATTCCACCTCCTCAGGGCTGATGTTCAACCTCTGCTGGAATTCTCTTCCAGTTCTTGCCTCAGGGACAATTCTTGAGGCCAATACAAATCTGGGCTTTGCTGTAGCTTGTGGGTTTGGGTTTTCTGCCTTCAGGGAATCAGAATCACAGAATGGGTTGGGGTGGGAGAGACCTCAAAGCCCATCCAGTGCCACCCTTGCCATGGCAGGGACACCTCCCACTGTCCCAGGCTGCTCCAAGCCCCAGTGTCCAGCCTGGCCTTGGGCACTGCCAGGGATCCAGGGGCAGATGGGTTGTGATGGATTTTGGGTTTGTCCTTTGACCTCAAAGTGATTTTTCAGTGTGAGAAATGATCCAGCCACATTCCAGCCTGGCTGTCCTTTAAAATGTGTTGCTGTGCCAGGGCCTGCCCACCCTGCAGGGAACAATTCCTAATTCCCAATTCCCCATCAAACTCTGGCAGTGGGAAGCCATTCCCCTTGTGCTGTCCTGCTTGGTTTGTCCTGTTCTCCCCAGGCTGGGGAAGGAGTGGGAATTTCCTGCTTCATCCCCCCTCTCCCAGGGCAGAAGCAGCTGTGAGCTGGCACTGCCCTCCCTCCACTGGGGCATTGAGCCAGAGGGGTTTGGCCTTTCTGGGTACCCCGAGGGTGGCTCAGATGGGGTGAGGCAGCCCCGGAGGGCCCTGGCTGCTGTGCACAGACCCTGCTGGGGCTGCATGGCCGCAGCTGGAGGAGCTGGACACAGGAGGAGCTTCTGCAGCACTCAGGAAAACTCATCATGACTTGGAGCATTTCCATCCTTCTTTACTTATCTCAGAGAGACTCCTCTGCTCCCCTGGCACTGCACAGCAGCCAGGGTGTGTCTCCTCTCTGCTGCACCATTAGCAGAGATTAATTAATGCCACAAACTGCACGTGTCCAAGGTCCTTCTGGGGCAAAATGTTCTCAGCAGGAATTGTGGGTTTAACACTTGGTTGGAGTAAGAACAGCACTTCCTACTGGATCTACAACAGAAGTCCCAACAAAGGGAAGCATCCTGTGCTTGTTCCTTCCACCCAGGCACAACTAGGGGGTTAGGAATGTAAAAAAGGGGGCAGAAACAGCGTTGTGACTCATGGGAGGTGTGAGAGCTACCAGGGGAATCCCTGAGGGTTTTATCTTTGTTGGGATGGACTGGATTGCTGTCTCTCCAGCCTGGAAGGCCATCCCTGGCACAGGGCTGGGTTTCTCTGCTGCTCCACCAGTGCCAAGGGAGCTGGCAGGGGGAACACCCGTTCCCAACACTGACTGTTAGAGTGAAACAACCCCAAAGAGCAAACCCCACACTGATAAAACACGAGCTGGGGATTGTGGCCCTGCTCCCCTGCTGTCCTCAGAGCCCATCCCTGGGTGTAACTGGGCTGTCTCCCACAGTTCGACATGCAGAGGATAACGCTGGAGGAGCTGAAGCACATCCTGTACCACGCCTTCCGCGACCACCTCACCATGAAGGACATCGAGAACATCATCATCAACGAGGAGGAGAGCTTGAACGAGAACTCTGGCAACTGCCAAACGGAGTTTGAAGGTGAGGGAGAAAGTGCCTGGGTTTCTGTTCCATTATCTCTTCTGTGTCTGTCACACTCGCTCTGGTCCGGGACACGGGGGCCCGGGGCTGGCAGAGATTGTTCTGGAGTGAGCAGCAAGGACACATAGAGAGCTCAGTAGCTGCTCTCACACTTCTCTATGCCTTAGCAAAGCTGATCCTTTTCCAGGCACAAGGGTGAAGCACTGGGGCTTTCCCCACTCTCTGGTGCAATGCAGGCAGAGGCATGTGCTGAGGTGAGTGTCTAGGCCAGGCTGAATTTCCCTACAGAAACACCTTTATTTCCCCTATCTCACCTTGGAAAGACTTTCTTGGCCCTGTCAGGCCTTACCAAGCTGTGTTCTCCAGTTTTGTGTTGAAATCTCAGAAAGGCTCCCAGGGAACAGCTGGGGAGCCCTCCCCTGCACTGTAAGACCAGCAGTGAGCACAGGGGCTGTGTCTGTGCCCTGCTGCCCTGGGGACCTTTGGCTCTGAGCTGCCAGGACCTGCCTCATCCAGGACAGCTCCCCTCAACACCTGAGGAGCTCTGCAAAGCCAAGGGCTGAGGCACCCAGAGAAGGGGAGATATTTCCTTCCTTCAGCAGAGCCACAGGGGATCAGGAATTGGGATCAGAACTGCGATCTACAGTAAATTTTGCACTTAGACAGAGCTGACACTGGCAAGGACACTCTCCATTCTAAACCACCTCAGAAGAAGCATTTCCATTTCCTTAGCCAGAGGAACTCGTGCTGCTCTGAAGTTTTGCTGCTTAGAGCAACCAAACAGGTCCTTGTAGATCAGCCTGTGGCTGCCCCTGGATCCCTGGCAATATCCAAGGTTGGACATTGGGGCTTGGAGCAGCCTGGGACAGTGGTAGGTGTCCCTGCCCATGGA
Source organism: Irena cyanogastra (assembly GCA_013397155.1). Lineage (NCBI taxonomy): Eukaryota > Metazoa > Chordata > Aves > Passeriformes > Irenidae > Irena > Irena cyanogastra. Next base: position 42,675 of record VWZV01005881.1, read on the forward strand.
ATGAGATGGTTTTTAAATTCCCTTCCAACCCAAACTGTTCTATGATTCCATGAAATCATCTCAAGTGCAGAAGAGCCCAGGGGAATGGAACAGAGCAGCTCAGAGTTTGTGCCCTGGTAGAGCCACTGCATTTCCCACCCAGCAATTCCACTCTCTGCAGACCCTTTGGGGGGAATTCTGCCATTCTCTGGGGTCCAACAGCTCTGAAAGAGCACCAGGCAGAGACAAAAAGCAGAGGATGAAAATATAGCCTAGTCCTTGGCCTGGCTAATGAATGGGATGCAGCAGCTCCATTCTCACCCTCACCTCTGTTAAACAGGGCAGAGAAGCTAGAGGAGCACAGCTGAATTTGAAAACTCCTGCAGGAGGGAGGCAGCAGCAGCACTCTCTGAATCAGCCCAAGCAATAATTTTTGTGTTCCTCCTGGAGAGGAGCGCAGAGGAGGAGATGTTTCTTCCTTGCCTGGAGATGTCAGTGCCCACTGACCTGCTGATCCCTGGGGACAGGAGCCAGCTGTCACTGCTGTCACTGCAGAGTTTTGGGAGCTTGGCTGAACCATCCCAGAAAAAAACTGGGTCCCAAATGCTCAGCATCTCATTTTGGAAGCTCCAGTTTCCAAAAGTGCAGCAGGAACAGCTTTTCTCGTGGGATGTTTTGGCATTGCTGGTGCCAGGCAGAACCTAGAAGCAAAACAGACCCATTTTTAGATGTTGGGAGCACACACAAATCCAGCAGGGAATAAAGATCATCTGAACTATCAACAACGGGGCAAAATTTTGCTCCAGGTCCCAGTGGAAGGGGACAGTTGTGGTCTGTGCCAGCTCTGCCAGGAGCATTTCTGCCAGGAAAGGACAGGCTGTGCCCCTGCAGCTCTCCAGGCTGGCCAGGAAGGACCCTCAGAGTTCCCAGTTCTCCAACAGCAGGATCCCTACAGGACTCAGTAACAGGAATTACATGCCATGGATTGTGGGATTAAGGGACAGCTGCCAGCTGTCCTGGGCTGTCTCCCTGGGGGTCACTCACTTCTAATTAGTGCACTGAAGGAGATGCTTTTTGGGTATAATTCCTTAATTTTAATTTAGGTGCTACCTTGGGATGAGATGAATTGCATCCTAAAAGAACTTCCTTTCTTAGCTCAACTCCTCAAACAGCAATTCAAATATTTCTTTCAACTCCCATCCATATTTAATGTATCATCCACCCCATTGAAGGGCCTTTAATTCTGGGGAGGAATGAAGCCAAGATCAGCCCCAGTGGTTCTCACTGAGATTTGGGGGTCTCCTAAGGGAGCAGACACAGCAGAGACTTCCAGGAGCAGCTTGGTGAAAGGGGGATCTCCACTCAGTGTCACTTCTGGGTGTGTTCGTGCATCCCAGACCAGCCCCAAACCCTTCTCCTCCTGTGAGCAGAGACATTCCCCTTCTCCACACCTGGACACCCCCGTTTTCCACACCTGGGGGAGCTGGCTGGGGTGCTGAAGAGTGTTGTACAGCTGTACAACACCTTTGTACATGGTGATAAATTCACCATCAGTACAAAGCCATGACATTTCTGTCATACAATTATGCTGTTATGTGATAAGAAGGTCTTTGTGACCATTAAATATTCTTCAGTATCAATGTGGATGACAGACCTTGCACCTCTCACCACACAGTTTACCCCAAACATAATATTTGTATTACAGCCAGGATTTCCTCAGCTCCCTCTGAACACTGAAGTCATTTGCAGGGGGTCACATCCAGGGAAGGACATGCCCAGGGCAGAGGCACAGTTCTGTCCTCAGCTTTATCTCTGTTTTTATCAGCACTCAGGGCAGGACAGTGAAGGCTGTGTGATTTCATGGGACACAGGGAAAGGACAATTTGCAGCTGTGCTCCCAAAGATTTACAGTTCAGCAGCCTTTTCCTGACACTTCCCTTGATCCAACACTCAGGACACAGAGCTGGTGCCACAGTGGTGTCAGTGGTTACGGGACTGGTGCTTCCTGCCAGGGGGTCCCACTCTCAGCCATGACCCTCAGATCCATGGGATGCAGCTCCTCCCTGCCCCCCTGTCCTGCTCAGCTCAGCTTGGGAATGACAAACTGACCTGTTAAACCAAAAATAACTCTGGGCAGCCAGAGCGAGCCACCATCACTCACCTGTGGCAGGGCTGGGACAGGGCACTATAAATACACTGCTGCTGTCCTTGTGAGGAACTGTTCTCCTGCAGGAGGTGAGGCTCCCAGTGCTGGGAGCACATCCCAGACCCACCGTAGGCATCGTGGCCTGGAAACAGCCTGGCTCCCATTCATTAACCAGCTCCTGCTGGAGGAGTTCTGGGGGCAGTGCTCTCAGTGAGGGAGTTCTCCTCTCCAGCCTGTCCTGGGACTCTTGAGAAGATGAACAATGACCCAGCCTTGATTTGTCTTTGCCTCCTGAGGTCTGATGGATGTTGGAAACCTCTGGGCTCCTCTTCCCCCTAAGAAGGGTTGAGGATTTCTCCAGAGGAGCCTCAGGCTCTGCCCATGTCCAATGAACCACATCCAAGCCCTGGCATGTCCCATGGGTGGCAAAAGCTCCCAGTGGCAACCAAATGTTGGCATCCAGCCTTGGGACAATGCCAGCTCTGGGAACCAGCAGGAAAAGCAGATTCTGTGCTCAAAGCTGATGGATTTAGAGAAAGGAGAGAACTGAGGGCATACCCTCCCCAGTAAGCAGGGCTGGTTAAATGGAACTTCATGTTCAAGAGGACAGCACATAGGGAAGAATTCCAGGAATCAGGACATCAGGAATTCCAGCTCCTCCGTCTCCCTGTGGATTTCAAGGGAGCAAGGCAATGCTGATACCCATCTCCTTCCTGGAGTAATTCCCAGCCAACAGCAAGAGGGTCTGCCTGGGCCTTCAGCCCCTCCACAGACATCCCCTTTCCCCCGGGGTTATTTGTAGGTAATTTGGATGTTTGGTGTCCCTTTAGTGGGTAAAGAGCAGTAAATGGGACTTCCCTGCATCCTGCTGCCTTCAGGCTCTGTTATATAACAGAACCCTCAAGAAGCTGTTCAATTCAGGAGCACTTCTGCAAAAACACCGAGCATGTTTTACTCTTTTCCTCTGATGAGGTGACTTTGTTATCCCAATAAACCCTTGCCCAGCCTTGGGCTGCTGTTCCCATCACCAGCCCCACCCTGACAGCAATGCTGATGGTGTCAGTGATTTCTCTGCTGCCTGGGAGTGCTTTCAAAGTACAGAAATAACAGAAAAATACATAAAAAAATAACTACAGCTGGGCAGGAACGAGCTTTCCAAAGCACCAGGGCACTGTGCACAAAGCCAGGGAGCCACAGCATCGATCCTGTGTGGTTTATAAAAGCCAGAGAAGGAGTCCAGGACCAGAGCAGTGCAAGCAGAGAGTGAGGAATTTGGGAGAGCTGCTGGCAGGGGGGATTTCAGTCTCCAGCCCAGAACACAGTGAGGCCTCACTCACATTCCCTGCCCAGGGCAGGATGGCTCAGGAGGGTTCTGTGCCCCTGGCATTGAGCTGGGGCCACTGGGAGTTGGGATTGGGGCACAGGCACTGCTGAGCACCAGCCAGAGGAGGTGATGGGGAGAAAACTAGGATTCAAAACCCAGCATCCAGGGCTCTCTGTGCGATAAGGTTCAAGGCTGGATCATAACATGGGGTTTTTCTACATATTCTAAAACTATTCTCCTTTCCAGCTTTCTTAACATGGGCACCTGGAGCCTGTCCTTGGCTGCATTTTAGGTTTGTTTTGGGGTTGTTGTCAACCATCTGAAAGTTTCCCGTCATGAGAAGACCATCCATGAGGAGAAGGTGACAGGGACAGCCCTTCCCAGGGAAAGCCAAGCCCAAAGAGCACAGCAAGGCCCAGAGCAGGCAGGCAGAGCTGTCCATCCTGTGTGGGATGATTTCCTGGCATTCCCTGACTAACCTGGACAGGCCCATTGGATGAGGGTCAACAAGGCCAAATGCCAGGCCCTGCACTTGTTCCATGGGGCACAAGAGGAGCAGAATGTCCCATGGAACACTCCAGGCTGGGAAAGAGGAGCTGGACAGCTGGAAAAGGCCCTGGGAGTGCTGGTGCCAGTGGCTGGACATGAGCCCAGGTGTGCCCAGGTGGCCAAAAAGGCCAATGGCCCCTGGGCTGCATCAGGGCCAGGGCAGGGCTTGTCCCCTGTGCTGGCACTTCTGAGGTCACACCTCCAGTCCTGGGGTCAGTCCTGGGCCCCTCAGGACAATGCAGACCCTGAGGGGCTGGAGCGTGTCCAGGGAAGGGAACGGAGCTGGGAAGGGGCTGGAGCCCCAGGAGCAGCTGAGGGAACTGGGAAGGGGCTCAGCCTGGAGAAAAGGAGGCTCAGGGGGGACCTTGTGGCTCTGCACAACTCCTGACAGGAGGGGACAGCCGGGGGGGTCGGGCTCTGCTCCCAGGGAACAGGGACAGGAGGAGAGGGAACGGCCCCAGGCTGGGCCAGGGGACGTTTAGATTAGAAAATAGGAAAAATTTCCTCACTGAAAGGGTTGTCCAAAAGTGGTGGAATACTCATCCCTGGAAGTGTCCAAGAAGTGTGGATGTGGCACTTGGGGACATGGTTTAGTGGTGACCACGGTGGTGGTGCTGGGGTGATAATTGGGCTGTTCCAGCTATCACCACCCTAGAATTGCCTGGGGGAACCCTCAAGGCCTTTGCAAACAAATCTCCACAGTGCCCCAACACCACATGTGGTTCTGACATTCAGATGTGGGGAGGCTAAGACAGAGTCATGAACTGGCTTTATTAAGTCACAGCACGAATTCTCACTGACAAGCTTAGCAGAAAGTAAAATTAAAAAAAATAAGTGCTAAAAATCCCAACTCTGTCTGCTTTTTAATTGCTGTTCTCATCTCTTTTGACAATTATTCTGCAAGCAGTCACTTGGAAAGGTTCTTAATAAATCTGATTTGGCTTAAGCACAGAAAACCTAAAACTTAAAAAGTTTGGAAAAGTGACTCATGTGCCATGGATACTCCTGGGAATTGTCACAGTGGGGGCCTGAGTGTTATCAGGGAGCGCTTCTTGATTTTACACTCATTCCCAGTTGACCCAGATGAGTCGGACGGATTCACACAAGGTTGATAATTGCTATTAAAGAACTTTAGAAACAACTTAGTTCAAATTGAAAGAGAAGTTTAGGTTAGAGAATGGGACAGAATCCTTCCCTGTGAGGGTGGGCAGGCCCTGGCACAGGGTGCCCAGAGCAGCTGTGGCTGCCCCTGGATCCCTGGCAGTGCCCAAGGCCAGGCTGGACAGGGCTTGGAGCAGCCTGGGATAGTGGAAGGTGTCCCTGCCCATGGCACAAAGATGAGCTTTGAGGTCACTTCCAACCCAACCCATTCTATGATTCCAAATTCACAAAGAGCTTAAAGAAATACACAGCTAATCCCAATTATCCCTGTGAGCATTTAAAAGGATTAAAAGCCATGATGAGGGAGAGGAGTTTCTGAAGTGTTAGGAAGGACTGGCATGGGCTGGTTTGGAAGTCCTGGATAGGTTGTTTGGGAGTGTCCCAGCGGGGAGAGGTGACAGTGAGAACAGGAGGGTCCCTGAGCTTCTCCAGGAGAGAACACAAGCCCTGCCCTGTCTGATGGCGCTCTTGTCCCCGCAGTGCACGCCCAGAAGCAGAACCGCCAGACGTGTGTGCGCAAGAGCCTCATCTGCGCCTTCGCCATGGCCTTCATCATCAGCGTGATGCTGATCGCGGCCAACCAGATCCTGCGCAGCGGCATGGAGTAGCGCTGGCACGGCTGCACTGGTCCTGGCACGGGATGGCGGCCATGCATGCGCACCCGGGAGAGCTCCCGCCCCGATCCCACGGCACCGACACGCGGGCACAGCCGGCGCCTGCGGCGGGAGCCGGAGCCGGCAGCGTGTCCTGTGAACCAACCACATCCTTTTGGCAGGGACATCAAAGGGCTGTTCTAATGCTTTAAAGGTTTTGTTTCCTAATGCAATAATCCCACATCCAGGAGTCCTGAATTATTGCTTTGAAACAGCAATGGTGATGCGGAGGACACTTGGATCCGGCGCTCTGCGGTTTGAAGGAGGCTCAGCCTCGTGACTTCTCCTTATCCCAGGGCCCACTGACTATCCCACGGAGCTCCCGCCGGGCCCACATTCCCAGGAAGTTGATCGTAGCATTGCCACAAGCAGGTCCTGTTCCTTTTGTTCCACGTGTTCCAGCTTCACTTTCCTTTCCCTTATGACCATGCCATGGAGTTTACGGCATTAGAGGGGAGCTAGAGCATCCTTGTACAGTATTTTCTGAGGAAAAAAGGGGAGAATTTGCCAGCACCATACAAAATGTCTATTTTTTGCTTCATCAACTCCACCTTTGACACGAGACTGTGGGGTACCAGGAGTCTGTTGGCCATTTTTTTCCAACTGTGAATCAGGGCTTGAGGAGCATCCCTTGTTTTCCCACCTGGGCATTGCTGAACTTGTGCAAAGTCTTCCAAGGGACTCTGCCACCACCAGCGCCAGCTAAACCTCCCTCTCCTCGGGCCCCTCTGCATATTCAACATTTCCTTTCCAGCAGTTTTACACTTCTTCTTTATTGGTCTTCAAGAATTTTTTCCCAGGTGAAAATCCTGAGGGAAGCTCTTCCTGAGCTTTCCTCCCCTCTCTCTGCCTGCACAATTTTAATTTATTGCATTTCATGTGGCCTGGTTATGATCTGCAGTGAAACCTCCATGGCAGACATCATCCTGTGGGGGTGGTTTTATTTTCACCCACATGGTAAAGTGTTGATTTGACCAGCCAACTTCTCCACTCCCTCCCAGGATCCATCCCACCACCCCCATTCTGTGGCAGGCTCCAACGGGGGCCACCGGAAAAGCCAAGCGCAGCAGGAGAAGAAGGAACCACACCTGAGCCCACCCCCATGTGTTTGAAGTGTGTCAGACTTCCAGATCTGGGGAGCTTTGGGTGGTTCTCCTGGAACACATTTGAAGGAGCAGCAAGGGGAAGATGGAATGATGCAGAGCAGGGACACCACACAGGAAGTGCAAGGAGCTGGGATTACTTGGGAAGGTGATTTTCCTTTGAAACATGAGACAAATCCGTGCATTTCCCTTTGGATGAACTGTGCCCCTGGGTGCCGCACCAGGACAGAGGTGATCTCCTGCCCTCCTGGGAGAGGTTTCCCAGCTGGTGATCATGGAGTGCTCCAAGGGAGTTCCACGGAGGCACTCGGGGGTTGGAGTGGGGTGGCTGTGCTGGGAGAGCTCCAGGCACACCCAGGAACTCTGAGATGTTGCTCCTGGAAGCGGAGGTGACTGTTCCCTGTGCACAGGAGGGGCAGGACGGCTCCCCCAGGGCTTGCACAGCCCCAGCCTCCCTCATCCCACCCTGCAGCCCTCGACTTAGACTGGATCCATCCCCAACACTCATCCCAGCTCTTCCTTTTCTGCCAGTCTGAGTGACAACATTTACCTGTATTTTAGCAGCCTAATTTAAAAATCTGCTGCTCATTGTCCTGCCTCCCACCACCCCTTTAAACTCAAGTCATTTTTAGGTGCCCCAGTGTCCCACCTCCATCTTTTCCTGGTGATTTTCCTGGTGTCCCCTCCATCCCAAAGACAACGCCTTTTCCACAGCAGCTGAGTTGGTTTTTTCTGCCTTTCCCAAACACATTATATATAATTCCTGCATTTCTGTTCTGCTGTGACCAATAGAGGTGAACTGCAGAATATTCCATAAAAAAATGATTTTGCCTCCCAGAAGATGGACAGATTTCCATTTGCTACAGGGCAGCAGCAGAATATCTGTGGGATATTCTGGTGTGGGATTCTCAGTGTTGGGGAGAATTTTTCACATTTTCACATGTTTTCTGTGCTGGGCATTGCAGATAATGAGCTTGGAGATAATTTTGAGGAAACTCATCCCCACTTTTAGGTCTCAGGGGTCTGTGGAAAGGTGGCAGCTGTGGGAAAAAACCCTAAATGTTCCTTGCCACCGAGGAATACTAATTTTTTCCCTGGGATTGTGCTGGAATGAGCATGGGCAGATGGAGATGGAGGGGAGGGATGGGGGGAGCACGGGGTGGAGCAGTGCCTCCAACTGAGCCCAAACCCACAACCCCAAACCAGGCATTTCCCCACATTTCCTCACCCATGTGCCACAAACCCCCAGCAGACTCCAGGCCCAGCAGCACCTCATGGACAATGATTGTCTGCATTCCTTGAAGCTTTCTGGAAGGCTCCAGAATTGCCTCCTGCATGCTCCATAAACCCTTGTAAATACAGCCATTCTCCAGCCCAGCCCTTCCCCTTGCAGCTCCATCTGTAAAACCAAACCTATAATGAATATATTGGTAAAAGCCATAGCCTGGTGTCAGTAGAGTTCATTGCACAACTCCCCACTGATTTTACTGGGTACAGGATTTTTGGGGCTTTGGGGTGTGATTTTTCTGTAGCGAACCTCACTTTCCCATTACGGATCAGGGTCATGTCTTGCCAGAGGTCTCCCTTCCCTTCCTAGAGCAGCCTTCCTCCATCCCCAGGCCTTGTGAAGAGATCCCTTCTTTAATCAGTGACTCCTGGCAATGCAGGATGGATCAGGCCAAGCTATTCCATCCTTTCCTTCCCCACAACCTTCCCATCCAGCAGCATTGAATGTCTCCTACCTCCCTCCCTGGCTCCATTTATGTAACATCCATTTATCTCTTTTTTTTTTTTTTTTTTTCTTCTACTCAAGAGGGGAAAAATAGGCTTTTTGCTGCTTTTACAGACAGGAGGTAAAAATAGAGCAGTAAAATTCTGATTGGAACCTGATGGCAAAAGCTGAGGGGGGAGAAAGCAGAAGAATCAAAGACATAAAAATAAAAACCCCACATCCCATACTTTAAGGAAAAAAAACCCTATTTAAGTGCTAATTAACATACTTTAAAAAATACCCAGACTGCAGCAGAGCTGTCAGAAAAAGCTCTAAACTTCTGCTCTTACCAGTTCCAGGAGGATTGAAGTGTCTTCTCAGCCCTGCAGTTCTGGAGGAACAGGAGATTGCCATGGCAACCCTGGCTGTTCGTGACATGGGTGCCACCGTGGCAGAGCACACACGGTCCCAGATTTCCAGGGATGGGCAAACAGCTCCCAGCAGTGGGACAGGGGCTTTTCATAGATTAGGAAATTATTAGGAATTCGTGAGCAACTCTGTTGGCTTGGCCACAAAGAACTGTGTGCAATTAAGGGGATTGACGTGCAGGGAAGGCTTCGAGAGGGACGTGATGATTTCAGCCTGAGAGAGGCTTTGGTTTAATTCAGGAGGGAGTGAAATCCACTCAGCCTGAGTACTGCCTGTCCTGAGCTTGCTGAGGACTCTTTGGGAAGGTTCTCCATGTGGGGATCAAGTTCTGGTGGGAAGGATTTGGGTTCCTGCTCCTGCACCCCTGATCAGCACTGACCTTGGCTTCAACCGCTGGCTTTAGCAGTGATCCTGATTCCGTGCTCCTGATTCCTTCTCTCCTGGAGAAGCCAGCAGAAGGAACAGCAGCCTCACCAATGCTGAAATAATTTGGAGGCCATAGGGAAGTGAATTCCACCAAAGCTGCTGGAGGAACACTGCTCACCTGTCAGAGCCAAAGCCATTCCTTCAAGGCAGCCACGAGGAAACCACAGCTGGGGAGTGTCCAGGCAGGACAGGTGCAGTGGCTTTGTCCTTTTCAAGCTGGACTTGAGGTCCTTTTGGGTCCCTTCCAACTCAGGATATTCCATGGTGCTGGTGGCCCTGGAGAGCCAGATCCTGCCTCACAGCCAGTGCCACCTGAGAGGTGTCACCTCCAATACCACCCCTGGCAGCCTGGCCCCTCCACAAGTGCACCACTGAGGAGGAATTTTGGACCAGAAACAATGCCAACATAATTGAAAGATTTAAATTAGGAAGGCTTGGCTTTGTTAGGACTGTGGTCCTGATGCTGTGGGACACGACAGGGAATTAAAGAGAGTGCACAAACTAATTCTCCTTCCTGCTTGATGGGCACCCCCGTATCCCCCAGTTGCTGTCAGCACCTGGGACAGTGATCACAGACCCCAGGTCCAGGGTGAGCAGGAGGGTGGGAGGGAGGAGGACCCCCAGCTCCTGTCCCTGCTCCCCGGTGAGCCAGAGCTGAATATCTGGGTGTAATCCAGTTCATTTGAGAGATTCCATCCTGGATATCCAGAGGTTCCACCTGTTGGATGTGTGCACTGGAAGGATGTCAGTTGCTTTAATTCCAGAAGCATGGATACCCTTCTTTATAAGCCGGGCCCAGTAAAGAGGGGTTTTAAATCCAGAACTAGGGTAGGAAGCAAGCAAAGCAAGCCAAGCTATAAAACATTCCTGATGGCTGAAATCTGTTTGGATGAGCCGAGTACCCACTGGTCCTTTCTTCCATTGAAGCTTAGGAATATTTTATCCCAAAACCCGACTCTGCATCCTCCTGCCTGTTGCAGACGAGCAAAGCATCTCCGGGGCCAGCCCTGGCACTGGGAGGGGCTCCAGGTGACTGGGAGGGGCTCCATTGTCGGCGAGGGCCCCAGGACAAGGGGGGGACTCTCTGCTTTTCCCATGGAAAACTCGTCTCCTGCACGTGCTAGGAGCTGCCAGGGCTGTCACCACCCCGAGGTGACAGGAGCACAGCTCCCGTCAGCCCTGGATCAGCGAGGGGAGAAGCAGTGGGAGGAATCACATTAAAAGCTCTAAGAATGAAGTCCCTTATTTTACCCACCCCTGTAATCCATGATTTAGTTCCTGCTTTATGGATGAGCGTTTGAAAGAAGAAAAACCAACTCTTCTAAAATGAGAATCTGATGGAGTGTCTTTTTTTCTTGGCTCTGAATCATGCTTCCATTCCACTGATGAAGATGTACAGAACTTGCTGGGTTTCAGTCTATTATTTTACCCTCCTATGCTCTGACAATGCAATTACATTTCCCTGGCATCACTTAAAACCTGTTCTTTTCCCAGGAATTTAATGCAGAGAAAGAAAAGTTTTACAACATTTCCATATCTTTATGTTGTTGGCTGTTATCAGGACTGGGTCTGTATTTCTCCAGTTCAAGAAGGACATTTTAGGCAGCTCTAGGAAGGGAAGAAGCTTCACCAAGAGCAAGGTGGGCAGAAATTCTGACACCATTTTAATTGGAAGTGGGCTCCACTTATGCCTGTCCAGTGGCAAAAGTCTGGAAAATTGCTGTAATTCAGCATCTGCACTATGAAATAATCCCAGCCCTGGAAGAGGGAGAAAGGAGAAAAAAGAAATCCTCTGGATCTTATGCTCAGTACATGACAATTTGATGATGAAAGTACCATAGGTTTTTTTTTATTTTCTGTCAAGACTGACCAAAATACTTTGCAGCCTTGAAAACCATTGCTAGATGAAATTGCCATTTTCCACCTGATTATTTCCCCAGCTGTTCCTGGCCTGTCTTTGCCAGCATCCCAAACCAGCAGCTGGATTTGCTCCGCTTTAGGTGAGATCCATGTTCCAGCTTTCCTTTCCCAGCTGGTCCTGTGTCTCCATCAGCCAACCAGGAGACCTTGGGAAGCTCTGAGGTGGCTGCAGGAGCCCCTTTCTGGTGCCACCAGCACTTGGGCACATTCTGTCCCTCCTGGGGGCCATTCCAAAGGGTGCAGGTGATGTTGTTGCCATCAGTCCCCAAATTCCTGCCTCTATTCCCCCTGCAGCAGCCCGAGGATGGGGTCACATTCCTGAGCATCCCTTCCAGAGCAGCCAAAGCTCTTCCAGCTGTTCCCTCAGATTTATCTGGGCTGGCGAGGAAGGGAGAGCAGGTTCCTCCTGGGCCCCAGGGTCAGTCAGAAATAACTCTTTAGAGTTAATTGGCTTCAAGTGCAATAAGGCCAGGACCCGCCTGTTGCCATTTAATTCATAGCAGGATCCAAGGAATCAATGCCTCAGTCTCTAGGAAGTTCTCCACTAATCCCTGTGTCTCCCTTTTGTCACCAGCTCGTGTTTTCCATCCATTTACTGTTCATTTGTAAACTCACTGGGTTTTTTTGGCTCCTTAATGAAAGACATGGCTTTTTAATGAAAGACAAAACTTCACAAAGTCAGCAGCATAATAGTAAAAAAAAAAAAAAACCACAAACAAAAAACCTTTGTACAAAATACTGTAAATATTAATATAAATTAACTGGGCATGCAACTGAAATAAATCCTATGTTATTGCAAGTTATCTGAGTGTATAAAGGAGTGTATAAAGGAAAACTGAATGCCATATGTATCAGCTGTTTCCTCTAACCAAACTCTACTGTAAATATATAATCTGTATAAAAATATTTTAATTTTACCATTATTTATGCAATAGAAATAAAGGTTTTTTTCTTTTGATGAAGCTTTTTTTCCTCTTTTGAAGCACCGATATTTATTCATGCCAAGTACAAGAGCAAAGGCAAGATTTGCATAAAATATTAGGACAGAGACCCTTTATTCCTTCTGAGAGATACATGAACATTTGGGGGGGTTATTTTGCTTTGAAAATAGATTTACATATTTAAAAGCCTGTTACTACAGAAGGAGCTCCTGGCTGGAGAAATGGGATCAGCAATTCCAGATGCACAGGAAGCCAAAGGGAGGGATTGAACTCCTCCTCTGGAAGGCAAAGCCACAATTGGTCAGATCTCAGAGAGAAAGGTCAGCACTTGCTGAAAAAGCCCTTTTTTATCCCTCCCAGAGGGCCAGAGGCCGATCCCTGAGCTCGGGTGGGCTTGGGGCACTGTTACTGTTTGGAGGAGGATGTTGAGCACAGCTTTAATCCTGACTCTGGTACTGCCAAGGCTTGAGAGCTGCTCTATGAGGATTAACTGCACTCAGGTGTCCTGGAGACCCCTTTGTCCCTTAAAAAATCCAGAGCTCTTCATTTCCCTGGAGCCCTTCCTCCCCATGAGCCAGCTGGAGAAGGTGGCAGTGAGGTGACACTGACTGGCACCACAATTCATGGCACTGATGCCTAAATTCAGTTTGAAAAGGGAATGGTTGGTGTTGGCAAATCAGCTTCTCCCAGCTGGGGCCAAGGCACAGTGGCAGGACTGGCTGGGACAGGGGAAGGTGTCCCTGCCCATGGAATGAGATGGCTTTAAGGTCCTCTCCTGCCCAAACCAGGGATCCTGTCACAGGCTGGGCCTGAGCAATTCTGTGCAATCCCTGCAATCCAGGCAGGGATTGCCACTGGACAGCAAGTGGGGCAGGAGATCCATGTTTACAAATGTAAAGTATGAAAAAAGGCAGTGCCCACTCTCCTTGACCTCTCATGTCATTGGGGAGTGTCCCATGAACGGCTCAGGAATGAGCCTGGATTTATTACAGCAATGAATCCAAGGTACTCCAGGAATTCCTGTATATTTACATAGGAAGAATGAGCAGCTGAAGGAATTCCCAGCTGGAAGAAGGAACCTGCACCCCACACTGAAAGCTGTTCTCATGCAGGTCAGTGTGTTCAGTGCCCTCAGTAAAAGCCAGGCTTGTACCGTGAGTTTCAGCCACCAGAGCTGCCCAGAAATTGAAATTTGCTGCTCCTACAGATCCTCTGCTCACCAGCCCTTGGAGAGGTGAGCACAGCTCAGTGTGACACCGCCCGGAAATCACCCCTGACTGCAGGAGAAAAGCAGCTTTAAAAGAGAAAAAACACCCCACAACTGGCCTGAGAGCAAACTGCTTTATCTCTCCAGAACCATCCCACAAGCACAACCATTGTCCAGCTCCACCAAAGCCTGTTTATCTCCATTGTCATATTAATACTCTCCATTAATGGAGACTTGAATGGGTAATTTAATACTCTCCATTAAGGGAGAAATGCAGGTGAAAACACCACCCAGAAGCCCCATCCTTCAGGGTTTTGGGGCTGCTGCTGCTGTGGAAGCAGGCACTGGCACTAGGCAGGAGCGATGGTGCAGGTCTAATCCAGCTCCCAGGGAGGCAGTGGAAACATTCCCAGACTTTGTGGGGTTTGGATTAGGTCATCACACAGCACGGCACTTCACACCCTGGATGCTTGCTTTGTTTAAATGGAGCCTGGCCAAGGCCTGGAATTTAATCACTGAAATACAAGTCCTGAAGAAAATAAATAAACCTTTCCTTACCCCGAGTGAAATTGAGGCACAGCCCCTCTGGCCGTGGCTGGGCTCCCCAAGCTCAAACCTGCAGCAGTGTCTTGGATTGGCCCCACACTTTCCCCAGGCAGGTCCAGGCTGACCCAGACCCCCCAAGCCCTGGGCTGATCCCAGCGTGGGCAGCAGGGGAGGGATTGGGATTCTGCCCCTGTGCTCAGGTCAGACCCCACCTGCAGAGCTGCCCCAGCCCTGGGCCCAGCACAGGCAGGAGCTGGAGCTGCTGGAGGAGCCCAGAGGAGGCTCCAGGATGAGCAGAGGGATGGAGCAGCTCTGCTGGGAGGAAAGGCTGGCAGAGCTGGGAATGTTCACCTGGAGAGGAGAAGCTTTGGGGTGACCTCACTGTGGCCTTCCAGGACCTGAAGGGAGCCTTCAGGAAAGATGGAGAAAGACTTTGGACAGGGGATGGAGGGACAGGACAAGGGGGAAGAGATCAAACTGACAGAGAATGGATTTATATGGGATATTGGGAAGGAATTCTTCCCTGTGAGGGTGGGCAGGCCCTGGCACAGGGTGCCCAGAGCAGCTGGGGCTGCCCCTGGATCCCTGGCAGTGCCCAAGGCCAGGCTGGACACTGGGGCTTGGAGCAGCCTGGGACAGTGGAAGGTGTCCCTGCCATGGCAGGGGTGGCACTGGATGGGCTTTGAGGTCCCTTCCACCCCAAACCCTTCTGGGACTCTGTGGCCCTGCAGGCTGCCTCTGTGGCTCTGATCTCACCCACTCCATTCTCGCTCGCTCCTCATTAACATCTCTAGGAAGTATTTGCTAATGCAAATCCAGAGGCAGTAATTTATTTGGGCCGAGCCAGTTAATCCTGGCAAGGCTCTCCCTTGTAAGTATAGACCAATATCATCTTGTTTTAATTGCTTCATTCAGTGTTCCTCAACAAATCAAAAACATTTTAATTAAAAAATTCACCAAGAGTATCTTCCGGATCTTTTCCCATTTGTTCTTCTTCCCTCCAAAATTATCAGGACAATTGTGAAGTTCTAAAGAAAGTAATTACAGCAGATGTTGATCTCTGCTATAGCACCAGGCTTGCTGAATGCTGCACATCAGTTCCGACTTGTACTTTTTTGCAGCTTTGTGAAGCAGAAATTTCCATCCTTGGTCCTCCCTCAGAAACGAGGCTGCCTGTGTAGGAGCTGGGATGATTTCATTCCAGCTTTCAGCCAGCTGCTAAGGCTCGGGGGGATTTGGAGGGGAGAAGAGGGAAGAAAAGAGGAGATACAATGAAGGAACTGCCAGGGATACAGGGATTTGTGCACAGGACAGTAAGGGATGGCTGACAGATGTTTTATTTTACTCTAATACCATTCCTGGTCAGAAAGGCCCTGCTCCACCATCACCTCCCCAAAAGAGAAGATGATAAATCCACTGGAAGTGGCAGTATCAGGCTGAGGATGCTGAGTGCCACGCCTGGCACACTGCAATAAATCTCTTTTAACCCTAATTACTGCCTAAATTTCCCTTTGCCCATAATGACCTGCTTTGGAATAAGCTGTCAGAAATAACTGCCCACGCAGTGACAGACAGCTGAGATGATCACAGAGGTGTCACTGCAGACAGGAATTAAGTGCAAGTGTCAGCACATGAGCCACAACCTGTAGCAGCATGCTGGTAGTCTAGGAAAGCCAATTTTCAGCATCCTCAGACTGCTCAGAGCCACAGAAGGAGCAGTTTTTTATTGAAGGAGCAGTGTCCCCCACCCATAGGGCAAGAAAAATGTCATCCCTTTGTTGGAGGCAAAATGCCTCTAAGTCTGAGCTATAATTATAAACACAAAGGGACAAAACTCTGGGGGCTAAAGTTGTGCAAAAGCTCCAGCCCTTCTTTCTCTATACCATGAGTTTCACAAAAAATTCAGGTCTCTGCCTCCAGCCCATCCATTCTCAGCCTCCGTGGTGCTGAAGTCATGGAGCTGGACCTGCCAGGGAGGTCTCTCTGCACTGCAGACTTGGGGCAAATCCCCAGCAGGTGCAGGAATGGGCCCCACATGGTTGGTTTTGAGACATCAAAGACTGTAGAATCCCAGAGTGGAAAGGAACCTCAAAGCCCATCCAGTGCCACCCCTGCCATGGCAGGGACACCTTCCACTGTCCCAGGCTGCTCCAAGCCCCAGTGCCCAGCCTGGCCTTGGGCACTGCCAGGGATCCAGGGGCAGCCACAGTTTCGGGTCTCACCCCCTCCCAGGGAACAATTCCTTCCCCATATCCCACCTGACCCTGCCCTCTGGCAGTGGGAGCCACTCCCTTGTCCTGCCACCACCGCTGGGACGTAGCAGCTGTCCTTGGTCCTGCAGTACTGAATTGCACACACACAGATGTAGGGCAAGAGCACCAACCCTGCAGACACCAGCACTGGGGGTGCTGCGAACACCCAGCACTGGGCTCTCTGCAGCTGGGTCACCCCTGTAGTGAGGGGTGATATGGACAGGGCCCCACCGATGTCTGCACTCCTAGCACTGCTCCAGGGGCAGGGCAGAGATCCCAGAGGCACCTCAGCCCCAAGGAGGACACAATGCCACTGAGCCACCTCCAGATCCAGCAAGTTCCAGCTCACAGTGTTTCACAGCAAAGCACCAGAACCTCCTTGAAGTGAAAGATGTCACCTGGAGGGGCTGAGAGCCCCCAGGCTGGTACGAGCAGTGCTGGTGTAAGAAGGGTAATCATTGCATGTGAGGCAGGAAAACTCTCAAGTGATTGCTGTTTGCAGAGGCTGATTAAATAGAAATTAAACTCATCTGCATGTTCACTGAGAAATGTGAATGGAATAGCAAGAGCATCCTTCCCACTGGCCTTTGGGGAGCTCATCCCTGGCCTGGCATGTCTCACACATGGAGCTATGGAGCTTCAAGGCTGGCACCAGCAGCTTTGGCATCTGCAGATTGTTGAAGTTAAAATTCCAGAGAGGTCGTTTCGGAGAATGAACAAGGAATTGATCAGCCTCAAGTTGCTCATGGGAAGGACACAGTTCCCTGTTTGCCACATTCCAGTTCCTGCTGCTCATCTTCACTGCACTCAGCACCCCCAAGTACTTCTCCAGCTTGGGATGGAATGGAGCAGAACAGAACAGAACAGTTGATTTCAGCTGAAATGACCTGCAATGATTATGATCAGTCCATCTCTGACCACTTCAGGGCTGACCAAAAGTTAAAGCAGGTTTTCAAGGGCAATTTCCAAACTCTTCCTAAGCACTGACCGACTTGGGGCATCAACCATGTCTCTGAGAAGTTCAGGTGATCAACCTGGCCCAGTATCTGATCACCCTTCCTCAGGTTCCTGGCAATGCCCTGAGGCCTCCACAAGCCCTTGCCATGAATTTATCAGACAGACCACGAGCCATGAATTCTCTCATTAAGAAGGGATTTCTTCATCTTCTCCACCCCCGTACAAGGGCATGGAGCCTCATTTCTAAATCTGAATTATCATCCAGAGCCCCTTGGGCTGACACCATGTTCCTGCCACCGTCTGTGCCTGGGGAGCAGCAGGGATCTCCCTGGTGCTGAGGGATGGCACCAGCTCGGAGCATCCTGCACGTGGGAGGTATCTGGGAAACCTGTGGCCTTCTCCTGCCTCGCTCAGGGTGGGTCTGATGACCTTGGGCTGAAACCAAGCCTTGCTCTGGGGAGGGACAATTGGTTCCTGAATTCAATGGTCAGGAATGGCAATCACCTCCCCAAGGTACTTCATTATCAGGATGCCAGGGTACAGCATTAGCACAGACCCCAAGGTACAGCATTATCACAGACCCAGGGTACAGCACTGTCACAGACTCAGGGTACAGCATTATCACAGAACCAGGATACAGCATTATCCCAAACCCAGGATACAGCATTATCCCAAACCCAGGATACAGCATTAGCACAGACCCCGAGGTGCAGCATTATCCCAGATCTAGGGTACAGCATTATCACAGACTCCAAGGTACAGCATTATCACAGACCCAGGATACAGCATTAGCACAGACTCAGGATACAGCATTAGAACAGACCCAGGATACAGCATTATCACAGACCCAGGTTACAGCATTAGCACAGACCCAGGATACAGCATTAGCACAGACCCAGGATACAGCATTATCACAGACCCCAGGATACAGCATTTTTTCTCACCATTTCCAAGGGAGCCTTTTTGAGCAGAAGCAGAAGCCTGGAAGGGCTGTGAACAGACGGATCCAGGAAGATGCGTGAAGAACCCAGTGACCAAAGCTTTGGGATCTGAGGGAGAGGGGATGTTGTTTCCTACCACATTGTGTGAGCTCCCACTGTGCTGGTGCCAATTTTAGTGTCTTCTCTCACTTTGGACTGGAGAGAACCTAAAAGCCAGAAAAATACTGAAAATGGGGATTGCTTCTTATGGTGAGAGAAATCTCCGAGTACCAGAACAGGCTCCAGCTTAGGACCTGTCAATGCAGACCTGCCAAAGTTAAATCTATTTGAAAGTGCATAACCCATACTTTAATCCTGAAGATCTAAGACATTCTGCTTGGAATATTTATTATTTCTTATGCTCCATTTCAGAGAGGATTTTTAAAATCAATTAACTCCTGTTCTATTCACGTGGAGACTGATCACACCGTTCACTCCCTCTTGGAGAAATTAACCTTGCAAGTACTTTAAAATTATTGTCCCCTATAAGGAGGAAAACCAAGCATCAGTTCAGAGGGCAGAAGGGAAGAAATGAGAGGGACAAGACTGGGATAAAATTGAAAAAACTTTGAGGACATGGATTTGCTTTTGCTGGTCTCAGTAATAGGCTCAGAGAAAGATGTGATACATCAGGGGTGCTACAAAGTATTTGCATTTCTTGGGAAAGCAGTTTCAGTGCTGCCATGATAACCTGCTTAAACCATTCAGGATATGTCAGGCATGAAGCTGGAGTTCAGTTGGTAATTGCAATTATTGCAGCATTTTCAAACGAATCGGAGTCAATGTCCATGAACAAAGACTCCTTTATGGAGAAGCTGGAGAAGATAAAACCATTTCAGGTGATCAAGGAATGGGAAGGAGCCTCCCATTAAACATTATTTCCTTTAATGGCCTTGCTGTACTACAGCACCTCTGAGAAGAGCAGTAGCAAAGGCAAAAGGCAAAGGTGAGGCACCTCCCCCTGTCAGAACCAGGGCCCCTCAGGGATCAGCACCTGGGGATTCTCTCCTGAGAATTCCTGGTTGCCATCCAGGTGATTTCTCCAGAGAACATGGTGCCCAGCAGGAGCTCACATGTGGGATGGCACTGGGAGGTTGTGCGGCTTGCTGAGCCCCAGAGGTCACTGTCCCCTCTCACTGTGTGACACAGGGGCTGCTGGACAGGACATGCTGTGACAGGGCAGCTCTGAGCCATCCAAAGGGACAGGGGCTGGAAGGCCCAGGGGGACACGTCCTGTTCTCCTGTGACGTCCCAGACAGAGGGGTCAGGGTTTGGGAAGGGGCAGGGGAATCATCAGGTGAATGTCTGGCTCTGCAGGCGGTATTGAAGGTTTGGGCTTCCAACAGCAGGGATCCACCCTGGAGCAGCTGGATCTGTTCGGAGTTGGTGGCATTCACCTGACCTCATACCACAGGTAAAACCAGAGTGTGTGTGGGACTCAGGAGGGCCAGGTTGAAGACCAGCAGGTACCAGTTGCCACCAGGGCAGTGCACCAGCATAGCTCCACGTGTGAAGTCTCTCTCAGTGCCCACAGCCTCATGAACCAGTGCTGCAGAGGCTGGAACTCGCTCGTGGCCCTGGTGTGAGCAGCTGGGCCCTCAGCCAGGTGCTGGAACAGGCTGGGGGGCTCAGCTGTTCGGACGTGCCAGGGCAGGCTGGTCTCGGCAGGAGCCCCGCGGTTGCCCACCATGAAGTGGTCAAGGTGTCTGCTGTCCAGGGCATGGTGCAGGTGCCCCGTGACTCCTCCTGTGCAGTGGGAGGGGGCAGAGCGTTCAGCAGGTGCACCACGAGTTGCAGGAGCAGGGGAGGTTGGACGGTCAGGACAGACGGACACAGAGATCTCTGAAGGCAGGTCCTGGAATTTGTGGTTTATTGCAAAGGGTGTGGGTGCAGGGGCCCTGCTTGGAGCTGCCAGCCACAGCTCGGAGCAGGGCCCAAGAGGAGAGAGAGAGATAAGACGAAAGGAGGAAGAGCAGGAAGAAGACAAAGAAAGGAGAGCAAAAAAAGAGCGAGGCTCCCGTTACAACGCAATAAATCCTCTTCTGTGATGAATATTCTAATTCTCGTTAACCAATCTAATACAAGATACAAATCCTATAGCATTTACATATAGTCTGTAAGAACCCATATGTTACCATGCTATGTTTACATTTTAAATTTAAAACTACCTTTTAGGCCCCTCCTGCCAGGCTAGTAGGGTCTGCTCTGACTCTTGGGCCTGTCTGCAGGCAGAGGATATTGTGAAATCAAAAAGGGGATTGCTTTCAGCTGACCATACCATTGTTTTCTAGTTGTTCTAACTAAAACTCGGTATGTCAAAGCTTGCTTTCATTTCAATCTCACTTGTAGTTTCCATATTCTCAAAATCTTTTTCCAGGCAACCATATTTATAAGGCTTTCCTGTTTCATCTTCCCCAACATCGAGGGTCTTCAGGACATGCAGGGCAATGTGGGTGTCCCCCGGGCCACGGGCCAGCAGCTCCAGGCACCGCAGGGTGACGCCGTCCCACCGGGCCTGCCAGGCCACGAGCCGCAGGAATTTGGCCACAGTGCAGCACGGCATGGGCCGTGCCCCAGGGCGGGCTGGCTGCTCGGGAAGGCGTCCCAGAGGCCTGGCCATGCCCCAGGGCGGGCTGGCTGCTCGGGAAGGTGTCCCAGAGGCCCGGCCGTGCCCCAGGGCGGGCTGGCTGCTCGGGAAGGTGTCCCAGAGGCCTGGCCGTGCCCCCAGCAGCAGCTCCAGCACGAGGTGGCCCTGGCGAGCTGGAATGAAGGGTGGCTGCAGGGCAGCACTCTCAGGCACCGCTCGTGGGGCCTGCGCCCAGGCCGAGGGCAGCAGCTGTGGGAGCAGCACTGCCACCCTTCCAAAGCAGAATTAACACTGAATTCTTTTTAATCTTAGCTTAGGAGACACTGACGTCCTGATGTGCTCACGATAACT
Source organism: Irena cyanogastra (assembly GCA_013397155.1). NCBI lineage: Eukaryota > Metazoa > Chordata > Aves > Passeriformes > Irenidae > Irena > Irena cyanogastra. The sequence goes on from VWZV01005881.1 coordinate 63,897, forward strand.
GATAGAGACATCCTTCACACCTTGGCAGAGGGAGCTCAGTGCTGTTCATGCTCTTTCCCCTTTCACTGGGTTTGACTGGGAAGATTTGTGATGGAGTTGTTGGAGAGCGTCCCTGGCTGGGCTGAGCTTCCAGCAGCAGGTAAAGCTAAAATCCAGTGTTAATAAAAAACAATGAAGCGTTCTCACAAGGCAAACAGTTTCCCTTTACAGCTCGCAGCCTCCTCACGCTGATAGAAGATGACAATCACCAGATGTGGCAACCTCAGCTGAGGGCAGCTCCAAAAAGCTGCCTGTTCAACACATCCCTTTCCAATTCCCACTAACTTATTTATACAGTCACAGACATTTTTTTATGCTTTTGGGACACCTTATCTCACTGGCTACATGAATCCTCTTCTGTCTGCATCGTGTCTAAGTGTGAAATAATGCATTATTAAAGTCACTGTGACCCCGAGGACAGAGGAGCCCTTCCAGCCACAGTGACCTCATTAATGAAAATCCTTTGTATCGAAAGGCTCCAGCTTTGCAGAGGTCTGGTTGCATGGCAAAGAAATCCTGGGATAACAGCATCCTCCTGGCGTTCCAAACACGGCCTGGTCCAAGACATGATCTCACCACAAGGTTTTAATGCCTTTGGCTGAGGCGATGCTGCTCTCTGTATCCTGGGGAGTGGCTCCTTCCCTGGCATGCTGAGGTAGGCTCAGGAGCAGGGCTGGCTGCTCCCACTCTGTCCTGATCCCAACCAGGAGCACTTTGCTGCCTTCCCAAGCCACTGCTCAGCAGGAGGAATCTGCCTGCCTGCTGCCTCTGGAAAAACAGATGAGGAATTGCTTTTCCATTGGCATTTGCAGCAGGAATTAGGCTGCAGGAGAAGTGTCCAGCACCTCACAGGCCACCACAGCCCCTGAAGTGTCCCCAGTGCCACTGAGGTGGGGAGGGCAAAGAACTGAGCCAGTCCCTGATTTATTCCAGCCACAGCACTGAACATCTTTCCTCCAGGATTTTATCCTAACCGTGGTTACCCTGGAGCAGTCACTGGTTCTTCACAGTGGCAGTGAGACACAGGCAGTGCTAATCAGCAGTGTTAATCAGCAGTTTAATGAGGGGCAGTGCTAATCAGCAGTGTTAATCAGCAGTTTAATGAGTTGTTGGTCCAGGATAACCAGCTCAGGTGAAGTGTCCAAACTGCACCCACCCACTCCTCCCCATCTGGAGGAAAAAATGCTGGGAAAACTTAATGATTCTTCCCAGCCTGTGTGAACCTGTGAGTGTCCCAATCACCAGGAGAAATGTCCCTGTTTAACAAACACCTCAGTCCTCTCCACTCACCCTCATCCCTCTGGAAGAGCTGGCATCCACCAGAAGATTCTGAGGCCCCATTTTGGGGGGATCCCCATTTATCTTCCATTATACCCAAACACTTTTTTCCCCCAGAAATCTGATGCACAACCTGGTACCAACTGTGCTTAGCCAAGTTCTTATTTCCACAAATCTTTCACTGAATCAGAGGCAGAGCTGACCAAAGCATAAATAAAGAACTGGTCACTCTGAGTCCCACAAATTCCTGGTATCATTTCCCTTTGCAAAAGTAAATGAGTGTAAACAGCACAGTCTTTTCTGGAGCAGGAGAACATCACATTCCTCTTATTTGGTTTGGTTTTCCTATTACTCTCTGCATATAGAAGAGCTGTCTTAATTAATGTAAGCTTATTATGAAATTAGAGCACCGATATAATTAAAACATTGATTAAAAAGCCAATAAAACAAGCAGCTCAAGCTCTTTTGAAAGAGGAGCAGTATGAATCCTTCTTGATTAAATATTAGAGCTCAGTCAATATTTAACCATTCCATTGTATTGACTTAATTTCTCCATCGAGCTGGGAATAAGCATCCCTCGGGACCTAATTATGGCAGGTTTGCTTCCCTTGTTGTTCTCAGTTTGTGGGCTTGTTTGGTTTATTTTGATATTTCTGAAACTTCTGACAGAGCAGATCTTCCATCCTGGGGAACCACACTCCATGGAGATAATTCATGGGTAATGAACAGTTCTGATAATCGTGTTTATCTTTGGAAATTAACTCCAAGAAATCCATCCCATCCATGAGAACCAGTCCTGCCTCCTTCAGCTGGCTCCCAGAATGAGATTGTTAATGGACTTGGCAGCCAGGTCAAACCAGCAGCCCTGCTCCACATCTCCTGAAGGTCTCTCTGGGGTTTGGTGGAGACATTTCCTCCCCTCCTTTCCACATCCATCCACAGCAACATTGGAGCAACATCCAGAGCAGCCTTCAGCTCCCCAATTCATTCATCTCCACCCATTACAGAACTGACTCCCTAAAATGACATTTCCTTCTTTGTTACCACTCCAAAACTAAAATCCCACATGTGGGGCCAGGCTGTCCCCAGAGCCCTGCCTCAAACCAGCCCTGGCAATGGGGAGAATGCAGGCACAGCCCAGCCCTTGGAGCTGCTGCAGGACCCAGATCCCTGGGACCACAGCTGGTTTCATCTGTCCTGTGCCACACTGGGGCCAGGGACACACTGGGGACATGGATTGGAGGTGGCTTTGGCAGTGCTGGGTTCACAGCTGGACTTGAGGGAGTCTGAGGTCTTTTCCAGCCTTACTGATGCCATGACTTTATGAGGCACTATTGGTGCAATCCAGAACTTTCTGTGCTCTCCCCACCTGAAGCGACATCTGGGAACACCAGAAAGGCTGCAGAGGCCACATCCAGACTCTGCCTGAAACTGGGTGGGGTGAAGAGAAACCTGTTCAGGCTGTCAGACATTCCTAAAGCTTCCCAGTGCTCTGGGCTGCAAGATGGATACTCTGGAAGAACAAAGCCTGCATTTCAGATCCTTGCTCTGAAGAAGCAGCACGACTTCATCTGCCATTCCTGCTGTTACATTCCCCAGCTCTTTTTCCTCAGGGAAATGGAACAGTTCTGAGGAAGCACCACAGATGAAAGAGCAGGAGGAGGTTTTCTAGCCCTTATTTTTTTAGCTCAGCATTTGTCTTGGATCTGTAATTGGGCCTTCAGGAACGTCTGATCTCTCCCAGGTGTGCAGGGCCAACACCTCCCAAAGCAAAGCTCACCTCACGTACAAATATGTGCTTTTGCATCGGGGATCTGGAGATCTCCCAGAGACAACTCAGGTGGAGTCTTGGCTATCTGTTAGGCCTGGCAGGGCTGCACAGCTCAGAGCAGGGGTTTTACAGTGCCTGTCCTCAAATTAAACCAGGCTGAAACGTGGGAATTGATGGTTTGTCCTACCTGGTCAGCACAGCTCCCCCAGCTCTGAGAAAGCTGGGACACTTAGAGAATCATGGAATTCTTTGGCTTGCAGGGACCTTAAATTCCACCCAGTGCCACCCCTGCTATGGCAGGGACATCTCCCACTGTCCCAGGCTGCTCCAAGCCCCAATGTCCAGCCTGACCTTGGGCACTGCCAGGGATCCAGGGGCAGCCACAGCTGCTCTGGGCACCTGTGCCAGGGCCTGCCCACCCTCACAAGGAAGAGTTTCTTCCTAATATCCCATCCAGCCCTGCCCTCTGGCAGTGGGAAGCCATTCCCTGTGTCCTGTCTCTCCATCCCTTGTCCCCAGTCCCTCTCCAGCTCTCTTGGAGCCCCTTTAGACCCTGGCAGGGGCTCTGAGCTCTCCCTGGGGCCTTCTCCTCTCCAGGTGAGCACCCCCAGCTCTGCCAGCCTGGCTCCAGGGCAGAGGGGTTTGCTGGGTCGCTTCCCAGTGCCTCTGCTAGGAGTCATCACCTCTGGATGAAATGCAGCCTCCCCTGGGAGGGCTGGGCTGAGTTTTACCTTCCCAGGCTCAGCGCAGAGCTCTGCACAGAGCTCACACAATGAGCTCTAAGCTGGACTTAACTGAGAAAAGCTAAACCTCACCATTTCTTCTGCTCAGCAACAGAACAGGAATGTCACCACCACTTTCAAGGAAGATGCTGGAGCAGCTGAAAGTTAAAAATGCAAATCAAAGCCCAAAAGAGCTCTGAGCTTGCAGCAGACGTGCCACAGTGTGGCATTTGCAGCATGGTAGCAAGAATGTGCTGGCACGTGTGTGCGAGGTGGGAAAAAAAGCGTGAAGCTAAGCATGACTTAGAGGGAAAAAAATGCCCAAAATCCAAAAAAGTGCAGTTTATTCAGGGATTACCAACGTGACTGCCTTCACCAAGTGATGGAGCAGCTGAAAGCACAGAAAGCAGGTTCTGAAAATGTGGAAAAAAACCCAGTTTCTGACATCTAGTGGTAAGAGGAGATGCCCCCTGCGTGGAGCTCTGGCTGTGCCAGTCAGGGCTGTCTCCAGACCAAGTTCACTGCACTCCCCCTGCACTCCTGACAATAATCTGTGTGCATAGTGTGATGTGAGCTCTCTGGGCAGCTCTGCCAGAGGCACGGCTTTACATGCAATGGCTGAGTGATTCCAATTCCAGGCTGGGCACGGAGAACAGCCCTTTGTGTGGACTGATATCACACCAACAGCAGCACAGAGCTCCCAGCTTTTATCACAGCCCTCGGAGCTGCTCTCTCAGAAATGATCACTGCCTGAGCCCTTTGCTGCTTTGGAAAATGGCCAAGGCACGGTGAGAAAAGAACCCCAGGATGTCTGAAGTGAGCAGGATCACTGCAAAAAGGATGGGGGCACCCCCAGAGGCTCTGGGACATCCCAGAGCACACAATTCCTGCTGCAGCTGTACTCTTCTCTGATTGCAGCACGAAGAGATGGCACCTTTGGGCAGAAACATCCCTTTTGTGCCCTTTATCCCACCTTGTCCTCCAAACAGCCAGTTCCTGGGATTCCTTCTGGGCCCTGTGACCATAACAGGCTGTCAGTGCAGGATGCAGGACAATCTCAGCTGTCCTGGGTCATTCAGTGCTGCCCTCCATGGAAGAGCTGCCTCAGCCCTGCAGGAGCCCGGGGCTGGAAGAAATCCTGTGGGGCTGGACAGAGGAAAAGGCTCTGCCCCTGCCAGATTCCCTCAGAAGGGGCTGCACAGAACTGAGGAATGGTTTGAGGTGAAGGGACCATGAAGATGATCCCATCCAGTGCCACCCTTGCCGTGGCAGGCACACCTTCCACTGTCCCAGGCTGCTCCAAGTCCCAATGTCCAGCCTGGCCTTGGGCACTGCCAGGGATGCAGGGGCAGTCCCAGCTGTGCCAGGACCTGCCCCCCCTCACAGGGAACAGTTCCTTCCCAGTATCCCATCCATCCCTGCCCTCTGGCAGTGGGAGCCATTCCCTGTGTCCTGTCCCTCCATGCCTTGTCCCCAGTCCCTCTCCAGCTCTCCTGGAGCCCCTTTATGCCCTGGAAGGTCTCCCTGGACACAGTGTGTGTTTTCCTTCAGGAATCCAGTCCAGATCTGGGCTCTTCTTCAACAACCACCACCTAAACCCAGCTCTCCCTCTGTCCCCTCCCTGCCCTTGGGCTGTCACCCCTTGTTGCACCCGGGACGTGTGGTGGCTGAGCGCTGCTTCCCAAAGCTCCAGTTGGATCCCAGAGTCCAGCAGGGACTGGCAGAGATCTGTGGGCAGAGTTTTCCTGTTCATGATACCATCCATGGCCATGGAATCACCGTGCCAGGGGTGCCAGCACCTTCTCCACCCCAGGAGACCTGGGCTGAATTCCCAGCTGGAGCAGCCAGCCCAGTGTGCTCCCGTGGTGACAGCCATTGAGAGAGCAAAGGGGGCAGGTGACTCCCACAGCCTGGGCACCAGGGAGCCACGGAGCCAAGGAAGAGCCCAGAGAAGGGGAAGAGGGAAGGAGAAGGGGGAGGGAAATAGTGCAGCACACTCCTGGCCTCCTCACAGCACCACGCTGAGGTTCAAATGCTGCCCCCAGCTCTCAGCACAAACCACAGCGCCGAGCTTGGAGGGGTCCGGGTGGATTAATGGGATCAGGTTAGGACAATAGCAGTGTTTACATGGACTAAGCTCTGTCCCTCGAGGCCTTTTAAAGCGATTCTTTCAACTGCTGAAGTATTGATTAGAAAGGTCTGCAATGACTTTCACTGCTACAAACCCTCTCTAAAGAGTTCCACACTCAAAGATCAGCACAAACCCCGAGTTCCTGCTTCAGACTCACAAGCCTTTGGGAGCCAGGGGGATGTGGAGATGGCAGGGGAAGGACAAGGTGACCCATCCACAGCCCTTGGCACAGAGGGACTTTCTCAAATGCCATTTGCACCAGGGCCAGTTGGGGCTGGATGTGAGGAAAAGTTTCTTCTGTGGTCTTCAGTTTCTAGAGGAAAGAAAGCAACAACTGCCCCAAGCAGAAGAGAGGTGTGGAATGAATCCTGTTTGAATGAATCCAGAGGAGGCCACGGAGATGCTCCAGGAGCTGGAGCCCCTCTGGAGCCAGGCTGGGAGAGCTGGGGGTGGTCAGGGTAGAGATGAGAAGGTTTTGGAGAGACCTCAGAGCCCCTGCCAGGGCCTAAAGGGGCTCCAGGAGAGCTGAGAGTTACTGGGGACAAGGCATGGAGGGACAGGACACAGGGAATGGCTCCCACTGCCAGAGGGCAGGGATGGATGGGATAGTGGGAATTAGGAATTGTTCCCTGGCAGGGTGGGCAGGCCCTGGCACAGGGTGCCCAGAGCAGCTGGGGCTGCCCCTGCATCCCTGGCAGTGCCCAAGGTCAGGCTGGACTCTGGGGCTTGGAGCAGCCTGGGACAGTGGAAGGTGTCCCTGCCATGGCAGGGGGGGCACTGGGTGGGATTTGAGGTTCCTTCCAACCCAAACCACCCCAGGATGCTGTGGCAGCAGGAATGTGTTATCAGGGATGTGGTATCAGGGATGTGTTTATCAGGGATGGGTTTATCAGGAACGTTTCATCAGGGATGTGTTTGTTTATCCTCCTAAGGGGGCTGTGGGCACACAATGAGCCCCTCTTGGCTGGCAAAGGGGAAAAAGCTGAAATTTGGACATTTGATCCCAGCTGCTGCAGACACCCCGACCACTGAGGAGGAACAACCTCACCACAGCTGAGTTGGTGTATCCATCCCTGAAAATTTTGTTTTTTCCCCTAGTTTGGCTCTTTCCTTGAAGAGTTCCCAGAAGGTGCTGGGAGCACCTCAGCTTTCCCACAGCTGCTGGGAAAGTTTGGATCTCGCCCCAAGGAGCCCAAACCCAGCAGCCAGGGATGTGTTGGTGGTCTCATCTCGTCTCATCTCATCTGTGAGAGATCCAGCCCCTTCCTCCCCAGCTCCGGCACCGGCTGCTCCAGCCTCGCTCCTGGATGCATTTTCCAACTGGATTTTTTCACTTCGGTTCCTGGGGACCTCTCGTGGTGGGAAGTAAAAACACGTTCATTTGGGAAGGGCAGGAGAGGTCCCGGCTGGATGAACGGCTCCTCTAGAGAAACTTTGGGATTCGAAAGCAGGAGAGAAGAGATCCCCAGAGAGCAGCGGCTGCCCCTGCCCCTGGAGAGCTGCAAACACCCACCCGTGCCAGGTGAGCTCCCTGCAGATTCCAGGGGATCCAGGGCGTGACTCCTGGTTTTACAGCACAAATACACAGCCCTGGAGCTGCAGGGGTGCCAGGCCAGCTGTGCCATCCTTGGAAGCCACCATGGGAATTAGATTCTGGCGGTGTTTCCTTGCAGGAGCCTCCCTGGAGGAGCAGAGCCTGTGGTTGTGCACAGCTGGAATTCTTTGTGCTTCTTGCTGCTGTTTCATCCCTCCAGTCCCATAAATCTGCCTCTGCTGGATGTTTAATCTGAGGCTTTTCTCAGCAGGGAAAAGTTCCAGTGAGAAAGACCTTGTGGGAAATGGATTGTAGAGCATTTTTAAAGTTTGATAGAAGAGTCACATAGTATGTATTTGTATGTAAACTTTGAGATAAGAAATGTTGACTTAGAAATATTATAAAATAGGACAGATATTGTTGAGAGAGAAATGGAATTAGAAATAAGTTCTAAAAGATAGTTTTATAAATAAGACTAGATATTTTAGAGAAATAGGATTATAAAAGATGTATTGTAGTAAGACTTATAAAGAGTAATTTTAGATAATTAGTTTTAAAGTATTTACAACATAGTGTAACAAAAGTTGATAGGCTAAGAAACACTTATAATGTATTATGATTAAGAAATAGCTTTTGATTGCGATAGCGTAAATTATAATATTTGTATTATTTTACTTTTTATATGAGACTAAAAATAGAATTAAAGTTTTTAAAGCATTTTTAGTTACTTTATTTTTGTTATAAAGTGTTATTTTTAACACTTTAATTCCTTTTGTTCCTCACCCAGAGGCTCAAACCAACAGACCCGAGCTGTCAGTGAGTGGGGCTGTTCCACCACTCCTCCTGCAGCTGCAGTGCTGTGGGTGAGGTCAGGCCTGAGACCCCAGATCAGGCTCACCACGAGCACCAGGAGGGCAGCAGGAGGAATTTCTGACTGGAGAGGGTGGCCAGGCTCTGGAAGGGGCTGCCCAGGGAAAGGTTCCTCACCCAGAGGCTGCTGGCACTGCCCAGGCTCCCCAGGGAATGGGCACAGCTCTGAGAATTCCAGGAGCTCCCAGGGATCCCAGGCTGGGATTGTTGGGGTGGCTGCTGAGGCCAGAGGCTGCACTGGGTGGTCCCTGGGGTCCCACCCCACTCAGGAAATTCCATGATTCTGTGACCTACAGGACTTTCTTACTATGAAAAATTCCCATGTGATTTAAAGGTTTTTTTCCCCAATGGATGCTCCTGCCCAGCACCTCCAGGACAGCTCGGGTTGGGGATTCCCCTTCCCGTGCCCCTGGAATTGCCAGCCTGGCCCCAGGGGGGTCCCAGCACTGGGAGGTGCTGCTGAGGCAAAGCAGCCCTGCAGCCCCAGGACCCCTCCCTGCCATTCCAAGCTTTCAAAGCAAAGCTCAGCCCCAGCCCAGCCCCGCTCCCATCTCCCCCTCTCTCATTCCCAAGGGTTGGATAGCTCCTGGATTGCCTGCAGTGCCTCTCCCAGAGGCTGTGGGACCCCCCCTTCTCCCAGGAATCTGGGCTTTCCCTGGGAGAGGGCAGAGCACAGCCCAGGGCACCTTCAGCCCTGTCCCCCACACTGTGACTGGGGACCTGGCACGAGCTTCCTGGGGTTTGTCCCTGAGCCATGGGACAGGATCATCCCCCTGGGTGCTCCAGAGGTGTCTGGTTTGGGAATTCCAGCTCTTTTGCCCCAGGCGCTCTTTCCAAAGGGCACATTTATAATTCCTCCCTTCTTGTTCCTCCTCCTGGGTTCCTTTTCCCCTCTTTGAAGCCCTCCCTGTCTCGTGTGCTGTGCAGAGTGTCTCTAACAAAGAGTTCCCAAGCAGTTCAGGTGGAGTTCTGGAAGTTCACAGGATTTCTGTGTTGGAAAAGTGCAAGGCTCTCAAGACCCAGGAATTCCCAGTGCTGATGCTTTTGCAGCTTGCACAGCCCTGGGTCACCTCTGGCTGCCCCAGATTCCTGTTTTCTCCAGACACCTCCAGCCCTGGCTCTCCCTGTCCCTCGTGTCCCACCACTGAGTTCTCAAGAGCTCAGGCTTTCCTCCTTCTCTGTTATTCCAGACTTTGACAGGCAGGACACGGAGCTGTTGGAATCCTGAGGAAGCCATGAGAATGCTCCAAGTCTGCTCTGGAGCCAGGCTGGGAGAGCTGGGGGTGCTCAGCTGGAGAGGGGAAGGCTCCAGAGAGACCTCAGAGCCCCTGCCAGGGCCTAAAGGGGGTTCATAAAAAAAGAAGGAAAGGGATTTTTTACATGGGCAGATACTGACAGGACAGAGGGGAACAGATTTAAACTAAAAAAGGAGAGATTTAAATTAGATATTGGGGAGGAATTGTTCCCTGGCACAGACTGCAGGAGCTGCACCCTGAGGGTGCCTGGGCACAGCCTCCAGCTCTGTGTCCCCTCCAGCTGGGGTCAGTATAAAGCATTTTTAAACCTTTAGGAAAAGCCAGGCTCAGCCTGCCCGGGTAAAGCTTCACCTAAATTCACGCTCTCAGCAGGGGCTGCTCTGGGCAGAGCCTTCCACAGCCTCATCCAAAAATCTTTTTTGGCCCCGTTTGGGAATTGCCAGCCCCACAGGGATGTCCTGGACTTTGTCATTCCCCTGTGACAGCCCTGCAGACCTGGCAGGCTGTTTGGTTTTCAGGCACAAGGTGGCACTGGGGGAGCAGCTTTCCCATTCCCATTTCTTTCCTTTTCCATTCCCTTTCCCTCTCCCTTTCCTTTCTCATTCCCTTTTCTTTCCTTTCCCTTTCCTTTTCCCTTTCCCTCTCTCTTTTCCTTTTCTTTCCTTTCCCATTCCCTTTCCCTCTCCCTTCTTTTCCCATTCCCTTTCCCTCTGTGCCTCATCCCAGCCTGGGCACTCTGGTGTTCCCCATCCTTAAACCCCAATCCCAGCCCACAGGCTCGCCCTCAGTGCAGGAAACGCTCCCGTGAGCCCCGGGGGGTTCAGATCCTGCTCTGGAGAGCCTCACCCCACACACGGGGCTGTGGGTCCAGCCAGACACGTCCTGCCAGTGCCACTCTGGGCACCAAACCCGTTCCTGTCAGTGCCAACTGGGGCACCAAACCCATCCCTGCCACCCGGGGCACCAAACCTGTCCCTGCCAGTGCCACCTGGGGCACTAAACCCGTCCCTGCCAGTGCCAGCCACTTTGGGCACCAAACCTGCCACTTCCAGTGCCACTCTGAGCATCAAACCCATCCCTGCCAGTGCCACCTGGGGCACCAAACCTGCCACTTCCAGTGCCACTCCAAGCACCAAACCCATCCCTGCCACCTGGGGCACCAAACCTGTCACTTCCAGTGTCACCCTGGGCACCAAACCCATCCCTGCCAGTGCCACTCCGGGCACCAAACCCCCCCCC